>CM060896.1:63651544-64021544 GCA_030762935.1 Hymenopus coronatus
GATTAACTCTTTGTATAATCAATAATATACTTGTGTGAAGTTAACCTGTTACTAGACGTTTGACAGTTTGTATACTAGAATTCCATTGGTTTTTAAATAAATACATTGCTACTATGGTTGTACAACAAATTAATTTTGCTCTCTTTTAAATCATAACCAAGATGTTATTTAAACGTATTTCTTTCTATGTTATGAGTGATACCAGTTTTGCAGTAATGAGTTGCACTCTACGTTGACCTTTGCTCGTACAAATTGCGCCGCATGGTATTGCCAAGTCTGGCCGCTTTTACTCTGCATAAGGAAATTGGTATGAACTTCCTAGCTCTGCTCATAACTATGAACCCAACTAAAGTCATCTGTGTAAAGTAAATTTGTGACTGGCTTTATCATGCTGTAAATGAATATTTTACGCTTCTAAGCTCCTGCGAAAAAGTACACGGCAAGCCTTAGAGATCACATGAACCGACTTTTTCAGTGCAAGAAGCATGAAGGTTGCAGCGCAAAAGTAAAGTGTGGATTTTCCAGACTGGAGAGCATATCTCAGAGGCAGCATTGCGGGAAACTGCCCCCTTGCTTGTAACCTTAAGTTAGCACCTTTCAAAAATTTAAAAACACAGTCACGTGTTGCTTGTCTAGCTCACACGTAACCAGGATCACCCTCTCAACGCGAGACCTGAAAACAAATGCATTTGTTTCAAGGTGAAAGTAAATTAACTGATTTCTCTCGCGTGTGCTTACTAGCGTTTGAATCAGAAATTTAGAAACGTCATGAATGTTATCTGTTACTTTATGCTTTCGTTTTTGTTACAGGAAATATTAATCTCAGGTATAAGAAACTAGCCTGTACATGGAACATTTTTTGAAAAGTTTGTTTATTTCAAATATACCTCTCATGATTTTCATTAAAATACCGTTTGTTTAAAGTTATTTTCATGAAAAATAAAATGAATAAATTGAATTTTCTGAAAATATTCTCTCCAGCCTTCTACACTGCTGACTGAATGACTTTTGCATAAGCGGTAAACCGTAAGAGATAGACGGCGCCTTATGAATAAAAAATGCAGTTCCCTTAAAGCACATTAAAGCACATGATTTATAACACGAACATTTTTACTTTCTGTACACATACTATGTATATAGTGTATAGAGAAGGTATTGCATTCCAGCCAAAAACTCGATAGCGATGTTTCACCGGAAATACACGTTTTATGGACCTTTAAATAAAAAATCATTTTTAGAAAATGTTCCGAGTGTGTGTGAACGTGATATCTCTGAAATGAATAGGCGGTAAAATACCAAGCTTGGTATTTAAGTTTAGTATCTTCTAGGGAAGCGACACAAAGATTTTGAGAAATATCCCTCCATCCCAAACTACCCAGGGAAATAAATTTGAAAATTTTGGTTTTCTCAAAAATGACCCTAACGATTTTGATTGAAATAACGTATATTGAGGTCATTTACATGGCAAATAAAATGTATATCTTGAGTTTTCTGGGAATAGTCTTTAGTTCTTTTTGTTCTGGATGAATTTGCGTAAGTAATAAACCGTAAGAGATGAACAAAATCTTACTACACCGAAAATGTAAATCTGTTTAAAACATACAATTTATGTCGTATACTTTTCTTTTCTTAGAGGTGGCCATTTCTGAGATATTCCTTTTTATCCGTTTTAGATTGAAAATAGCTATTTAAACGTTTCTTTTGTCGCCCTCCGTGGTGTAATGTTACCATGTTAACTTCTTAAATCCGAGGTCACAGTTCAAACCTCAAGCCTGATAAATAGGCCTGGGAGCAAAATTAAGTGGTGTTTCACGCCCAGTATAGAATGGGATGCTGAGAACTACAACAGTTAAAGAGCCTTCATAAATGATACTCCATTTCCATTTCACACGGAAATTTGTAAACTCCTGGCCATGCATAGACTCGGATTTCAACCATATGGCAACTTGCTTTTAAAATATTTGAATATCGCTTTAGCCTAGTGTATTTACTTGCTTTCCTTCTGCTTAAAACGAAGCAAGTAATTAAGACAATTTCGCCTAATATTTTCTCGATTATAGATAGAAGATTATAGCTATGATGTTGCAGTGATGTCGAGAAAATCATGTGAATTGAACACATCAGATTTCTATTTTAGGGTTCAATTTTTGGTATATCTAGCCTCGGTCATTGGGTAAATTTTACATTACTTAAACTTTTTTCAAACGGGAAGACCTTATCAGTGCTTCTTTTGTTTTACTTCTGGCCATACCTAAGCGAACAGTTTTTAGAAGATTTACTATCGTATTAGCCTAATGTATTTCCTTAGTTTAGTTCTACAGCAAGCAATTCATGTTAATGTTTATCTCGGTTAGATGAAGTAGATAGAGGGATATCATCTTATAAACATAGTTTGTTCCAGAATAGATAGAGAAGTCATATTAATGGAACATGATTTATTTTTATTTACAGGTTTTCATCTGAAGCAATGTATCCAATCTCGCCAATAGCATCAGCCGTTTGGATTTTATAAACAGTAATCATAGATGAAGCGAGTTTGTTGCAGACAAGTGTTAAAATAAAGTGCTAAGTAAGTGTTAAATCTAATACTTTATTTAGCTCTGTGTTTGTACTTGACAAAATTCACCAAGCTACCTTTTATGATCGAATTTAGTAGCCCGTACTATAGCATAATGGTCACACAAACACGTTCTTTTAGTTAAAAAAAATCAAAGGTTTTAACACAATATCCGAGTTACTTTATACAGCGAGTCCATAAAGTATTTATCTTCAAACTCGCAAAGAATTAATTTTAATGATCTGAAAATACAAATGCTCTAATGTTATTAAATATAATTTTTGGAAGGAAGATCGCAAATTTTTGGAAGGCAGATCGCAAAGGGTAAAAGTAGGCAAGGAGCTATCTGAAAGGGGTATGGTAGTCTCGGGAGTACCCCAAGGCTCAGTACTGGGGCCGTTACTTTTTCTTATTTTTGTAAACGACATAACTGTCAATATAAAATGCCAGATAAGGTTGTTTGCAGACGATTGTATTATTTACAATAAAATTAGAAATGTTGAAGATGAGACTGCTCTTCAGGGTGATTTAAATGAAATTAGTGATTGGGATGCTGCAAATAAAATGAAAATTAACGCTGGCAAAAGTAAGTCAATTGCATTTAATAGATCTAGGGAAAAAATTCTGCTGAACTATCACATGGGTGGGGAAAAAATTCCACAGGTGGACAGCTGCCAAATACTTGGGAGTTTACTTGGCGAGTAACGCTGGATGGGACGAGCAGGTAAATTCTGTATCTAAGAAAGCGTGGAAAACACTGCACTTCCTAATGAGGGTTTTAAAAAAGGGAAGTGCAAAGTCCAGGGAAATCGCGTACAAGTCCTTAGTGCGGCCGGTCATGGAACTTGTTGGGACCCGTATAGAGTATATCAAATTGATTCGTTAGAAAAGATCCAGAAAAGGGCTATAAAATTCATAAAAAGGGGTAAATATTTTGGGCTTACAAACGCTGAGGAGATAAAATGGGAGCCGTTGAAAGTTAGGCGTGAGAAACAGAGGTTGTGCGCTTTATTTAAAGCTTACTCTGGCTTAAACGCATGGGAGGACGTTACTGACAAACTGGAAAACCTAACTTACTATGCACGAAACGATCATCTGTTCAAAATTAAGGTTAGAAGATACAGAACTGACGTGGGAAAGTTCTCCTTTGTAAATAGAACCATAAAAGACTGGAATGAATTACCTGGAGCAGCCTTTCGGGGTTTTCCCCTGTCTCTGAAGAAATTTAGGAAAAAACTTGATTTTAATGTTGGATAATTTTTGTAAATATTCCTTAAATGAAATGATTGTGATTTTATATTGTTGTAAATACAAATGTTAAATTGGTTGGTGATTCTAATTATGAAATTAATTAATCTGAATTGAGAGAAAAATTAATGTTTTCATATTTGTGTAAATAACTATTATATCTAGCTGACAAAGCCATAAACTGGCAGCTGTGATTTATTGTTTATAGATCTTGTACACATATATAACTCTGCCACCGGGTGATACCCACTTGCATACACATACATACATACATACATACATACATACATACATACATACATACATACATACATACATACATACATACATACATACATACATACATACATACATACATACATACATACATACATACATACATACATACATACATACATACATACATACATACATACATACATACATACATACATACATACATACATACATACATACATACATACATACATACATACATACATACATACATACATACATACATACATACATACATACATACATACATACATACATACATACATACATACATACATACATACATACATACATACATACATACATACATACATACATACATACATACATACATACATACATACATACATACATACATACATACATACATACATACATACATACATACATACATACATACATACATACATACATACATACATACATACATACATACATACATACATACATACATACATACATACATACATACATACATACATACATACATACATACATACATACATACATACATACATACATACATACATACATACATACATACATACATACATACATACATACATACATACATACATACATACATACATACATACATACATACATACATACATACATACATACATACATACATACATACATACATACATACATACATACATACATACATACATACATACATACATACATACATACATACATACATACATACATACATACATACATACATACATACATACATACATACATACATACATACATACATACATACATACATACATACATACATACATACATACATACATACATACATACATACATACATACATACATACATACATACATACATACATACATACATACATACATACATACATACATACATACATACATACATACATACATACATACATACATACATACATACATACATACATACATACATACATACATACATACATACATACATACATACATACATACATACATACATACATACATACATACATACATACATACATACATACATACATACATACATACATACATACATACATACATACATACATACATACATACATACATACATACATACATACATACATACATACATACATACATACATACATACATACATACATACATACATACATACATACATACATACATACATACATACATACATACATACATACATACATACATACATACATACATACATACATAAAGCATTCACTTAGGCACACGCAACACGTGTTTACAAACTCCGAACGTTATCCGTGCGTTGTGTGTATAGAAGAAGAAATTGCACTCGTTCCTCTATGCAATGCTTCTGGCCAACAGCAGACGATTACAGTGTCAGATTTTACAGCAACTATGCATGATGCTCTTCTATTTGGTCGTGCCTCTCCATCTCTCATTTTCCTTAAGAGGCCATGGTGGTCGCCTTGCTGAATCCTCTTTTGATTTTAATAAATGTACCCACCATCTGTATCTAGATTTCTTGGCTACAATAAATGGTAAGGCGCAAAGAGATAATTCATTAAACTAGTCGCGTCTGTTGTGTGTAATTCATTTTTGTATCCTATTTACTTACAAAAGATTGAGTGTATTTCATTGATATGCTATTCAATTTGAAACTTGTAGTGCGCTTGTCGGCATGAATTTACGGATCGGAAACCCGTGCCAACTTCTTGCATTACACTAACGACTGAACTGAGCATGGTCCTCATTCACGTCTGCGCTCATGGGGCATTACGTTTGCTCTTGCATTTCATTATGAATGTAGCTTTAAAAGTCATTCGAATTTTTAACACTTCATCTGAGCTACAAATTACTTTAGAATGGTTCGTAGTTCCATAAACTATTTCAAATATGTCTTATATAGGAAAGTTGAAGAGCTTTCCTTTCTTTGAAAATATTTAGATTTATTGGAATGCAAATATTACAGATAAAATATTCAAATATTTTACAGCATTTTAGGGATATTTAAATTTTAGGTGTGTATTTATTGTAACCCTAAATGTCGGGCAATTTAATTCGCTATCATGTACATATGATATAATATACAATAAGATGCATTTATAGCAATTTTCTTCGTGAGGGCAGCAGTACCCTAGATATTGTTTTATAGTTATAGTGTACTAGATTTTATTATATCTAGAGAATATTGTAACAAAATATTATGTGGTTACTAATTCCTGCAGTCCTATATTTATTTCTCGCCGCTTGCTTTGCTCATTCACTCAGCTATCTACTAATTCGAACCTCTCCAATTCAACTGGCCTACCGCGGCCCTCACTTCAATATTGATTTTTAATGTTAATTATTTTTATAGTAGTACGAGTAGTTTTTTTAATTTATTAGAACGGAAGGAATTAGATTATGTATTCAAAGAATACATATTTATATAGTTATTCCCAAACAAATATTTTAGGTATATTTTTATATAATATTGACATTTATTTCCTTTTGAGTTCAGGCACAGATGAAGCACTAGTGTGTGATCCGCACATACACTTCAGATTGGTGCTCTTGGAAAATACGTGATATAAATACAAATGGGCTTCTCTTTGTTCGTGATTAGAAAACCTGTCCTAGCTCTCAGGTAATGGGGCAGAGGTCAGTTGCCTACTCAAAGTACTACTTATAACTCGGACGGCTGGAGGTTGCTCTTGAATGCGAAACATACTTATTTTACCCAAACCAAGTGTATTGTGTACTTATTATACTAATTTTGTACCTATTCTAATATTAAGCTCAACAGTTTACTGTAT
Organism: Hymenopus coronatus; assembly: GCA_030762935.1. Classification (NCBI taxonomy): domain Eukaryota; kingdom Metazoa; phylum Arthropoda; class Insecta; order Mantodea; family Hymenopodidae; genus Hymenopus; species Hymenopus coronatus. Next base: position 63,658,403 of record CM060896.1, read on the forward strand.
ACATAAAAAACTGGCTCTTAAATGTACAAATGTTTCATTTAGGTTACAAGTTAAACATAGTAAAATAAACTTGTCTTGCTGCAAAAGTGATTTATGTTTTGTGGGTTTTTTTTAAGTTTATGTACAACCGTTTAGTAGATCATATTATGATAGTATTTTTGTCTCTGTTGTCGTTACCAGTTCCTTGACTCCATCATCAAGGTCGCTATCGTTAAATTTTCTCTAAAAGATAGTATTAATAGTGTATGCACCCCAGGTAATTTTTCAAGCATTTTCTTTCATTACTGAATGTTATGATGAAAGTGTGTGTTAGAAGATTAAACAAAAGACTTAAAGGTTTAGGTTTTTATTGGGTTTTCGTAAGCCAAGGAACCCCTTAATGTTAGCTAGCCATTGTATCGCATGGCTGTATGTTTACGAAAACACTACACTCAGTGTCTTTGAACCTAATTACTATACTTCCGATGCGTGGGTCAGTCAAACGACGGTTTTGTTTTTATTACTGCCTAATCCACGCTAACCATGAGGTTCTGTGTTACTGTGCCTCTGGTGTTGAAAACAACATTCTCGTATAGCGTAGGATCTGATCAATTAGGCCTACATCTTGGTGCGTTGTGGTTTTGAAACACCTTGTATAGTCTCCACTTGCGCGGGAAATTTGTATTATACAAGGTGGTTCACCTGTCCCTCATTCTCTGGTTTTCTGCAACCCGTAGATTACAGTCAATCCTGAAAACATCGTTCCCGAGAGCCTCTTCTGCATAATAACATTATAGACTTTGGACCTACAAGGGATAGCTGAACTGTAGCGTATTTGGTTAAGGCGTGCAGTCAGCATGAGTTCCAAGATAATCCATTTAGGTTCGAATTTTACCAAACATTGCAATTTTTTTCACCACTTTCATTCTTCCTGATTTAACACAAAACTGGATGAAATATCGGAACATTTTTAACTTGCTTATTTGTTTCTTTTTTTGTTATCTTTATTTATGTTTATTCTAATTTAATCAGTCCAGTTACAGGAAATACAAATGAAAATGAACATTCTGCGGCATATTCATTCAGTTTATTCTAAATATGCAGGTATTATTATAATGTTTTAATTTAGTAAAAGTAATAAAATTACATTGTTTATCCTATCACGATAATCCTTTTAAATCAGGCATTTTACTAATTGTTGTTTTTAAAACTTCCTTTCCTTTTAGGAAATTTTATATTCATTGGTATATTTTATGACTACAGGTCATAGGTCATTTATAACTAAGATAGGTATTTCAGATAACACTACAGATTCGTCCCATTTTCAGGGTATCTCAAAAAAAAAAAAATACACAAAATACTAGGCTGACAATCACAAACTGTGCCAAATACATAGGTATTCACCAATATTTTCAGTTGAAAAGAAAATTAGGTTTAGTTCCCATAATTTAAGAAGCTTCTCAATATCCGCTAGATAAAGTGTTTTCGACATGAAACTTAGTGATGGAACTTTTTCATTTAGTGCAGCAGCTGTTCCGAATGATGACCATCTTCGTTGATTCAGAGTTGTGGGCGATGTTGCAATGACAACCTGGCAAATAGTAGCATTTGGGATGTGACGGAGCTGCAGGCCTCTCTGACTAGTTGCTAAAGATGATTAAGGTTATGAGGCCGTTGGTTGTACACTGTTTTAAATTAACCCCATAGGAAGTAATCAAAAGGCGTAATGCCATGGGATCTGGCAGCCCACGAGACAGGTCCTCGCCTACCTATCCACCACGTACATAAACGTCGTTTAGCACTCCGAAAGGTCTAGCACATACATACTACATATTTACTTCGTGCATCTGTATCTAATAGGGTATGTCTAGACCTAAAGTGTCTTCCAGTAGTATTCGCTAATCCACCGAAGGTTCCAGCTGCCAAAATGTTGTAGAGAACATTCTCTAACTACGAAGAATAATCAGTCCATAACATCTTAGATGATCTAGTATTTTTAAATTGTTTTTATTAACTTTATACGTTTAGAAAATGTCCTTTATTATTTAAAGTCTTAATGAACTTTCTTTTTCAAAATAATTAGAAAGAAAATTAAGGACCGAAGACTGAAGAACACATAAACTGAACTTCATTCGTATACCTTTTTGTTTATTACTAAAATTATTAGAGTGACAAACACTGAACTAATTTTTCACCTCGATGGATAATACATAAAGAAGAAAAAAAAAGTGCACGCAGACTAAGGGACTCGAACCGTTGACATGCTGGAGGTGATGAAGGAACATGAAACTAACCAGTTGAGCTACAATCATTGCTCTCGCTTGTTGCGTTAAAACTTGTAGGTATAGTGTCACACATGTCTCCCTCTCCGCTTCTGATCTCTTTATAACTGTTGTGGTCCCCATTTTGTAGCTTAAGCCGTTCATTTAGCCTTCATTCATTGGAATTTACGTTCTAGAACGTGTGCCAGCGATTCTATTGATATAACATGTACAGTAACAGGAGTTATTAAACGCATGTTTTTTGGAATGGACGTAACTATTGCTGCTAAGGTCTATTTTCCGATAAAGAACAGGTAAGATTTGTATGGTTACCAAATGGCCGACAAGCATTTACTTTTAGAGTATGAAGTGTTGCCTATCTCCAAAAACAATAAGAAACAGATGATCCACCTTGTGTATAAACTTTTTCCTGTGGCAATGTGCACAGATTATTGCACAAATCCACACCTGCTGCAATATCCCAGGGGCACTATGCAAAGCGGGCGCTTGCACACGTGTTCACCTGTCCAGCAATTCTGTGGCCACGTAAATATTCTCCACGCACACCTGCAACAATTCAGCGGGCAAGGTATAGAGTAACCCACACGTATATTTGGGCACATGGTCACATCAAAGTTTTATTTATATATATTTTTAGCTGTAACTGCATATCGCTGGTATCCATCTGTTTTGCCTCTGGCTATTTTCAGTGGACCTTCATTTTCATTTACTATATATCCATATATTTGACATAGGAATATTTTATTATTATACTAACTGTGCGATTATTTCGGCATATAATTTTATCGCCTCTGTCGTTGGTGTTATTGGTTGCATGCGCGCTTACTTCCAGACTATACATTAAAATTTACTGTTTGTCTATGCATATGATTTACAAGTTTATTTGGCGAGAGTACTTGGTCTGAAACAAGTAATATCGGATCTCTAGTTTCTATTAAAGTCTTAAACATATACTCCCTTTTAAACGATTTCTTTAACAAATATCAAGGTGATCAACTCTCATTTCTCTTAATATTCTTTGGGTATATTGTTATCTTTAAACATGAAATTTGCTTTCGGTTATTTTTGCCATCCAAATATTTCAATTTGTACTAACATTATTTTGAGATATCATTTTATCGGGTTATTGTTTGTATGCGCGCTTAGTTCTATTTTTACTTTGACTATGTACAGTGATTTACAGGTTTGTAGTTTTCTCTCTTTCGATGAAATGTCTCCTCCTTCTGTATCACTGATAAGAAACGTAAATGATGAAGTTTGTGTCCTTTAAAGTTGTCTCCAAGAGTTGGTACTGGTAATAGCAGTGGTGTTAAGACAAGTGGTTTCCTTTGAGTTCACTGTTGAACTCGTTTATTTCTTTTCTTTCTACCCTACGTTCTCGCCTTTTCAACTACTATTCCTATGATACCTTATTGCTCGTGAAACTTATTGTGGTGCATTAATTAGCCAGCATACATAGCCCGTTCGTCTCTCCCGCTGAATCAACTAGCACGTGTTATTTCACCGCACCCCTCACAGCAAGTATGTCTCTTCTCTCGGCCAACATGAATCCCGTTGCTTTTTCCCTTTCATCCCTTTTTGTTCGGATCCTTCCAATAACAGTACAGGATTACCTACGTTGCTTGCTAACTCGTGTACTGGGTACATTCGTACCTTAGTGAAATCCGTCTTTACAAAATTTCTCCCCTGGCGATTTCAAAGGTGCATTTGTCCCTACTTTAATGTAATTTGCCTCTCCTATAATTATCTCCTAATTCCGTTATATATGTATTGTACGAAAAAGTATTATCTCAAAAATAGTTTTACCAATGAGGCCCTACCTAAGAAATATTTGCTCGACTTTATAGCCCAGCTAGCCGAAAAAACATAAATAATATATTAAAATAAATAGAGATAACGGAGGAGCAGCATTGCACCGTAGCATCGCTCCTATTCTTTAACATTAACTGGTCTTAACACTATTTAATTCTCAATGAATACAATAGGTTTCGCAATTAGATCATTCTCACGTTCTCTAATAAAGGAAGCGCTCGCAAGTTTTCGAGTTTTGAAACACGTTCCGTGATGCCCTTTCTTCAATATCGGATATCAATTTCACATTAGGGATTCCCTCACGGTATCATCGCGTCTCTCCAAACTAAAACAAAAGACAGCAAAAGCAGAACACAGTTAATGGATAATGACACCTGGAATTAAGGCACAATATTTCGTAGCAGCGTAAATAAACAACATATCCTTGTCTCGGCTGCGAGGAAAACAGAATTGTCATTAAATCTGTTCCATGGGGTATACGTCTCGTACACTTTATTAACGGCGAATCCCTAAGACTTTTAAATAGCTTCTCCAGAGAGCGATACTGCCGACTCAAGGATCTCTTACTGCGCTACACGTTCAATTTATTTTCTTTCTTAGATATCCCGCTTGTTATTGTTACAATTCTATCCTGCTCTCGCCTACAGTCTTCCACAAAATGCTCTAACATGCCAGTGGTTCAGCAAATTAATGGTGATTTTCACTTTCGTCTACCAGCCATTTTTCTGGTATAGTAATTTATAACAAGTCCAAGTCTGCTAAATATAATTTAGGTATACACAATTTAAAGACTCCATGCTGACATATCCTGAGCTAGAGCGTTCATACTCCATCAGACGGTGTCGAACCTTTAATCGACCTATAACGCACGAACCGCTACAATTTGTAAATTTTAGTTGGATTATTTATTAAAACCATGACCAAGAGAATATTCACAATTTATATACACTTTATATTTATACGGAGATTCTAGCTGAAGCTTTACTATATCCGCGTTCGCTTACAAGTGAATATTTAGATTTCGGTATCAAATTTTTTAGGCAAAAAATTGAAGAACTTGTGTGTACAGTAAATAAGATCGAAATGGAATGGAACTCGCGTCTCTAGATTAAATATGAAACACCCCTCTTCTGCCCAAGCATTAAAACTACGTCCTGGTCGCTTATTAGCGTCTCTTCTTATGATCCACTAAAACTATCTTAGAATCTCTCTTAGGATGCTAGTGACTTTCACATTTTGTGATAAAAACTCTCCCTAAAACTGACGCTGTCTTTTTTTAGTTCAAGGAATTTTTTTTGTATATTTCACCCCTACTCCGTGAATATTGTCCACAAAAACCTTGGGAAAGATTTCTGTTTTACAACCATTTACACTTTCAGCTTTTCTTCGTCTCTCTTATGAACTAAGCTTATTCTAACATGATCTGATAATAAAATCTATTCTCCATATTACAGTTATTTATTTACGGAGTGTTTACAAATTAAAGACAGATATAAAACAGCCGGAAGTGACGTATTGGATTCATTCAAGACAGAAAGCTTTGTGGGCGTTGAATGTTGTCGTTTCATAGGCAACCAACAAAGAATACCTCTAGGCAGTTCCAAGCTGCTGCTTCAAAAAGCTTAAGAGTTCTTACGGTTGAGGTCGTCTAAGATTATGACTCGGCTACTTAATTGCAAATGGAATCTGTGTGGTTATAACATTAGAAGTATAATAAACAAACCGATGTTTAGAAATATTCTTTAAGTCGAAGTCGAATTAGAAGCAAATTTTACTACTTTCAGAAGGGTAGTCTTTGTTCTTTTTTATTCCAGACAGCCCTCAGAAACAGATTTCCATGAAACTATAATCGACATATTGGATTCATATCCGAGGGCGGTTCAGTGAGTGTCGTGTTTCAAAATAAACGAGGTTGCTAGGCAAGTTGGTGTTACCATGTGTGTGGTCAAGTTTTTACACGTCGCCAAAACAAATTTGGTACTGATTCAAAGCTTAGTTTGCTGTTTGTGAGGCATTTCAGTTACCGGTTCGACGATTTAATTCTAAAATAGAACAAGTGCAATATGATTCATTTATTTGCTTTCTAGTGTCTCTACTAAGTGTAGTAGGAAAATTATTGCACTCCATCCAAAAGTAAATGTCGAGATTTTGCCAGAAATATGTTTTGAGGTCCCATGAATCCAAAAAGGAACATTTTTAGAGTAAAGTCCATGTATGTTAGTGTCGGTGCGCGTGTAAAAGCATAATTCAAAAACGAAACGCTAATTAAATACCAAACTTGTTATTTAAATTCTCCATCTCCCAAGGTTTTCTAAGAAATAGCTTTTTAAAAATATATGGAGAAAGTCATTGGAATATAACACATTATATGTATTTTTTCTTTCTCTATACCCTACGTACATAGTGTATAGAGAAGGTAATATATTGCACTAAAATATTCGATACCGAGATTTCACCGGAACTATATGTTTCGAGACCTCCCGAATACAAATAAGAAAAAAAGCATTTTTAGAAACATGTCCCTGTGTGTGTCTGTGTGTGTGTCTGAGTATGTCAGTGTGTGTGTATGCATGTGTGGGCAGTATAGCTCAAAAATGAAAGTCCGTTAATTACCAAACTTGGTATTTGAGTTCAGTATCTTCCAAGGATGAGACAAGAATATTTTCAAGAAAATCTCCGCACCCCCAACTACCCTTTACATGGAAAATATTGGAAAATTGATTTTTTTCAAAAATTGCTCTAACGATTTTGATTAAAATGTCGAATACTAAAGATATTTAAATGAAAATTAAAATGGATATCTTGAATTTTCTGGGAGTAGCCTCTGAGTATATCTTTATTCTGGATGAATTTTGCGGAATTTTCCATAAATGGTAAACGCTAAGATAGACAAAATATTACTTAATATAAAATGTAGAGCTCGTTAAAACACACAATTTATGTTACATACTTTTTCACGGAGTTAATCGTTTTTAGGTATTCCTTGTTATTGGATTCAGCTATAAAGACTTTCAATCACAGAGCAACCAGATTTTGACTATCATTTTTGCGTATGGTACTCCCTTATTTCCCTTCTACTTACATAGAACTACATAATAGGGTGAGATCTGCTAAGTTTTTCTCGATTAGCAGGAAGTAAAGAGAAGCTTAAGCTTTTTACCAATAATTTATTATAGAGGTGTAGAGAAAGTAATGTGAATGGAGCACATCATATTTATAATTTATGCAGTGTTTGATTCGTAAATTTTTTTCTTAAAGGACCCTGAACTAGTATCATCGTAAGAGAAGAAGGATTCTGAAGAATTAAAACAATAACAGGAGGGATTAAATTATTACTCGATGTTTAGATATCCTCTGTGTGTGGCCAGATAAACAAAATTTGACTAATAAATAACGTCAGTTGTTATTAACAGGTAGTAGATTCATTGTTTTCCCTGGTGCCGGTTTGTGTTCTTCATAGAGACTGTGTTTTAGAATGCTTTCTTTAACACACCATTCTTTAAAGCAGAGATTATTTTATACACAAAGGCTTTGCTACTATTGTTTGCAAAAGATTGGTCTGCGGCCAGGTTTGCAATAAAACAAGTGAAGCTTCTTTGCTGTAGTCGTTAAAATGCCTGTGGTTCCTTAAGTAGCTTCTGCAAACTATCTTTGAAAACAAAATAGTAGTCTTGATAATCAAAAAAAATCTGATGTGTTCCATTCACATGACTTTCTCTACAACTCTGCAATAAATTATTCTTAAAAAGCTTATGCTTCAATTTACTTCCTGCTAATTGAGAAAAAATTAGCAGAAATGGTCTTATTACTTGCTTCATTGTAACTAGAAGCGAAATAAGCGAGTACCATAAGTTAAAGTGATAGCCCAAAGCTGGTTGCTATGTTGCTGAAGTTCCTTTGTTTGTATGGACACGAGTTCACAAAGGGATGTATGAGAAAAGTATGTTTTTTATAGCTGAAACCAAAAACAAGGAATATCTCAAAAACAATCAACTCCACGACAAAAATGTATGTAACATAAATTGTCTGTTTTAAAGTGCTCTACATTTGTTGTGTGGTAAGTTTTTGTCCATCTTAGAGGCTATTCCCAGAAAGTTCAAAATAAACGTTTTATTTGTTAGGTAAATATCTTTAATATACGATATCTTAATCAAAATCGTTAGAGCCCTTTTTTTAGAAAATCATAATTTTCGAAAAAAGTCCCATGTAAATGGTAGTTTGGGGTGGGGAAATTTTTCTCAAAATCTTCGTGTCGCATCCCTGGAAGATACTAAACTTAAATACCAAGTTTGGTATTTTACCGACTTTTCGTTTTGAGTTATCGTGTTCACAGACACACGGACACACGTACACACTGCCACACGGACACGCGGACGTTTTTCACAAAATACCTTTTTTATATACAGGGGACCCTAGAACATATATTTACGGTGAAATTTCGGTATCGAATTTTTGGGTGGAGTGTAATACCTTCTCTATACACTATGTACATAGTACGTATAGAGAAAGTAAAAACAGCGTCTTGCTTGCAAATAAGCTAAAGTCGGAACATAAAGAATTGCATTTTGCTTTAAACAGCTTTGACTACAAATTAATACAAATCAAATGTGTATGATACTTTTTCCTGGACACAATAGCAAACAATAATAATGTTTTACATTCTACACACGTAGCATGTACATAGTATGCAGAGAAGGTATTGTAATGCACCCAAAAATTCGATACCAAGATTTCACCGGAATAGATGTTTTGGGCCCTCCAGAATCCAAAAAAGGTATTCCTGGAAAAAGGTCCGTGTGTGTGTCTGTGAAGAGTATAGCTCAAGAACAACAGACCGTTAAACACCAAACTTGTATTTAAGTTTGTTATCTTGCAAAGATGTGACAAGAAGATTTTCAAGAAAATTCCCGCACTCCCAAATACACTTTACTTGATACTTTTTTTTGAAAATTTTGATTTTTTCAAAAATGGATTAACCCGACTAGTAACATAAAAAGTATTTGGATTAGACGAGTAGCGGATGTCATTTGATTTCTATCCTATCCCTCTATCCTTGTTCCAGCTACAATAATGAGTAATATAGTCTCGAGCAAACATGATAGAATACACATTTTTGGAGTTCACAGATTATGGCTCTTCTGTGTGTTGGAGTTCAAGATACAGGTCACCTTTATTAAGATTGATATTCGTATTATCATACTCTGTCGCATACCCTTTTCACGACAATATGCAACGGCTTCATTGTCAGCAGGAAAGATGGCGGTGCTGCGAAGAGAAGACGCACTCTCAACTTTAAAGAGGTCATTCTTAACGAGCAATGTGAGAAATTGATGTTGCACCACTTTAGACTTTCTTTTACCTTAAGTGAGGATTAGTGAAAATAAATCTAGTATGCATATAAAACCAGTGCTTGATTCACAGTTGTTAATACAGAGGCGTCAATACCGATTACGTCACTCGTCACTCCCTTTAGAGAAGGTTGATGACAAGGACACTGCCATTTTCAATACTTCCTGTTCATGATTGCTTTACAACAGCACCATTCAAATGTTTTAGTGCAGCAGGTTGCCTGTTAAAGTCGAGTGGCTCACTAATTTAGATCGCTGTTCAATCTGTAGAGCGCAATCGAAATGGCTTACCATCTGGCTTCAAATCTTCAATACTAAAGTTTAAATTTAATGTAGAAGAACTATCCAAAAATCTAGTTTTCGTGTCTTTCATCATTTTCACGGTTATTGTTATGCATGTTTCAAATCGTATACATATTAGTAGTGAATCATAAACCATGGAGAAAATGTGATGACGATTTCTAAAACATAGTCCGAAAGCTCAGTTATGTGGGTATAATTGCGAATAAAACTAAAGCATTTATTTAGGTTTTAAGACTTAATATATTGCCTATGTTGTACCGCAACACTTTTTCTTCGAAAACATCAATGCCATGCATAACCAGAAATTCCAGCACAGATTTTGCAGATATCCTGGATGGTTAAGGTAGTCTACCAAAGCTAATGGGTTCCATTTAATTAGCTCTTCCTAAAGCAGATTTGGGCGCGTTGATGGAGACACGTCCGTCAAGCCATGTACATCACGAAGGCGCTTCCCCTAACTTTTCACTTTTGCTAACATATGAACCGAGGATTTGGACAAAGGTGGATAAGCCATGGCTGTCCGATCACATGCCCTCCATGATTACAAGATGAGACTGTATTTTCTTTGTGGACTACTATGAGGAGCCATCTACAAATTCAGAAATGGTAATGGAGTGTTATTTATGAACGCTCTTAACTGCTGTGGTTCTCTGCGTCATATACGTCATATTCGAAACGGAATTTACTTCCCTTCCGAAGAAAGCCATGCTAAGGATTTTCACTCCCAAAAAAAATCAATCGTCCTCCGCCACGTTTGAACCCGCGACCTTAGGTATATGAAACTAGCATGGTAACCATTACACCACGGGGGCGACTGTAGATTCAGACGAAGATCTATTGGCACGCATTGCGATCACTGAACACACACACACACACACACACACACACACACACATTGCAGAGAAAAGAAGTGACTTAAATTCCATTCATAGTTACAATATGTTCTGAATATACCTTTTTTGGACACAGGAGACACTAAAACGTATATTTCCAGTGAAATCTCGGTATCGAATTTTTGGGTGGAGTGCAATACCTTCTGAATACACTATGTACATAGTACGTATAGAGAAAGTAAACATATTGCACAAAAATATAGCTGTGAAAACGCACAACTTATGTCATACATTTTTGTAAATAAATATATCTGTGATATTCTTGGGTTATTGATTTCAGTTTTAGACTACTTAGCTCTGCTCAAACTGGAAGTCATCGTTTGCTTTATACCTCGTATGTTTTATTCCTGTCCAGTTATTCTCAGAAAATGAGAGATATACATTTTATTTATGATATACATATCTTTCATATGTGGTACTTAAATCAAAACCGTTAGAAACATTTTGAGAAAGTCAACCTTTTTGCATTTAATGCGGTGGTCAAGTCTTTTAAAAGATGGTTGCTATGTGATAAAATAGCAACCAGGTTTTAAAGGTTTGAAAAGTGATTTCCCTTATTTCCATTTTACTTACAAAGAAACAATTAACAAGACAAATCATGCCAATCTTTTATATTGATTAGCATTATGTAGATAAAATAATCATATTTTACTTTCTCTACAGGACTATGTACAAGGTATTGTATAGACAAGTTATTGTATTGCGCCCAAAAATTATATACCGAGATTACACCAGAAATACATGGTTGGGTCCCCCTGAATAAAAAAGATTTTAAGAAAAAGGTTTGTGTGTTTGTGTGTGTGTGTCTATTGACAGCATTACTTAAAAACGAAAAAACCGTTAAATACTAAACTTGGTATTTAAGCTTGGTATGTTCCACAAAGATTTTCAAGATCATCCCCCACCTCCAACTGCACTTTACATGGAAAATGTTTCGAAAATGTTGATTTTATTTTCTCAATTATGGCTCTAACGATTTTGATAAAATATATTATACAAAAGATATTTTTTCACTACAGACAACATGTCTATTTGAGTTCTCTGAGAGAGGCCTCTGAAGACAGTTTTACTCTAGATGAATTTTGCAGAGTTTGCGTAACTGGTAAACCGTAAGATATAGACAAAAACTTACTATACAAAACTTGTAGAGCTCGTTAAAACACACATTTATGTTATAAACATTTTTTCGGGAGTTGACCGACTTTTAGATATTCTTTATTAATGGTTTCAGCTTTAAAATATTTATGCTTTTCTCATACGGGATTTTGTAACTCCTGGTCATACAAAAAAAGGCAGTTCAATCACATGGCAATCAACTTTTAAAAGATTAACTATCACGTTAGCTTAGTATATTCCCTTATTTCCCTTCTAATTACAAGGGAGCAAGTAAAAAGACCATTTCTGCTAATTTTTCTCGAATAGCATGGAATAAATAGAAGAATAAGCTTTTGTTGCAGGGATGTAGAGAAAGTCATGTGAATGGAATATATTAGGGCTTTTGAGGTAAAACATTGGTTGTATAATCCACGCCTGTGTTTACCCAATGGGGTGTAACTGTAGGAAATCACATAAACGACTGCTGCGAGTTTGAAATATTACCTTACCTATGAGAAACAACCAAGTGTGATATTTCTTGCTGGACAGCTGATGAGACAATGGAAAGTGACGCCATATGGACACTAATCTCTCAACTACCGTTATCGCAAGTCCCATAAATATTACAACCCTTCCGGTCAGCAATGTATGCCGTGGACTCAACCTAGATCGTATTTTTGTACTTCTTTTTTCTCTCCCCCCAGTCCACTATGAGTTATAGCACCAGCAAAGCTAACAAGATACCCCAAGCGCTTTTTAGCAGCTGTAGCTTTCTGTCGCTTTCGGTTGAGGGCCTGTATTTTGCTGCTCATTCTCGCTCTTTCTTCAGAATTAATCAAAACTCTCCTCCGGCTTTTGTCACTTCCGTAACCAGCTTTGATTTGCACATCAAAAGAAAAGAAACGAGAGAGAAACATTTTGACAATACCAAAGCGTACTTCTGAAGCTCACAACGTAAAAGAATACCCTGGTTGTTAAAATTGTAAGATACAACCACAATAGTGAAACTCATCTTGGTCAGAAACTTTCAGTGTCTTTAATTAATTTTCAAACAAAAACATTTCTCAGCTTTGTCAAACAAAACACAAAATAAATGATACGGTCCAACAACACAAAGATATCTTTAGGGATACTGAAACGAGAGTACAAAGCAGAATGCACAAAAGAAAACTACATTACAGCGCACAACATACAATCAATATAGACGGCATTCTAATAAATGGATAGTTTTAGCAAACCCAGTAAAAAAGTCGTATTAAAATATATATAAATAATATTTTGTTTACAGCTGATCTGATAACAGTTTAGAAAAATAAAGATGGTTAGTTAAATTGTGTAAGCTACAGAATTTGAATATACATTAGAAAAACAAACATCATGACTTTTAAAGGAAAAAGGCCAGTGAGGCCAAAGATTGCTCTAGATCGAAGTTTAGAACAAACATGTTAAAAAATGATAATCGATGTAGTAGTCTACAATACTAAATTTGATACACAAATGCCTTAAAGGATTCTTTAAATTGACTATTGAGAAAACAAATTGGTTAGGTTAGGTCTTTGTGTTTTTACTTTCTCTATACGCACTGTGTACATAGTGTATAGAGAATGTATTGCACTCCACCCAAAAATTCGATACCGAGATGTCACCGGAAATATATGTTTTAGGGTCCCCAATATCCAAAAAAAGCATTTTCACAAAAAGGTCCGTGTGTCTGTGAACACGATAACTGAAAAACGAAAAGTCGGCAAAATACCAAACTTGGTATTTAAGTTTAGTATCTTTCAGGGATGCGACACGGAGATTTTGAGAAAAATCCCCCCACCCCCAACTACCCTTTACATGGAACATTTTTCGAAAATTTGGATTTTCTCAGAAATGGCACTAACGATTTTGATTAAAATTTCGTATATCAAAGATATTTACCTGACAAATAAAATGTATATCTTGAATTTTCTGGGAATAGCCTCTGAAGACTACTTTATTCTGGATGAATTTTGCATATCTACTAAACCGTAAGAGATGGATAAAAACTTAACACACAGAAATGCAGAGCACGTTAAAACAAACAATTTATGTTATAAACATTTTTTTCGTGGAGTTGATCGTTTTTGAGATATTTCTTTTTCTTGGTTTCAGCTTTGAAAAACTTATACGTTTCTCATACAGGAATTTGTCAACTCCTGTCCATATACAAACAAAGGAACATCAGTCACATAGCAACCAGCTTTTGGCTTTCACTTCAATTTATGGCACTCCCTTATTTCGCTTCTACTTACAATAAAGCAAGAAATAAGACTATTTCTGCTAATTTTATCGATTAGCATGAAATAAATAAAAGATAAGCTTATTAACAATAATTTGTTACACAGATATAGAGAAAGTCATGTGAATGGAACACATCAGATTTTTTACTCGATACAGTCCTCACAAACACAAACGCGAGTGATAACAAAAGAAACTAGCATATTTATATAGCAAACTATAATATATACAACGTGAAATTCATGTCAGATAGCCAGAGAATAAAATTACAGAAAGAATAAGAAGGGTAGAGAAATAATAACAATGTGAATGAATATAATTTAAAGCCATTGAAAGAAAGAAATAGTGAAAAAGGTAGTCTTTTAGTCAAATGTAGAGAGATTATATTATACAGGGAAGCAATATTTCTCCTTTTTCTTTTTTCCGTTATTATATATTTTTGTTAATTACTCTGCGAGTTCTTTTTGTAGGGAGAGAATTTCGTTGCGTGTTTGTTTCTCACCATACAATTTTTGTTTGTGGTAACGAGCAGTTTCATTTTCGATAAATAAATTTATTTTAGCCTTGGAAAATATTTCGCATTAACCAGGTAGAATTTTAAATTTTAATCATTTCTTCGACGGACCTCGTCAGAGAAGGAAGTCTTTGTTCTATTTGACGAGATTATTACATTTTTCCAGAAAAGTAATTGGATTATTTTCCGGAATATTTTGTTAAAGTGATAAAAGGAGAAAATTAGTTCAAAAAGAAAATATAACAAATTATTTGATTATTTCGGCGCTACTAGTTGATCCGTCGGAATTATATCACGCATAGTTGAAAATGATACATAGTTTTTAAATCAGAATAACATCGTTTACGCTTATTTTAGATGCTGTTAGAAATTTATTAAATAAAATGTAATTTATGTGAAAGAAAATTACTTTCTTCCATAAGTAACTCCTACAAATAACACGTCCTGAGAAATTAGGGATCTCATAAAGTACTTTGCCGACCAGCCATGCCGAGGTGAAACCTTTTTCGGCTCAACACAGAATTATTGGGATAAGAATAATTTTGTAACTGCAAGTTTTAAGTAAGATACCCCTCGTGCAAATTATGGTCGGAAAGCTATTTAGATGTTTTTTTTAACAAAATAAACTAGAAATTCGGAACGCGTTATGATAAAAGTGGTGGGACAAATAGCACAAATGTGAGCTGAACTTTGCTAACATTTGTGAAAGTTGTAAAATCCATGTAATGTCAGCTCTAAGCCTATAAAATAGGCACAGCTTAGTTTTGTTTAGGCGCAGAGCTGTACGGAAGACGTGAAGATGAAACGATAAATTATTCCTGAAATACCTCACGATCTGTAATGAGTAAACTGTCCGTGGAATAATTATACATAGGCGTAACAACGTATTCAAGATTTTTGTGTTAAAATCTTGTAAAAATCGCGAGTGTGAGAATAATTATTTGTCTGTATATTCATGTAAGGAAATTGGCTCAAAGCCTTGGGGTTAAAATTAACGATTTATCCCAAGTTTAATCGGGAATTAACTAAAGTATGGTTTATAATTTAGGTCAAAAGGAAGTCCGTGAAAAGTATTTCAAATTTTGAACTATAATTGGATAAACAGGGATATCCGGAAACAAGTGGTTTTTATTGTTCTCAGACACAAAACCTGAGACCCAAATTTTAAGAAATACATGCTCCTACCTAAAATCCTGAAAGGCTAGCCCGCAAAATTCCTTTATCTCTGCAACATTCCTTTACCAAAATCCCACATCCAATACAGTCCTCATAATCGACTCAATTTAAACATTTAACGTAAATATAGAAAGGCTTATTGATATTAAAGTAAATGCAATTCAAAACAATGCGGAACTAATTATGCAGAGGACTTAAAGAAAATAAACTAAAATAAAATTCCATAGAGATATAACAATCCCAGCAATGTCATACGGCTGTGAAACTTGTGTTCCAGCGAAAAACAAAAAAATAGAATTCAGGCCGCGTAGATGAAGTTGCTTAAGAGAGTAAAGGTTTGCACCAAACTCGATAAGAATAACAGTGAAGAAATAAGAGAGCAACTAGCAGTAAAATCTTTATATAACAAAGTAATGAACCCAAGACAAAAATGGACTTAGCATATGAACAGAATGAGTGAGACAATATACTCATTGCTAGAGAGAAACTACCAAGCAAGAGGGCGTCGAGATGTTGGCCGTCCTAGGAAGTGTTGGGCTGATTTTTATGAGTCCGGAAGGGCAACTGTCTAAGCCTTGAAGTGACCACAACCATCATCTAAACATAGGGGGAAATAACGGATATAGGGAAATTACAAACAGTAATTCAAATGTTAAAGTGTAACGCCAGGACCAACGAATGGATATTGGATCTTAACGTTTCAATATCCTGTTAACGTATTCAAACCCTTTGATAGATATCCGTATCTATTTAGTCAGTCTAGGTGGTGCAGATGATAGGCGTTGGCTTTCTGTTCCCAAAGTCGCGAGTTCAAACTCGCCTCAACCAATGGTTTTTAAGTGTGCTTAAAAGCGACAGCCCCATGTCAAGCAGATTTACTGGCATGTAAAAATACTCCAGTACATTACTGGCGCTGATGCGATCTTCGTAATTGACAGTGTCATTAACAAACGCACAATCTACCTATCTGTATCTTCTTTGTATATCTCCACCCTTCCATCCATCCGTCCGTCCGTCCATCCATCTATGCATTCATCCAGTGAAATCTCGAAATTTTGGTTGGAATTCCGTATCATCTCTACCTATGGGTACGTGATACAGAAATTACCAACGGATGTTTTAATGTTTTTGTAGCTTTGGCACTAAAAAAAGCAGCTCGTACAGTTTAAACTTGAAAACAGACGATTAACTAACTGTAAGAGTTGCAGAGGGACTTGGTAGCACTAACTGAGAGTGATCCATCACTGACTAGACCCGACCCCACCGTGCTTGCTTCAGTGTGTGACAGTCGACATTTCTCCCTTCGAAGCGCACTACACAATCTTTGATGTAGTTACACACATTACGTTTAGTACAAGCATTTGGTAGGTTAACCCTGACAGTTTTCCGGGAGTTTTCAAAATTGGAAATTCTGTAGAATTCATTAAAATTCGAAGACTTTCAGGTTATAGAAAACAAAACCGGAGAGGAAAATCATCATCTGGTTCGATGCCTAGAGGTGTTACATATAAAGAAGTCAAATCTTTTGTGCTCTCTCACATATCTGTTACGTTGCCGGGACATCAACATAATTCAATCTTTTTACGTCAAAAACGGAACATCAAAACTGGTTCTTCACATAGCATCTATGACCGGACAGAACGTGCAATTGGGGAAAAAGGGGTGAAGTCTAGTGGACCACGGCCAATAAGCCCAGTTTTGTTTTCTATAAGTGTTTCTATAGAGGTCGTTGTCCTCTTTACGAATTTCAACTTTGCCACTTTGCATTTTGTCGCTCGCGCCACCATATTGAAAAACTGCCGCAAAAAAAAGTGTTTCGACAATTTCTCCTTTCTGACTTATTTTACGATAAAACTAGTTATGTAATAAATTTAACGTAATAACAGTTTTTTACTTTCTCTAGCCCACATTTGCAATATACATAGTGGATGGTGAAGGTATGGTACTCCACCTAAAATTCGATGTGATATTATGTGTGTGTGTGTGTGTGTGTGTGTGTGCCGTGGACAGCATAGCTGAAAAACGAAAAGACCGTTAAATTCCGAAAGTTTGTTATTTAAGTTTGGTATCTTCTTAGGATGCGACACGAACATTTTCAAGAAGATCCACCCACCCCAAACTACCCTTTACATGGAAAAAGTTCCGAACCTTTTGATTTTTTTCAAAAAAGGCTCTAACAATTTTAATTCAAAGCTATTATGTTTAATATATTACATGCTCAATAAAATGTATATCTTGAATTTTCTGGGAATAGTTTCTGAAGACGTCTTTATTCTGGATGAAGTTTGCCGAATTTTGCTTAACTGCTAAACCGTAAGAGATAGACAAAAACTTACTACTAAAAATGTAGATCTTGTCAAAATACTCAATTTATGTCCTTTATGTGGAAGTAACCATTTCCAAGACATTCCTTGTTATTAGTTTCAGTTGGGAAGAACTTACACTTTTCTCAGACACGAAGCGTCCGTTTCTCTTTTGTTCTACTCCTGATCAAGGAAAAATGCTATTAGCAATGACAATTGCATAACGATAGCTTTTAAAACATTTGAGTATAACTTTAGCCTAGTGCATTCCCTAAGTTCCCTTCTACTTATAAGGAACTAAGTAATAGGACCATTCTGCTAATATTTATCTCGATTAGCATTGTGTAGAGAGAAGAATAATCTTTTGTTAGAAGTTTGTAGTGCAGTTAGAGAAAGTCATGTGAGTGTAAGACATCCGATTTTGTTGTTGTAAAATCAATAGTTTTAGCTTATTGGTACTTCAAAGACTACTTCAATGTGAATTTCTGGCCAAAAACTCATTTCAACTCATTTCAGTGGCGCCTTTTTTTTATCATGGTATCCCCAGTAGGCCTAATCCACATGCAATGCATTATTCCCAATTGTGCCCTACACTCTCCTCCGCTTCGCTGTTGTTAATGGACTAGGTGTGGACAGTTCATCGTCTTCAGGAACGATCGGAACGTCACATACAGAAATTTCTTCCACATCGTCCACGATGGGTTATCGCTTTCATGGCAATCCTCTTCATTCTCGATCTCATCGTATATTTGCTCGAAAACAGCATCCCTTTCTTCCTCTTCATTGCTATCTTGTGATAGAAGTTGCATATTGTCACAAATACCACTGCAATTCTTGCATATAACGAAGCACTTCAATCCAGCCTTTATGCATCCATAGGCTTTCTGACATCCCGTTTTGCATTTGCAAGAAATAAGTTTCTAAAACGTTTCCGGTGCTGGGGGCTCGAGGTGTGGTGACAGGAATTAGCCAATTCTTTCTTCTTTTCCATCCCCATTGTTCCGCATTTAGTTCCTTTCCATACCGCTCCTGAACTTGTTGATAGGTTCGGAACGAATGTTGTGCTTCTGCTTCTGTTCAATGGAGTACCTAAACTTAGCATATGTATAGAGCAATAAAACTCTTTGTTAACAAAAGTGCTTGTGAAAATTTGGTGAAACAATTTGATATGTTACAGTCGGATCCACATTACTGCATTGTTCAGTTTTACTTTCTCTACGAAGTATAGAAGATATTGCACTCCACTCAAAAGTTCGATACCCTGATTTCACTGAAAATGGAGGTTTTATGGTCCCCTGTATCCAATAAAAGCATTTTAATAAAAGATTCGGTGTGTATGTCGGTGAACAACTTAAAAACAAAATGTCGATTAAATACGAAACTTGATAACTATGTTCAGCATCTTCTAAGGACGAGACTGAAGATTTCCAAGAAAATTATCTCATCCAGTGTTAACCTTTACATGGAAAATTTTTGGCCATTTTGATTTTCTCATAAATGGTTCTAATTTATACTCAATAGCGTATATAAAAACCATTTACCTGAAAAATAAAATGTATATGGAACAGTCTAAAGAAGTTTTCATTCTGAATGACTTTTGAATAGCTGATAAATCATTAGAGATAGACAAAACCTATTCCACAAAAAGTGTAAAAAAGATGTCGTTAAATCAAAATCCATAGAGGCATTTTGAGAGAATCCAGGTGTTCCATTAAAAGGGTAATTTGCAGTAGGGGATTTTGTCACAACCTGGATGGATGCTAAATGTAAATGTGAATTTTTGACGACTTTTGTTTTTAATTTATACTGTTTACGGACACACAAATGCAGAGAGAGGGTTATTTATAAAATTATTTATTTATTATTGGAGATTTAACCCCATATATATATATATATATATATATATATATATATATATTATATATATATATTATTTCCTTCTTTTATTATCTCTACTGCGTATAATATGTAGGGGAAGTATTGCATTCCAACCAAATATTCCATAAGGAAATCTTTTTATACATGGAATAAAGATGGAGCACCGGTGGAATACGATGAACCGAAGTACATGCGGTCGTTTGGGATCGAACCCTTGGTGAGAGGCGAGTGTCTAACCATTCGCCCACGACGCGGTCTCGATAAGGCGATTTCACCCCAAAGAGATATATATGAGAGGTTGGAATGCAATACTTCCCCTACATATTATACGCAGTAGAGATAATAAAAGAAGGAAATAATGAATATTATATTTGAGAAACGTTTAAGTATTGGAAAATTTGAGCCAATAACAAACTTAATCTTAGAAATTGCAGTTTTTATTAGGGATGAACTGAGTAATAAATAAATACAAAATGATGAGTAATTTCTTTACATAGGAATTTTTCAACTAATCATACAAACAAAGCAACCAGCCGAGCTCTTATTTATCTTCTTCTTACAAGCAAACAAGTATTAAAACAATTTCTGCTACTTTTATCTCGATTTTAACATGAAGAAAATAGAAAAAGCTTTTTAACAATAATATGTTAGAGGCATGAAGAGAAAATCTCGTGAAAGGAACACATTCGTGATTTTTTTTTCATTTACATGCCGCATTTAACATCTATGTGAACATCGGCGGCTTCTCTTTTGGAACAATTGCTCATGGCAATGGTGTTCCTCTAAACTAGCTACAGTACCGGCAAATTCCTCAAGTTTTAAGACCATAACTTAGTTATACTTAAACTAGAACAATTTAAACTAAAATAAATACAACATGAATATGTATTCCAATAAATTAGAATTGTTATTTAAATGACAACACTTGATGTTTAACGTTAGCAAATTATCTTGAACGTTACACGCACAAATCTCCAGACTTTCGGGAGCATAGCTTTTGGTAGAGAAAAATTGCCACTTCCCAGTCGGGTATCGAAACCTATCAACGGAGCTAAGGAGCTAGCCCATCTCGCATTCCGCAGCCGAAAAGTTGGTTTTCTTGGCCAGGATTGCTGCATATTGCAGCTTATCACTCTAATGGTGAGTGGACAGCCATGACAAAATCCATACCCTCAGTTTCCCAATCCTTCGGGGAAGGAAACATACGCCAGTGTTTCTATTAATTTATCTGCATCCTGCACATGTATCCTACGCTCCTGAATGCTGAAAGCAACGTTTATATAATTTTCTCCCAGCTAAGCATATTAAAGTCCTAATTATTTCATTTAGTTGCCAGCATCCGCTGTTATATAGAAAATCTGGATGGATATTAAGCACTCAAGGATTAGCCTTTACTAACATCCTTCAAAGTTATAAATTAAGAATCTTCTTTAAGTCTTGGTATTTAATTACACCGCCAGAATTGCATTCTTATATCATTTCATATAACTTATTTAATATGTAATTAATAAAATATGTTATGTTCGTAATTTAAAAAAAAGATTGGCTTTTTAAAAATAACGACAGTACAGTTAAAATACTAGATTTTTGGAATTTGGAATTTGTAATTGTTATTTAATTTATATATTAGCATTTTAATTGAATTTTAAAATAGTGACATATTAAATAAACGACAGCGCAGTAATACGCCTTTAAGTTATATTATTGTTTAATAATGCGCAGCTTGCCTTTGTATTACTAAAGAAACATATATGTAATTTCCAATCCTATAGCACGGTCATTCTCGGAACAAAGTTGGTCTCAAGGTGAATAATGATTCAAATGCTATTGTTTATCATGCAGAGTCGCTTCTGCTATTTAAGAATCCTTATCACACATGCTTCACAGGCTCAGCCAGAACACTTTCAACCAATTTAAAACATTTTCAGTGTATCATTAAGCAGCAATTTTGTCAATCTGTCCAAATGAAACATAACCAAGATAAGTATTGAGTAATGGTGGGAGTCAAATGAAGATGCATTGTGCCGTGATACTTAAGAAGTAAATAACAAAGCGCAAACACTATGCTACGTACGATAATATAAATTCTGTATCATTTAATAAATTGCTGGCAATGTTTTTTTACTTTCTGTACACGTTCTATGTACATAGTGTATAGAGAAGGTATTGCATTCCACCCAAAAATTGATACCGATATTTCACCGTAAATATCCGTTTTACGGTCCCTTGTATTCAAAAAAGTATTTTCAGAAAAATGTCCGGGCGCACGATAACTCAAAAACGAAAAGTCTGTAAAATACTAAACATGGTATTTAAGTTTAATATCTTCCAAGATGCGACACGAGAATTTTCAGAAAAATCCCCTCACTCCAAGATATCCCTTACATGGAAAAAATTTCGAAAATTTTGATTTTCTGAAAAATAGCTCTAACGATTTTGATTAAAATACTGTATATCAATTATATTTATATGGCAAATAAAATGTATATCTTAAATTTCCGTATAGCCTCTAAAGACCTCTTTATTCTGAATGGATTTTGCTGAATTTTGCGTAACTGATAAACCGTAACAGATAGACAAAAACTTACTACACAAAAAATGCACATCACGATAAAACACACAATTTATGTTAATACTTTTTTTTTTTTTTTGGGTTGAATTGAATTTCTAAGATATTCTTTGTTATTTATTTCAGATGTAAACTATTTAATACCTTTATCACACAGAAAATTGTAAATTCTTGTCCCTGCATAGAAACGGATTTGCACCACATGGCAACCGGCTTTTAAAAGATTTGACTATCGTTTTAGCCTAGTGTATTCCCTTATTTTCCTTCGTTACAGCTATGTACAGGAAGTCATGAGAACAGCGCAGTAATACACCATTAACTTATATTTTTACTTTTTCTACACGTACTATGTACATAGTGTATAGAGAAGATATTGTAATGCACCCAAAAATTCGATACCGAGATTTCTCCGGAAATACATGTTTTGGGTCCCGCTGAATCCAAGAAAAACATTTTTGGAAAAAGGTCCGTGTGTGTACGTGTAAATATGTGTGTGTCTGTGTGTCTTTGAACATCATAGCTCAAAAACGAAAAGACCTTTAAATACCAAACTTGGTGTTTAAGTTTGGTATCTTCCAAGGATGTGACACGAAGATTTTAAAGAAAATTTTAAGATGGAACTTTTTTCTTGATTTTCTCAAAAATGGCTATAACGATTTTGATTAAAATATCGTACTTTATTCTGGATGAATTTTACGAAATTTGCATAACTGCTAATCCGTAAAAAAATGGACAAAAACTTACCACACACAAAAAAATGTAGCGCATATTAAAACACACAGTTTATGTCATTTAAATTTTTTTCGAGGAGTTGATTGTTTTTGAGATATTCCTCTTTTTTCGTTTCAACTTTAAAAAAACTTGTACTTTTCTCATACAGGAATTTTTCAACTCCTGTTCATACAAACAAAGTAGCTTCAGTCACCTTGTAACCAGCTTTTGACTTCCTTTTAACCTATGATACTCCCATATTTCGCTTCTGCGTACAAGGAAACAAGTAATGAGGGTATTTCTGCTATTTTTCTCTCGATTAAAGTGAAGTAAATAGAAGAATATGCTAATCAACAATAATTTGTTATACAGAAGTAGAGAAAGTCATGTGAATGAAAAACATCAGATTTTTTTGTATTACTAAAGAAATATATACTTTCTATTCCTATATATAACACGGCCATTCTCGGAACAAAGTTGGTCTCAAGGTGAACGTTGATTCAGATGCTATTGTTTATCATGCGGAGTCGCTTCTGCTATCTAAGAATTCTTATGACGCAAGCTTCACAAGCTTAGAACACCAATTTAAAAGCAGCCAGTGTACATCACGGAGACGTCAAAATGAAACATAACCGTGGCAAATCTTGAGAAATGGGGATAGTCAAATGAATACGCATTGTTTCGTGATACTTAAGAAGGAATTCTCATAGCGTAAACTTTACGCTACGTACGATAACGTAAATTCTGTAACATTTAATAAGTTGCTGGCAATGTCTTCTTTATTCTCAGGAAGTTAACGCTCTTTCAGTTAGTCACGTGATTGCTATAGCATTAGACATGTAACGGGTTGAGTCTCTTCTTTCTTATTGAGGCCAGGATCACTTCAGTCTGAGATAAACTGAGATTTCTTGCATGTAGCTTAGAAATAAACTACCCCCACCCTCAGCAGTTCCGATCCGACCGCTATCTGAGACACTTCCATTCAACTCAATCTTCTGATGCCTTTAAACAATACCTTTGTAAGGACACGAACAGTGTTTGTTAGCTAATTCACTTAAGTGGATGTTTTAGAAAGACATCATGAACAAAAGCTTCATTTCGTTTAGATGTATAAAGTAGTCACTAAATGACTTGGGGAAAAAGCACGACTCCGACTGAAAGAAGGTGAGGCACGAATCTTCCTTAAACAGAACGTCGTCCTCTTTTGATACTTGAAAGTAGACTTACAGTTCAAACACAGCTGGGAATCCTTTGAAGTCATCTCCTACACGAGAAACATCAAAGTAGTGTTAGGAGGGACCTGCTGAATCTTCTTAGGCACCCACGATAAATTAATTCGTTACACTCCTAAATGATAAGTTAATTAAAAATCTGATGTGTTCCATTCAAACAACTTTCTCCCTATTCTGCAAGCAATGTATTAGAATGAGCTATAGTAAAATATTTTAAAAGCTGTTGCTATGTGATTGTCAGTGAAATTCAAAAGAGAGATGTAACGAGAGAAGACTTCCCGATTAAGAATAATTTTAAATAGTTTACAATTGAAACCAAATACAACGAAAATCGCCACTGTACAAAAAAGTATAAAATACGTTGTGTACTTTAACCAGGTTGTTGGTTGTAACGGACGATGAATGAATGAAATAGGTGAAATGACCTCGGTGTTCATGGAGCTTAAAGTTACTCAATATTCGTATTATGAAGATAAGGGAACCCCCCCCCCCCCACAAACAAAATCTGAACTCTGTAACTAACTCGAACTCGCGACCTTTTGAATATGAGACGGATTTCTTACGGTTTATCAGAAATACAAGTCATCTAGAAGTCTTCAGATGCTTATTCTCATAAATTCGACAGTGAAATTATTTTAAACATACGGTATTTTAATCATAACCGTTAGTCATATTTGAGAAAATCAAAAATTTTGGAAATTTTCCATATGAAGGTTTAGGAATGGGGGATTTTCCTAGAATTCATCGTGTCGCAAGTTTGGTATTTAACTTATTTTTCCTTTTTACATTATGCTAACCACAGACGAGAGTACCTTAAGATATGTATTTCCAGTGCAAGCTAGATATCTAATTTTGGGTGGAATACATATCTATTATGTGCACAGTATGTGCAGAACAAGTAAAAACAGAAACATACATATATGAGGAACAAATAAACTACTTGTAAGTCATCCTATCCGTACCATTTTCTAGTAATTCGTTTTGTAATACTGGTTCCATTCACGTTCGAGCTAGCATAGCAGGCCTTGAGTGGATAAGCGCTCCAAAAGCTATCCTTGGTTCACACCCCCAGCCCATTCCCTCCCCTTCACTAACTGTCTCCTTCACTGTGCTTCGGATCACTTCATGCAGAAGTGCATATGACTTTGAACTCGCGAAGCCAGTTTTATGAAGAGAGAATATTTTGTGAGTTACAAAAGCAAAACAGCCTGCTTTTCAATATGCGGTGTTCAAACTGCACACATATAATGTTCGAATATAAATGCCACCATAATAGGAACATAAAGTGGGCTTTGGTAATCTTACGGCTATTTAGTTACTAATTCTAGTGCACTTTCTTAATATTTTAAAACATAATAAGAAGCTTTCTGCTCTTTATTGGGTTTAGTTATTTATTACATTAACTATCCGTAATCGGACTTACTTATCTGAAAGCTTGAATGTTTTTAGACCATTTGATGGTGATTTAATATCCCTACCTTACTTCCTCCAATTGTCTATAATATATATATATATATATATATATATATATATATATAATTTTTATTTAAAATACATATGGAGTGTACTTATAACTATTACTGTTAGGTTAAAGAGACAAAATGAGTTTAACGAGCTCAAATTGAAGTCAAACGCACCCACATATGAAACCTCCAGAGAGGAAATATTAGATATATGCAAGTTATGAATAGCCTAGCTTATAGTTAATAGAAACGACCGTTTTCTAGGGATACAATTTCACTGTACAAATTTTACGAGTGAAAAATAAAGGAATAACTCTGAATTGGAAGATTATACAAATTGTCAAAATGCAACGGGTAACTGAAATAATTGTGCTATACTTTGTTAACGCTATACCTGCGGCCGAGTGGACTGCAACACACACAGGGTCCCAAATTCCGAAAGTGTATTCAGTGGAGCACGATAGAATGCAAATGCATCTCTGTTGTTATCTAATCAGCGTTTCAAAAAAAGACCTATTACTACATATCTTCTGCATGAAGCAGATACTTCAGTTGCAAATTGTGGCTGCGGAGTGGTTGGAGTGTGATATTTAGGAATAGCATCTTGGGACCGATAGCGGGACAAATCGAAGTTAGCGCAGAATGGTAACACTGTGATGTGTTACAATGCAGCGTATACGTAGTGGTACTGATAGAAGGAAAGTGGGGCAGTGGTTGCCTGTAGACTGTGATGTTTTCACTAGCAGTGGAAGGGGATTGAGGATGGTAAACATAAATGTCACTGATTTACGGGAACTAACTATTTACATACGTTCAATTGCTGTTGTACAAGTCATAAGAATCAGTATCTGTTTTATTTGCTCTCAAGATGCATAGATTACAATGCAAAACATAGATTCAAAACGTCTCAAATGTGACTCGTCTTCGATTGGCACGTAAACAGGTTTTATTGTAAAAAAACTTCGCTCTACATCATAAGATACAATTGAAACAACACGAAAATAGGACACATAGTCAATTATTCATTAATTACGAGTTTTTCTTAGCAACACCTCGTAGCACGTTTTGAAGCATTAATGAAAATTCGACAGTTTCTTCCAAACTCGGCCTTCACTTTCTTTTCACAGGTCTAAAACACGTGTCACAGGTCTCTGATTAGCATTGCTCGCAAATGTTCATGGGCAGTTTTCAGTGCTCGAGGCATTTCAATTTTAGATCTTTCCAAATATGTGCCATTGTGTTGGAGATATGTCAGCAAAGTTCTTCAGTATACTTTCATGCAATCTATTTGAAGCAAGAGATTTTACAATCTTAATTGAAGGTTATGCAATATCATCAAAGTTACTAATTGCCTATACAAGTTTTGCAATATACAGCACAGTATATGCTGAGCCGATCCACGTCCCGCAACTCATTACTACAAGTTGTTTACACGTGACCAATGCAGATCGGTCTCTACTCGGTAGGTATACAACTGGTGTCCCACTATCGGTACACAAAATGCTATCCCTAGTGATATGCCTTTCCATACAAAATGTCAGGCATTCATTTACGTTTACAACCTTAAAGTGAGAGACCCAAATACTTTGTAGCATTTATAATCTTGCCAAACAGCTGCACCTAACTTAATCGCAATAGAAATATCTGTCTACATTAAACTTCTGCAATAAATCAATACGGAGACTATAACAGAAGGGTTATAAACCTTTAATTTCAAATATTTATAGCGAATTAAAATCGTTTTAATATCGCCGTAATCTTAAAGGCGCCTAATTAATACCAGTAAATTACTAAAATGCCATGTTATTTATGGACGCTCTTTAACTACTGTGGTTCTCAGCGTCCCATTCTAAATTGGGGGTGAAAGAACGCTTAATTTTGCTCAGAGGCCTCTCTATCAGGTTTGAGGTTCTTTTACGTGCCGTAAATCTACGACACGGGACCAACGGCTATATTTCCCTTCCGAAGGAAACCATTCTAAGGATTTTTACACCCGAAAAAATCCATCGTCCTACGCCGGGTTTGAACCCGCGACCTTGTGTAGGTATATATAGTTAGCATGGTAACCATTACACCACAGAGGGCGAAAGCAAATTACTACCCTACACTCAGGGGCCATAATTCACAGTTTTGAAACCGAGTTTGGAATAGGATAGAATGAATTTATGATAGGGATTACAAGTAGGATCGGGTAGGCCACTCTGTCCTTCGATTTCGATGTTGTTTCCGTAATAAATTCCAAAAAAAGTCCCATTTCCATCACGCCTTTGCATCCGCTTTATCTTCACTAGCCTTGAGATCCAATTCTGTATCAACACTTATTTTGATTTTTTGGACATCCTGAAGTGTTTCAGAGTTGTTGGACCAGGCGACGGTGAATGGTATGTTACTGCGGAACGGTGGAATTTTCAATGAGTCTGACGCTTAACTGACCGGTGTGGTCCCTTCATAGGAAGCGGGATCCTCGGGTTGAAGACATTTAATGCGGAATCACGCGATTGTGTTGCCCTGGAATCATTAGGGACCTTGATTTAGCTGGTGTAAATTGTTGTCCAGATCCAGGGCATTTTAGATTACCCTCCACTCCTTTCTCCATGGTTTACGATGAAAGCACTATGGCGATGATACGGTATTCAAATGGCCAGAGTCACCTCCAGCTGACTAATTCTAATGCTCATCTCATCCACAAAGTTGATAAGCCTTAGCTATATTATGTTTAAAGTACCTTACAAGAAGACTTTGCAGACAATGCACTGATGTGAGTGAGTGTACCAATAAATAATGTTATCCAAAACACGTTCTGCGTTTGGTTTAGATTTGCCGAATGTGACCACTATCAAAGTTTGCTGCTTGGAGAAGTAGCAAGCTTCGTTCCTTCGACTTTGGCCCATATTTACTGGAAACCTTTGCATGATAACTCAGTTACCGGTAGAACTTTGTATGGCTTTCGGAGAAATCGGTAATCAAACTCACAGGCTACCGAGATTGTTTTTTCTCTAACGCAATTTATCGTTCCTATATAAGTGTATAAATAAACACAAATAAATAAATAGTATTAGGTTGTCTTCATATTTGTACAAGTCATAATTCTTGCTGGCCTTACCAAAACTTATATGCCTATTTATTTATGACCACATGTAAAAGTTTATGAACTAAGTTTTTTAAAAAATAACCGCTATTTATGGATCTGAAATGGTGCAAATTACCAACTCGATTTAAAATATAAACATGAACATCTGAAAATTCTTAAAAAGGGCCTTCTCACTCAGAACCATAACCAGAGGTGAATAACTTAAATAGAGACGCTACCTCCAAATGGGAACTAACTAAAATTGAACACGAATACCATTACATTATCAATTAATGAAAAAGTCCGGGATAAACAATCCATTATCTATATATGAAACTAATTCCTGACCGTTGTTATGTTTTGTAAACAAAGGTATACTCAGCTTTGAATGAACTACGGAACGTCAAAAAATCGAGCAAGGCCGTCCTTTTAGTCAACAAATGTCGCTTCAAGTATGTCCCTTCCAACGAATTAGAACGTCCTCGGTCATTTTAGTTTACATATTCTAATCATAGACTTTGATGGTTGGATACCTAGACTCACTTTGCCGCATCTTGGTTTGCCGTCTCAAGTTCGAACCGTACACGGTGCTAATACTACAAATATCATACGAGACCTAATAACACAACTACATAAACCTAGGTAAAAGGTGATATGACAAACCCACATTCAAAACCGAAACGTTCTTCTAGATCTTCCGATATTTTTACAAAAAATTAGTTAATATCATTACGATAAAGAGATTACTAATACTATTATCATATGAATCCTAAAATTAAACTTTTTAGTTGGAAATGAAGTGTAGTGTATTATTATACTACAAAAATATTTATCTACCTCATCAGTAAATGGATAAAATATTAGAAATAAGCATTCAACATCAATGATATGTCTAAGTAAGAGCGAGATGGCTCCGGGGAAATATATGAGGCTTACATTCACGAGATTCCGAGTTCGATTCTCGGCATCTTCTCGCCCTAGAATATAGAGGCTTACTTGGGTCGGTAGTTAAATGCTGGGGCTATTCCTCTTCTAATATGACTTTCCTATCCACATTTCCTATTCCCACCATTTCCTTCGTCGTCTTCTGTTTAAGGGTTAAAGAACCAGGTGATAGCGCTCGGCGTGTTGTGCCTGGGCGAGAAAATGATTTCTTCTTGTCATCGGTCTGTCTGTGAGATTTAACTTGTCAGGTCTAGAAAAGAAAGAGGCAAAATCTTACCCTCTTGTTATCTCTCTCTTTACGGTGATGTATTTACAAAAAGCATGCAGCCATTTTAGACAGAGCAGGTAGAGTGTCCCAATGTCAAGGACAGAACCTAACCGGACAAGTTACATATCATAGAATATAATCAGCTAGTTCCTAACTTCGAACTAACCTTTTGGGTCCCTCGGGGGCTCATAGGCTTATGGTTGAACTTTAGGTGATAGATTTATTCAAACTGAAAATGTTAGGCTCGTCATCCATGTTTAATATCTGGTTTTTATTTGTGTATCTCCATTCATCCCTCCCACCCTAGTGTCACATTAGAAGCACAGAATCACATGGGCTTCGTGAGATGCTCCGTGGTTTGAGGAGGGCATGCATGGTAATTCAGTTATTTCTGTATAAACATGTAGTCTTACACACACTGCAATTTCTCAAGAGAGAAGAATTTAATATACGTTACCAGTAGTTTATGTATTCTCTTCACATTCATTTTACTCAAAGCCTTTCATATCCGCATCCTTAAATGATGAAAGAGACATGTGACGCTGAAAGCTTATGCATAACACAGAAAAGGATGTGACGTCAGGAAGCGCGCTTAACGGATTTCAATATGCTGGTCTGCACGCGGAGGATAAAACTTTCTGGGATTCGAGGAGATTATTAACAGCATTTCTTGAGGAGAACCGTAATGGAGGAAGCCTGTTTCCTGGTGATAGAATTTCACCTTCCGGTTGGATGAATGGCATCATTAAGTTAGTTCAATGCGCGAAATGCTACTGCCTTTATGGCTGTACATAAATGAGCTATGTATGACTTCCACAAGTCTTGTAAATCACGTTATTTCCTGGAAAATTATTCGTGCTGAATCAGCCCCCACTAGTTATTCGTATCTGTATTTCCTACATATTATGTTGTATGCTTCTAACAAATAATGATTTCCCCTGCGGTGTTTTTCTCTATTTTTTGGCTGGAGTCCTTGGGTTTATAGGAAAGGACAAAGGTAGGAGATAAATTACTTTTATCCATATCTGTTACGTGTGTGGCCACCATAAATTGCCATTGGTGCTGCCATGCGACCTCTCTTTTTCCATCTTCCACTGTTTTTATCATTTGACCATTTTTACTTTCTCTAGCATGTATGTAGAATTACAAGGTAGGTAGAGAATGTATTTTATTGCAATCAAAATTCGATGTTGAGGTTTCACCGGAAGCTAAAAAAAGAAGAAACTATATTTAAAAAAAATTCCGACAAAACGTTGATTTTAATACAAACTTATAATTAAGATCAGCACACTAATTATCTGCCAAGCATGCGATGAGAAGATTTTCAACAAAATCAACACCCCAAACTACCCTTTAAATGTAAAATGTTAAGAAATGTTTGATTTTCTCAAAAATTCCTCCAAAGATTTTGATTGAAGTGCCGTATATTATCTTCATCTATATGACAAATAAGACATTTACTTTGAACTATCTGTAAAAAGACTCCAAAGACCTCTTCATTCTGAAATAACTTTTGCCTAATTGACAAAAACTTAAGAGAGACAAAAAAAGGTAGATTTCGTTAAAATATACAATTTATGTGATATACATTTCCACTTCCAAAATATTCCTTTTATTACTTTCAATTTTAATATATCAACTAAACTTTTCTCACACGGGAATTTGTTATTCATGTTTATTTGGTTTTACTACCGAAAGGCAAAGAGAACCAACTTTTAATCACATAGCAATCAGATTTAAGAGATTTGCCTATCACTTTGGTCTAGTGTAATCCCTTATTTTCCTTCTTCTTATAAGGAGCTAAGTAATAATTTATACAAATGTTAATCCTCATTACCATGAAGTAGATAGAAATTTAAGCGTTTGTAAGAATAGTTTACTAGCGAATAGTTAGAGAATATCGTGGATGAAACAACTGACTTTTATAATTTCTAATCAATTCATGAGACGTACAATTGCGTCGAAGTACCAACGATTTGGCTTCTAAAAGCCTAAAGTTGGGTTAATTTTTCAAAAGGGATTTCTCTTTAATTGTAATCATTTCATCCTATCCATTGCATAGCTTAGCGCAATAAAACGTGATAAATTCCAGAAATAATTCATTGCCACCTTAAAACGTGAAAATATAATCAAATAATAAAATCAGCAACTATAAATCTGTTTGCAGAAGTTCTGCTTTAGTTTTACCACTCCATAAATGTACTTTTCGTCAGTTTTATTTAATTTTACTTTTCTGCTGTATTACTTGTGATTAAGTTCACCAAGCCCTTACATATTTACTTTGACGCAAACCTCAATGCCGGGGTGAAGGTAGAGGCTCAAACCTGCAGTCCTTCACAAGAGTGAAACATGGTCAGGAGGACCGGGCAGGTGTCTTTACTTTCTCTAACACGTGCATAACGTGCCTTATAGACAGACAACGTGCTGTATTGCACCCAAAATTTCTATACCGAATGTCATTGGGAATACATATTATGAGGACTCCTTAATAAAACAAACTTTTTAGAAGAAGGCCCGTTTGTGTTTGTGAAAAGCGTAATTCAAAAACGAAAAGTATAATTATTATGAAGTTCTGCAGCTTCTATAATTTTTATAGCTGTATTTTCAAATAGAATTTTATTTCATAGCGTGAAAAGTGTTAATGCATTTGTAATTTGGAATTAATAATTTGATGTTTCTCATAGATACGTGCGAGATTAGTATAATCTTATTAACATTTCTGGTATAAAATGGCATATTATCCATCTTTATTTGCAGTCTTGTTTTAGACTTAAATAATTTTCTCGGTAATTTATTTATTATTTACGATGTAAATAATAAATACGTGATGTGTGGTTGTTATCTGTTATTTAGATTAATTAAAGTCAAATATTTTGACTACTATGCAAAATTTTAGTGTAACCTTATCATTGACTTTTATGTAATCAAGAATTACAATATCAGTTTCTTTGATGAACCCTTTATGCATTTCTGTTATTCATCTGTAAATAAATATCTTTCAGACACTTGTTCTTTCAGCAATATGACCCCTAATATTTCTTTAGTCTATGTTCAAATACTCTAAATGCAATGTGTATTGTGATTTAAGAATCAAGATAATCGTCGCAATTTGTTTAATCTTGATTTTAAACCCTGAGCTTATTTGTATAAACAGCGAACTCATACATAAATGAAAACCAACAATGTTATAAGCAAAAATAATTTACAAAACGGAC
The DNA here is from genome assembly GCA_030762935.1 of Hymenopus coronatus. Classification (NCBI taxonomy): domain Eukaryota; kingdom Metazoa; phylum Arthropoda; class Insecta; order Mantodea; family Hymenopodidae; genus Hymenopus; species Hymenopus coronatus. Next base: position 63,691,721 of record CM060896.1, read on the forward strand.
ATTAGATGTTCCCAGAGCACGAATATCGTCACAAAAACAAACTAAACTGACATCCACGAAAGCACCACGCCAACAGATGTATCCAAATTTAACGGTGAAAGAATTACAAATCAATTGTAAACCAATAAACAACATTTCACAGTTATTTGTTCTAAGATCAAAGGCCGGCGATACGACCAGAGTTATATTCAGCAACATAATGCATCAATTATTACTAACGCACATAAAAGAACTTTAACGGTTAAATGTTTCATACTTAGAAAGGCCCAGAAAAATGCGGAAGGGAGCTTTAAATAATCATGGAACATGTTTGTTCTGTTTAAAAAAATTGCTTTACATTCTCATCATTCTCTATACACTTTATTTCATAATTATTCTTACAAAAGCGTATTCTTTTGACTGCTTCACACTAAGTTTAGCTAAATATTGGTAGAAATGGTTTTATTGTATTTCGTGAAAGTACGGAGAAATAGAGTGACATAGTCAAATATATCGTTTATAAAGTGGTTTTGAAATTACTTTCTGTGTGCATGAACCTAGAAAAGCATACATACCGACGAAGCAGTTTAGATGTCAACAGCGCCTGCTTGTTTTCTACCGTGAGCAATCAAGGCACCCATTGGACTGACAAATTTTTCGTCTCCAAGTTATCATGCAAAATATGATTTCGATTCCTGTTGACACTCCTATAACCTCTATCACTTTGTGAATTTTCGTTCAGTTATCAGAAAGACTCGCGTTGTGGAATTGTTCAATTGTTCCTTAGTACCAAAATCTGCCGGGCTTTGAGTGCCCTCCTCATCAAAAACGGATGTTCTCAAAATGAATTATGTTTTTACCCGCCTTGTATACGAGCAATGTATACAACACGTTCCATTATGTGTAAAGTCGTTGAACCAATATTTACCTGTTGTCATAAATGGTTAAAGCCCTCGGATAAACATCAAATTTAGCTTTTTTTCACCCGCAAGTATTCCCATCCAAAAATAGAAGGCGAATCATGGAACATTTTAAACAAATTACTTAAAATTACTACCTAAAATGATCACCAAATCCGAACTAAATTATGAATTAGTATACATTTTTTGCGGTGTGTAACAGATGACAGTAGACGATGGCAACACGAAATTCTCTTACAAATACCATCACAGGTACGTATTGAAACACCCTGTACGTGTAATAAGCGGTCTTGGGCTTTACACAGAAACCACATTCTTTGTGTACGTATATTCTGGGAGAAGAAGAGAATATCATTTCATCCCGCCTCGCTTGTGTGGGGGTAGCGTGCGCTAGATATTCAAAAGACCGCGAGTTCCAGCCGGTCCCCATGGCCACGCTCGCTAAAGCGTCTCGCTTTGGTGCTTCGTGGGCAGGGGATCGTGGGTTCGAGTCCCGCCTTGGGCATGGATTTATATGTTTGTGCAATGTGTATATGTCTGTAAAAGAAACAGTAAAACCAGTAATCAGTAAAACCTACGGGGGGAAATGTAAATAGGGATACAGTACCGGAGTCCTGATCAGGCTCCGTTACTGTTTTGAAAAAAAAAAAAAAAAAAAAAAAAGTGTGTTCCCAGGTAAGTCTTTACGAGGTTTTTCCTTATCCTGAAAAGACGAATGTTGCATAACTTTAGACTCCAGGAAACATAGATCCTTTGATCAATTTCACCAACTGCATTCATCTGCCTCATGATCAACCAGGTTAAAGGACGTTAAGCTGCAAAGAAATAAAAAAAAGAACAGAAAAAACTAAACATATAAAAGTATAAAAATTATTAGATTCTTTCAAAAGATAGAATATTTATAGTATTTCTTCCCGTTCAAAGCCGGTGCAATTATGTGCAGTTCTTGACTACTTCTCCCGCTTGTTTATATAAGGTCAATTAATTGATGCTATTACAAACTCATCGCAAATAGACATGTAAAATAAAATTTGTCTTTATGATTGATCGAGTGTGTTTTGGACACAGCATAATTCAAGAGAGTCCAAGGAAATTAAAAAAAATCTTATGTGTTCAATTCACATGACTATCTCTACACCTCAGCAATAAATTATGGTTGAAAAGCTTATGCTTCTATTTATTTCGTGCTAATTCAGAAAAACTAACAGAAATAGTCTTATTACTTGACTCATTGCAAGTAGAAGCTAAATAAGGGAGTACCCTAGGTTAAAGTGATAGTCAAAAACTGGTTGCTATATGATTGAAGTTCCTTTGTATGGACGGGAGTTGACAAATTCCAGTATTAGAAAAGTATAAGTTTTTCAATGCTGAAACTAAAAATAAGGAATATCTAAAAAACGATCAACTCTTCCGAAAAACTTTATATAACATAAATTGTGTGTTTTAATGTGTTTTATATTTTCTGAGCAGTAAGTTTTTGTCCATCCCTTACGGTTTAGCAGTTATGCAAAATTCCGTAAAATTCATTCAGAATAAAGTAGCCTTCAGAGGCTATTTCCAGAAAATCCAAAATATACATTTTATTTGTCGTATAAATATCTTTAATATCTAACATTTTAATCAAAATTATTAGAGTAATTTTTGAAAGATATCAAAATTTTCAAAAAAATTCCATGTAAAGGGTACTTGGGGGTGGGGGGAATTTCTTAAAAATCTTTGTGTCGCATCCTTGGAAGATACCAAACATAAATACCAAATTTGGTTTATAACGGTCTCTTCGTTTTTGAGCTATGCTGCCCTCAGTCACACGCACACACACACACACAGACACATAGTCAGAAAGACGGACAGACAGATAGACACACACACGGACATTTTTCTAAAAAAAAAATTGGATTCAGGGGGTCTTGAAACATGTATTTCTGGTGAAATCTCGGTATTGAATTTTTGGGTGCATTACAATATTTTCTCTATACACTACGTGTAGAGAGAGTATAAATCATACATGATTCAGAATATCCAAGAAAAGTTTTTCATCTCAAACAAGCCTTTACATAAAGAATTAACTGCCCTTTTTATTTCTTTCTGCACCATGTGGAATGCACACTCAGGAACTAGTTAGTAGCATTTCACCGGAAATGCATGCTTTGAGGTCCTCTGAATACGAACATGTTTTTAGTAAAAGGTGTGCGTGTGTGTGTATGTATGTGAACAGTATAATTCAAAATCGATTTATATATAAGCTATTATCCCCAGCATGCAACACAAAGATTTTCAAGAAAATTTCTCCAACGTACACTATCGTTTTCATGGAACTATTTCTGAAAATGTTGATTTTCTCAAAAGTGGCACTTTAATTTTGTGTAGCCTCGGAAGTACTGTTTATTCTGGACGACTTTTGCATAACTGGTAAGCGATAGGAGGAAGAAAAAATCTTACCATACAAAAAATGTACATGTCGTTAATAGTACAATTTACGTATAATATCTTTGGATATAGCCCTTAAAAAACTGTTCTTTTATGCTTTCAACTTTAAAATGCGTATACATTTCTCAAATGACAAGTCCTTATTCACATGTATTTCTTATGGTAAAACAAATAGAAAAGAATTTCAAAGTTATCACTACAGACGAACTCTTAAAAGATTTTACATAGCGTATTCAATGTATCTACAAGGAAATACACAAAAAGTATTTTTCAAAATTGTTTATATCTATATATTTACTTAAAACAAATAAAAAACTGTTTTGCAAATAGCTTTTTGCAGAATAAATAAAATAATTCACTTGAGTGTAACACGAATCTCTAACTATTGGTATTAAAATATGATATTTCATAGATATTGACATAAAAAGTGTATTATCTTGAAGTTTCTATAACTTCTTTGATCTTATAGAATTTCGCATAACTCAAAGAAAGATATTACTGCAGGGAAGATGTAGAACTTATAAAAACAAAATCTGATGTGTTCCATTCACATGAGTTTCTCTATATCTCTGTAACAAATTATTCTTAATAAGCTTATTCTTTTATTTATTTCATACTAATCGAAAAAAATTAGCAGAAATAATCTTATTTCTTGCTTTATTGTAAGTAGAAGCAAAATAAGGGAGTACCATAGGTTAAAGGGAAAGCCAAAAGCTGGTTGCTATGTAACTGAAGTTCGTTTGTTTGTATGGACACCAGTTGGCAAATTCGTATGAGAAAAGTAAATTTTTCAAAGTTGAAACCAAAAACAAGGAATGTCTCAAAAACGATCAATACCACGAAAAAAATTAATACAACACTAATTGTGTGTTTTAACGTGTTCTACATTTTTTGTGTGTTAAGTTTTTGTCCATCTCTTACGGTTTAGTAGTTATGCAAAATGTATCTAGAATAAAGTAGTCTTCAGAGGCTATTCCCAGAATATGCAAAATATACATTTTTTTGTCAAGTAAATAACTTTAATATTCGATATTTTAATAAAAATCGTTAGTCATTTTTTATAAGATCAAAATTTTCGAAAAAAGTTCCATGTAAAGGGTAGCTGGCAGTGGGGGGATTTTCTTAAAAAGCTTCGTGTGGCATCCTTGAAACATACGATAATTAAATATCAAGTTTGGTTTTTAACGGACTTTTCGTTTTTGAGCTATGCTGCAAACACACACACACACACACACACACAAACACACACACACACGTACACAGACAGACAGACAGACAGACACACAGGGACATTTTTCTAAAAATACATTTTTTGGATTCAGGAGGTCTCAAAACATGTATTTTTGGTGAAATCTCGGTATCGTATTTTAGGGTGGATTACAATACCTTCCTATACACAATGTACATAGTACGTATAGAGAACGTAATAATAGTTTTGTCAAAAATGTATGGAAACCTTGACTAAAATATTTATTTATTATTCGTTATATATTTAATGGTTGATATAAGTTATACCGTTATTCAATATATAGATTTTGAAATTTTGAAGATTCTATTTTTACATTCTCTAAACGTACTATGTACACAGTGTATAGAAAAAATATTGCACTCCACCCAAAAATTCGATACCGACATTTCACCGGAAATATATGTTTTAGGGTTCCCTTTAACTAAAAAAAGAATTTTCGGAAGGAGGACGTGTGTGTGTGTGTGTGTATGTGTGTGTATGTGTGTGTGTGTGCGTCCGTGTGTCCGTGTGTCTGTGAACACGATAACTCAAAAACGAAAAGTCGGTAAAATACCACACTTGGTATTTAGTTTAGTATCTTCCAGGGATACGACACAAAGATTTTGAGAAAAATCACCCCACCACAAACTACCCTTTACATGGAACTTTTTTCAAAAATTTGTGTTTTCTCAAAAATGGCTGCAACGAGTTTGATTAAAATATCGTATATTAAAGATATTTACCTGACAAACAAAATGTATATTTTGAATTTTCTGGGAATAGCCTCTGGGTCAATTTTACGGAATTTTGCATAACTGCTAAACCGTAAGAGATAGACAAAAACTTACCACACAATACATGTAGAGCACTTTAAAACACACAATTTATGTTATATACATTTTTTCGTGAAGTTTATTGTTTTTTAGATATTCCTTGTTTTTGGTTTCAGCTATAAAAGCTTATACTTTTCTCATACAGGTATTTGTCAAATCCTGTCCATACAAACAAAGGAACTTCATTGACATAGCAACCAGCTTTTGAGTATCACTTTAACCTATGGTAGTCTCTTATTTCGCTTCTACTTACAAGGAAGCAAGTAATAAGACTATTTCTGCTATTTTTTTCTGATTAGCATGAAGTAAATAGAAGTATAAGCTTTTTAAGAATAATTTGTTTCAGGGATATAGAGAAAGTCATGTGAATGGTGCACATCAGATTTTTGCATAAGTAAAATAAATGCTACCGAAAATGGTAAACTGCGACATGGAGAACGCCTCAAGTGTTCCTCGCTTTTGTCTGGGATTGTACGCAATATTCTTGACATACGAACCGAGAGATGGATATCGAAGATTTATCGTAGATAGCAACATCGAGCTTCGAGTGCTTTTTATATACAATAAAACGCCCAGCACTACACATGTTGTTCCTATTAAAGGTCGATGTTAGCCAATAAAACGCCTTCACAGCAAACATGTTATGACATGGACAACCAGAAAGGAGGCCATACTGTACATTATATAGTTACGTGTTAATAATTTTGTTTTTTATACGAAATCAATGATTTTACCAAACTGTCTGGTGACTTAAATCTACAGGAGCAAAAATTAGAAACGAAATATATTTTTGTGGTAACTTGTAGAAAACACGGAGCCCTAATAAAGCATTTTTACTTTCTCTACACGTACTATGCACATAGTGTATAGAGAAGGTATTGTAATGCACCCAAAAATTCGATATCAAGATTTCAACGGAAATACATGTTTTGAGACCCCCTGAATCCAAAAAAAAACTTTTTAAAAAAATCTCTGTGTGAATGTGTGTCTGTGTCTGTGGGCAGCATAACTCAAAAACGAAAAGACCGTTAAAAAACCAAACTTGGTATTTAAGTTTAGTATCTTCCAAGGATGCAATACGAGATGTGTACTAAGGCTTTTCTACCCCTTACAGTTTACCAGTTATATAAAATTCAACAAAATTCATCCAGAATAAAGAGGTCTTTAGCTGTTATTCCCAAAAAGTTCAAGATAAAATGTATTTGTCATGTAAATATATTTAGTATATGTATTTTATTCAAAATTTTAGAGCCATTTCTTGGAAAATATAAATTTTCGAAACATTTTCCATTAAAGGTGTAGTTTGGGGTGAGGCGATTATCCTCAAAATTCTGTCACATGTTATTATAATATACTTATTTAATACCAAGTTTGGTACTTTATCAACTTTTCTATTGAGTTATCCTGTTCACAGGCACACACATACACTCTGTATGTCTCTCTCTCTCTCTCTCTCTCTCGCTAACTGTTTCTATTGGATACAGCCGAACCTAAAACGTGCATTTCCGGTGAAATTTCGGTATCGAATTTTTAGGTGAAGTGGAATATCATCTCTACTTACGTACATGCACTATGTAGAGAAAGTAGCAGTAGTAATAATAATAATAACTATTATTATTATTATTATTATTATTATTATAATCATGTTTTTTTCCAAAGACGCAGTATTAGACGGAGAGCAGAAAATAATACACTTCTGAATTGCCTGTGCCAAAGCACATCAAGCAGCAGCAAACCGTGCATAAACAGCTAGCTACTCTGTCAACGCTGAAAAATATTCGCAACGTTTTAATGCTTTTCGCACATGAAAACAGAAGAATAGCTAGTTCAGCAAAGCATGAAATAGGCGAGCTGAATGCGGTAGAGAAGGCATTCCACTTGAAGGAAAACCATGTGAAGCATGTTTTAAGCCGAGGAAGCTCATCATAACGCGCATGTAAAGCGGTATTGTAAATTGAATTGGTTTCATACATGGTGAGAGAGCACTGCCGTTTTAAATGATAGTGTACAGCTGTTGCTTCCATTGCCACAAACCGCAGAAACACGAGCGTCGACATCTGGTAGCAAATAGCAACACACTCGCTTTCGAGAGAGAAAGTCATGTACACCGTGTCAGTAACCCTATCTCCATCAAGAGGATTCAAAATCCTCGAAACAGTGTGCAGTATATCATTATGGCGAGTTATTACGTCAAAATGACAGCAAACTTTACCATAAATTTATACCAAATATCTGAGCTATTTAGGATCCCAAAATTACTCATAATTCTACGTAAGCAGCATCATCAACAGCAGTGTTCTATTTCTGGTAGTACATCTACCTAATGTTATATCTTCATTACCATATTATCCAGTGCTACTAATAGAATTGTATTGTTTACCCATTACACTTTGCTTTATTTTATTAATAGATTACTAAATCTTATGAAAATTGTTAAACCTATTGATTGTTCCTTTTTATCTTAATTCTGTGTAGCAGGGATTGGCAAACATATATCTGCTGATGATATGATGTAATGCAATCGTCAGGGGCAAAAGAATACGTTGCCCTACTTAATTCCTTCCTCCCTCCTTTCTTCAGTGAACACCTTCAAACGTAAACAAGCAACGAAGTGCACTACATCGAATAACATGACTGTTTCGAAACCACGAAATTGAAAAAAAAAAAAAAAAAAAAAAAAACAAAAAAAAAAATTCCAATTCCAAATGGAATGGAAGGAACAACATTTTTATTGCTCTATGGGTAAAAATGTGAAATGTTTGTTGTGGTCAAAGATTTGACGGGGTTTTCAAATGAAACATTGAGCGATATTACTAAAATCACAAAGACCATAAGGATTCAAACCCGACGGGGTGCCATTGATTTTTTTCAGGTGTAAAAATTCATTGAATGGGTTTCTTCGAGAGGGAGGTAAAGCCGTTGGTCCGTGTAGATTTACAGCACGTTTAATAACCTCAAGAGGCCTATAAGCAAATCTAAACTGTCTTTCACACCCAACATACAATGTTACACTGCGAACCACAGTAATTAAAGTACGTCTATAAATAGCACTCCATTTACATGACACAAAGAGTATTAGTACGTTACAAATGTAACTGAAAGTTGAAATATACAAGTAAAGTTTAAATATTCAATCAAGCTTCATGGTTTAGTGAGGAAGTGGAGTAAAAGTACACTCATTTTATGAAACCTAAAACTATAACAGTATAAATAATCAAATAGGCACTGGTAAGTAATATTACACACTTAACTTTCAGAACTTGTAGTGTAAACAACTGAATAAACATGAAGTACAGATAACTCCACTGCTATGGAAAACAAAATGAAAATAGTGACACAGAATTAACAATTGAGTTTGAAAATTTACAAACAACAGAAGTAAAATGCTAAATCTAGAAGAAATATCGCGATTGAAAGATGAAAACTTATGTGATCTGTGTACATTAGATGCTTGCGATATTTTAATGTTCCAGCTGAAGTGAAGAATACAAAAACCTTATGTTTTCCACTCTTACTGTTCCAAATATACACTATTCTTATAAAGATTATTCTTTTATCTACACCATGATAATCGAGGTAAACATGGAAGAATTGGCGTTACGACTTGCTTCTTTTTAGGTAGAACGGATACCAGAACTAAGCTAAAGCGATAGCCACATCTTTTAAAAGGATGTCACTATGTGAAACAATACAATTTCGACTCGCTTTACATGCTCTGCAATAAAACAAGAGAAGCGAACTGAAAGGTGGCTTCCTGTTTGAGATGAGATAGTGTAGTTTAAAATTAAAACCAATAACAAGGAACATTTCGAAAACGGTCAACTTTACGAGATAAACTTACATGATATAAATTTTGTTTTAACATTTTTTGCGAAGAAAGTTTTTGTTTATCAGTTTGTGCAAAATTCAGCAAGAATCATCAAAATAAAAAGGTCTTCAGAAGCTATTCTCAGAAAAATCAAGATATACGCTTTATTTGTGATGTATTTTAATAAAAACCGTTAGACACATTTTTGTGAAAAACAAAGTTTTCAAGAATTTTTCCATGTAATGGGTAGCTTGGGTTGGGGGGGGGGGTTCTTGAAAAGCTTTATGTCGCATCCTTGAAGGATACTAAAATAAATACTAAATGTGTTATTTAACGGTATTATCATTTTTGAGATATGGCTGGTCGAAGGACTATTTCAATCAGCTCCAACAGCGCTCTAAATGGCTGGTCGAAGAACTATTTCAACCAGCTCCAGCAGCGCTCTAAATGGCTGGTCGAAGGATTACTTCAACCAGCTCCAGCAGCGGTCTAAATGGCTGGTCGAAGGACTATTTCAATCAGCTCCAACAGCGCTCTAAATGGCTTGTCGAAGGATTACTTCAACCAGCTCCAGCAGCGCTCTAAATGGCTGGTCGAAGTATTTCAATCAGCTCCAACAGCGCTCTAAATGGCTGCACAAACCTCAGTTTTCAAGTGGGGAAATTGGTGCTGTTGAGAGAAGAAAACCTTCCTCCTCTCATGTGGTCAATTGAAATGTTTGAAGAGGCACACCCTGGGTGTGTCAGCTTAGTTCGGGTAATGACACCATACTGCAAGGTGTACCTACAAGCGACCGATCGCAAAGGTTCGCACTTTCACCAAAGATTGTGTTTAAGAATACTTGTGTGACACTCAATGTAAGTTAATAGTTTGTGATACAAATTAGGTGGGCGGAATATTTGGGACTAGAGGTGGCTAGGGAGGGGTATATATGTGGAAACAATTGTTTAACAATGGGAGAAGGGGAAGGTTAACCAGCCGGGTCTCCATAGTCAGTTGGTGACGAGCTACTTTGGTATGCGTATTATAATGTAACGTGGAGTAAACTTAGTTAATAGAGTTATAATTAAACAGTGTTTTATTGTGAGAGCTACCAGAGAGATGAAATGTTGAGTAAACTTAGGTAATAAACAGAGTTATAATTAAATATTGATTAATTGTGACAAATGTTTCCCAGGGCACAACACTTATTTCCTTATAAATAAAAGTGGTAAGGTAATACACTAGGTGAAAGTAACAGTAAAATCTCTTAAAACCTGGTCGCAATGTGATTAAAAACAAAGAGACTCTGTTGGAGAAAAGTATGAGTATTTTAAAGTTGAAACAATTAACAAAGAATACTTCGTAAAGGTTAGTTCTAAAAAACAACAACATTTATAACACAGAAATTGAGTTTTAGCCGATCTATATTTTCTGTGTGATAAGGCTCTTTTACAAAAGTCATCCAGAATAAACAGACTATTTCTAGGAAATTCACGATATACATTTCATTTGTCATATAAAACATCATAAAATATTGGTATTTTAATAAAAATATCAGATCCAATTGAGAAAATCATATTTTTTATAAAATATTCCATGTAATACCTAGTTTGGGGATGAGAGATTTTCTTGAAAATCGTTCCACTATTCTTTTCGTAAATATATTTAAAATAGTCCAACAAGGAATGCTTTACACAAACCAAGTTTTCAGTCACGTCATCCAATGCTCATAGGCTTAGTTACTTTTCTAGAGGTTTGCCGGATAACTGCTCAAAGCATTTTACTATTTTAAATTAATTTTATTATTAATTTATGTTTCGGTGATGTAGTCTATGAGAGTTAATTGGTATAAATGCATAAAATATGTCGAGGCTAATTACTTGTAATATAAGCATTATTCTATTGAAGAGGCCATGATTGCGGTTATTAGTCGTTGAAATTCGTTAATTTAGTGTGCTAGATGTAATTATTGTACGCCAAGTTGGGCAACCAGTAGCAGGTCTGGTTACAGTTCTGTCCAGTGCCACGCACGCACAGAAGCCTTCTTGACGGCGCTGGATAGAATGTCTCCACACAACGATGAGCAAGAAGAATATATGCTATATGATCAGTGGCCTCGCCATGAGACACATAGGTAAAGTTAATATTATTTTTTTTTTTTTTTTTTTTACAGTTTATAACTGGTCATGTAACGCATGTGTAGTGTAGTGTGAGCACTCTCTTTTGATAGGATTTCTTTTTTTGTTTTCTCAGGTACACTCCATAAACAAAGGTATTCGAACGCCTCCATGATGTATCTCTTTTGATAGGATTTCTTTTTTTTTCCTCTCAGGTACACTCCATAAACAAAGGTATTCGAACGCCTCCATGATGTATCTATTTCATTTAATACATAAATTTGGTTGTTGTTTAGGATAGCAGCATTATCTTATTTGTGGTACACTGAACCTTTGGTTAAACCTACACAATAATGCATAAAATCTGATTATCCTATCACACAATATTTTCTCTGCATATATGTAAAAATTATTGTCCAAAACTATTTTTTATCACTTCATGCTAATCGATCTAAACATTAGCCAAAATGTGTTTTATTACTCACTTTGTTGTAAGCAGAAGAGAAATAAGAGAATACATTGGGCTAAAGCGATAGTGAAATGTTTTAAAATCTGGTTTTCATGTGTTTGAAAGCCTTTTTTTTTTTCTTTTCTTTTTTGGCATACCCAGGAGTTCACAAATCTCCTTACGAGAAAAGTTTTAAGTAGTCTAAAACTGAAAGCAATAACAAGAAATATCTTAGAAATTATTACTTCCGCAAAAAATAAGTATATGACATAAATTCTGTGTTTTAACGAAATCTACATCATTTATTTGTTTATTTTTTTATTTTTTGTAAAATGTTTTTGTCTATCTCTTTACGGTTTACCAGCTATGAAAACTTCAGCAAAATGTATCCAGAGATTTTCAGAGGCTACTTCAAGAAAATTCAAAATACAAATTTTATATTTGTCATGTAAATATAATTAATATACAGAATTTTAATCAAAATTTTAGTTATTTTTAAGAAAATCAAAATGTTTGATAAATTTTCCATATAAAGAGCAGTTTGTGCAGGGGGGATTTTTCTCAAAATCGTTGTGTCGCATTCTTAGCAGATAACTTAAGTTTGCTATTCTCCGACTTTCCGTTTTAGAATTATCGTGTTCACACAGACACAGACACACACACACACACACATACACACACAAAACACAAATACGGATGTTGTATTAAAGATACCTTTCTGGGATACAAGGAATCCTAAAACGTGTATTTCCGATGAAATCTCGACATCGAAATTTGGGTATAGCACAATGTCTCCTCTACCTACTATGTACTTAGCATTGTACGTGTAGAGAGTACAACTGTGAAACATAAAGCTTTATTATAAAGTTCTTTGCAGAAATTTTAAAATTAATGTTATAATGAGCCTTCATTAGTAGGAAAAACGTAATTCATGCGCGTTTGAGGTTACAACGCTAAATGTTGCCCTACAGGCTTTTAAGAGACTTGCAGATTCATAAAATGCACTGTAATGAATCATTTTTATCTAAGCAAACTACTAATTTTTTAATATTTCCCACTGAAGTACTGACTATGAAATTTAGCGTTATAATTCAGAATTTAAATAAAACGTTTCTGAAAATTTTGATCAATTTTAAGGCATAGTTTTTTAGGTATTAAAAATATATATAAACTCAGTTTTCTTCCTACAATAGAATAATTTTAATTAAATTTAACTTCATTCCAAATAGCTCGCAAAAATAACTATGGATAGATAATTGATTCTATATTACTTCAGTATTTTAATATTTTTCATGCAAAAGAATGGGATGTACAAGAAAACTTTTGAGTGATGAATGCATGTTGTAATAACAAGGTATAAAAGATCGTTTCATTGTTTGTTTAGTGTATTCTTTCCGCATTTTTGTTTTTGAAGAAAAAATTACAGACTGTAGATCATAAAATACCTGAAAAATTAAGTAAAAGAAAAACACTACATATGTTTATGCTCATGGTGTTAGTAAACATATTGTCCTTTACAGATGGGTGTTTAAACTGATGTTCGTAGCAAACAAAAAAACGAACATTTTGAGAATATTAATCACATAAGTCCGAGGAGATTGGTAACTCACCTGTGTGTTTTCGACCCGATAACGAATATCTAAATACCTCTTCACCTTAAAGGTCTACAGGAGTTTGTAATGTGACACATGAAAATTTACTTTAGTTTTAACAGAATGTGTTAACACTGTTTTAAATACTTTGACACAATTTAGTATATAATTTCTGGTTTTAATTTATATAATCGTGTATCATACCTAACCTTATATATGACCATGAGAACATGCAATTAAAATATTCATTCACATAAGCTCTTTCCTTTGTTTAACTGCTTTTCCTCTAAAATGTAAATTGTATCAAAAGGTTGTGCAGTGGGCTCCTGGTCCCCAAACAGAGGAATTAATTAGAGTAAATTTTGCCTTACCAAAAATGAGAAGTGTCCTATTTTTCTCTGCGCAAACAGTACGCCTTATTATCTTCACAATTGAGCCGTGCACAGAGTCATTGCTACAGGCGTTCCATTCTTAACCCTGCTGGTCAGAGTGACTGTCAACTGAGTCGTCTCTAAGGGAACTTACTTGGCCAAGTCCTGAGTCGAGGGAGCGTTTCTTCTCTTTTCCAAATGAAGGCCACAAAAAGACTCATGACGTCTGCGGTGAGGAGTATTTTATCATAATCACGCTATGAGAACGTTACGGAATCACTGAATTGCCCGAACCAAGTCTGTCGGAAAATATGAATACGGCACAACTTTTGGGAGCAAAGTTAGGAATTTGATCAACATAATTTTTTTCACGACAGCTTTCCATAGAAGAGCCAAATTTAAGGCCTAGAGCTCTTCTTTACCAAAATGTTGAACAAATAAAAGAAGGTTTACTTTTGGATAATGTACATATTATTATTACTATTATTATTATTATTATTATTATTATTTAGTCACTTGCTCTAAATGGCTCTAATTTCTAGTGAAATGCTGCTCTACAGAAACCTGTCATTCCAACATCCCTTCCAACGCATTGTCATTTCCCAATTTCACAACTTCTACATTAATTCTAGCGCTCTACAGAAGTTTTAGTAAGTTTGCGTACCTTGATTGTGAATTTGCTCTCTCTTTCCAGGAATGTCAGAACATCAGCTTTAATAAAGTTTGATGGGTGCAGATGGAGCTAATTAATACTTCCAGAGCAATTCCTAAGTTTCTGGAACTGCTGGAGTGCATTATATTTTACTTCGAGCCTAAATACCTTAAGAACATTTGTGCCCCCCCCCACACCCACACCACACATACATCTTAAATAAGAGGATTGAGAGCTAGGGAGTTGATAACCCTTCAATTATTGTTCTTGGTCAGAAAGCTGTAAAGGAATAACTATTAAACTGCTAAGTACACAGTAGATTGAGAAATCTTATGATCCTTACTAAGGAAACGTAGCGATTTGTGAAATGAATTTTACACGAAAACATAAATGCCTCTTTATGAAAGGTTTCGTTCCTGTCATGTATTTTTGACATTATCAATAGCTTAGTATACATAGTCAGTTAAGGAGCACATTTATTTAGAGGTCTTGCGTATGCAGACATCGATTTTTAACAATCCTCAGTGTCTAATAGACCGCACATTCTATTAAAATATATCTAAAAGAATCAAATTACATCGCATTAAAATCAACAAGATGAAAAATCTTAAGTGTAAGTAGCTTTAAATTAGTACAGGACAAACAAAACAATAATAAACCTCATTGGAAAACCATATGATGTCCTATTAACTGTTTGCTTTCTTTATTGGCCAATTTTATGTTCTTAGAGGCTACTCAATGGTAAGATTTGTTTTTCATTTACTGATCGTTTAGAGTGTATATCTATATTATAATTAACGCCACCGATATGTACGTGATATGACGTCCTGTGTATAACTGGATAACAGGATAAGTTCATGAAATAATACAATTCCGGATTTTTAGGCATATGTTCTAAAGCATCATAGTTATCAAACCAAAGATCAAAATGTATGTTCTGCAGTCAAGAGAATCTGCGGAAGAGGATGGGGAGGGTCCGACTAAAGTAATCGGTGGTGTGGAATGTTTGGATGCTAATGGGTTTCGATTGAATGCAAACACATAAATTTTATATTTTATTTAGTTTGTTTTTTGTAAAATAAAATTCACTCTCGGCATTACGCAGCATTTTAAGAGCAGATAATACCGCAATTATTATGTGTCCGCGTGGTCAAAGGTATGTGAGAGTGAACTATACTGGTATGGTCGGATGTTCGAGCCCCAAATAACCAAAGTATTTTTATCTTCTTTCCTTATTTGCTTATTTTAACAACTTGCCTCCAGTGTTGCTTGTACTCGAATGAGTTAAGAAAAGTATAAAGAACTGCTTATGTCAATATTAGCTTAATAACTAAAGTATGTTTTCAGGCTGATTAGTACCTCCAAGTTATCGTAGCATATTCACAACATATGTGTTTATTTTGCACAACCCGTACGTTTAAAGGCATAATTTTGAGTGGGCAGGCCTTGCTATTACAAATGTTGTATCGGAACTGAGTTTGAATTTTTGTAAATTCAATGATTCCTCACTACCTAGGCTAACAAGTCACGAACTGAGGTGAGAAATGTAGCAGTTAAACGGTATATGGCAGGTATTTAATTTCGCCGTGCAGCTAAGACCGTACAAAGCACTTCAGGTAGCTCATAACATGATTTGTTTCTGAAAAAAGCTGTTATCCGAAGAGAGAGAACAACTCGCACACCAAACTGGAGACATATTAAGGTATCATTTATCAAAATATCTGTATCCGTACATCTAATACACTGATTAAGGCTGAGGTTGCCACATAATGCGACGGGTAGTCTTGACCCTTTAGGTAAGAAACACAAAATAGTGGTATGTGAATCTTTAAACTTGATTTTCTATCTTCCAGAGTTTTTATTATATAAAATGTCTCTCATCCACAAGTTTTCGTAAAATTTTCTAAAATTTGCAGCTAGATACACCAAATATATTGAAGAGTCTTCTATTTAAAATACGTGAGTCGTTCTTATATAATACATAGCTTCTTTTTTAATTTCTTAGTAGACAGATGAAAATTTTTGTGGATCTCAATTAAACATATACATAAAAAGGCCTATTAGAGTCTTACAAATACTTTCATTTGTCAGGAAAAACTTTGTTTACCAGCTTTAATAATTAGATATTTAGGACATTTTTATATGACTAACAATACTTAAAAAACCCAAATATTATGAACTGCTGAAGTATTTATACTAGCTACATAAAGGTTCGTACTCATAAGATATTGTTTCTATTGTGTGGTCAAGAATGAAATATTTTGAAAATTTCATAATAGGGTCCCAGTAGTTCGATAGCTCATATTATACGATAAATGAAACGGCTCCCAAATGAGTATACAGAGCTTAGTAATTACATACCTGACTCTGCAGATGCACACAAGTGCTTGTGAGGCTCTATGATAAGTGGTTTAAATAAAAGGTTCCATTCACACGACTTTTTCTACTTCTCAGTAACAACTTATTCTTTAAAAATGTATTTCTGTATCTCCTTTAAGCTAACAGAAATAGTCTTATTACTTAGTTCCTTATAGGTAGAAAGGAAATAAGAGAATACACTTTGCTGAGGCGACAGTTGTTCTGTTTGTGTGGCCACGAGTTGACAAGTTCCTGTATGAGAGAAGTTTAAGTAATTTAAAACTTAAACCAATAATAAGGAATATCTTGGAAATGTATATGATAAACTGTGTTATAATGAGCTCTACATTTTTGTGTATTAGCTTTTTTTCTCTCTCTTACAAGTTATGCCAAAGTCATTCAGAATGAAGAGGAGTTCCTATTTATTTCTAAAAACTTGTAGTTTTCTGTATGTCGCACGCAGTATTTCTAGTCTTGTTCTCAGATTATACTTTTAGAATGCTCGCACACCCAAACTACCCTTTAAATGGAAACTAATCGAAATTTTAAATTCTTTAAATCCTCAGACGTGTATGATTGAAATATTCAATATATTTATATGACTTGTATTCTATGTAAATAGCTCTTCATTCTGAATGACTTTGCGTAACTGATAAACCGTAGCAGTTAAAATAAAATTTGCCCGAAAATATATATCTCATTAAAATGCATCATTCATGTCACATATATTTTTTCACGATATTACCCATTTCCGAGAAATTACTTGTTATTGGTTTCATGTTTCTCATACGGAAATTTGTCACCTCCTGGTCATGCAATTAAACAAATTTCAATCACAAACAACCAACTTATAAAAGATCTATCTATCGCTTCAGATTAGTGTACTCCCTTATTTCCCTTCTACTTACAAAGGAAGCCCAGTAATAATACTCGTATTTATGATAATATAGCAATAATTTATTACAGAGTTGTAGAGAAAGTCATGTGAGGCGAACAAGTCTGTTTTTAAGAAAAAAAAAACGGTGTATGTGTTTGTGTGTCTGTGAACACGATTACTCAAAAATGAAAAGTCAGTTGTATACCAAATTATAGCAGTTTCCAAGGATACGACACCCCATTTTTACATACAAAATTTAAATATTTTGATTGTCTCAAGAATGACTGACAATTTTGATTAAAATATCGCTTATTAAATATACTTATATTACAAATGAAATGTACACATTGAATTTATGGGAATAGCTTCAAAATCCCTCTTCATTCTGGATGACTTTTGCATATTTGGTAACCGTGAGACAGAGACAAAAACGTACTAACAAAAAATCTAGATCTCATTGCAACACACAGTTTATGTCATATAGAGTTTTTTTTGTAGAATTAACCACTTCCGAAATATTTCTTGTTATCAGTTTCTATTTTAAAATACTTATATTATTTTCATATGAGTATTTGTCAACTCCTGTCATGCAAAAGAACGAATATCAATCAAACAGCAACCATTTTTAAAATACATAATTATCGTTTTAGCTTACTGCATACCCTTATTTCTCTTTTCCTTATGAGCAACAAGACCTGTTATCTTGATTAGCTTGAAGCAGATAATGGAATATGCTTTTAAGAATAATGTGTTATAGAGAGGTAGAGGAAATCATGCGAATGATGCACATCAGAATTTTATTAAATTGTTTATTATTGATTGATTGAATAATTCGCCCAGAAAGGCATACCTTAATAATGTGTAGACATTTTTAGACTTGCTAATTGTACATAATGATAATAAATAATAATCTAATGTCATTTAATTCGTAAAACAATATTAATATAACAGTTCAAATAAATTTGTATCCTAAAGTTATTACGGTACAGTTATAGGAAACACCATTGAATTTAGAATCTTGCATGATACTCAGCTTTTAGCAAACGCTAACGGGAGTGGAGCAAATAATGAGGCTTCATAGACTTAAATATAAGATCACTTAGGTAGAGTATTTAATAGATCATAGCATACATATACATCCTCTAACAATGAATGAGTTTCCATTAAAGGATGGTAAATATGTATTTCATAACTTTTTGTTTACGGATCTACTTGCTTGAATCACAGTGCTGGCTTTGAAGTTAGAAACACAGACGAAGAAACATTAACGTATTACTGCAACTGTATCAAATTAATTTTATTTACTGGAGCGAAGCTTGTTACGTATGTATGCTGCCCTGCAGCTGAGCTATGAAACCCATTCTGCCTCTTGTGACAATGATGGGGCATGTTATAACAAATGACAAAACACCTACGTAAAACTTTTGCTTTTGAAACTTCACATTCTGTGGACTGTAAATAAAGCTTTACTAATGAAGTTATATGCTATCCTGCCATGCATTTTCCATGATAATCAGTTGGAGGTGGACGAGAAAGCCTATGCTGTAGAAATGGAAACCGTGTAAGTACCGAAATGAAAACCATGAAAGTTGAACCAAAGTTTAATGAGAATTTTTCTTTCTCTTTTCACTGCTAATGGTAAAATAAGAATTACATTTTCCCTAAAACAATTGAAATATATGTTTTGTGTTTCGCAGAGTGCTAGGTTTAATATTTAAACAAAAACTCTGTCAATAAGGGAAAGTGAGGATCTTTAATTCATTCATTCAATTTCGGTGTAGGGCATAGCTGTAATTGTAGGCTTTTAAAACATGTATGACACTGTAGTTTGCCTAAATAGGTGAATTTTTACGAAATCTTAGGTTTCACGATAAGTTTTATTGGTGACAAGCTGGCACTGTATACTACAAAAAAAGCGAGTGCGAAAAAGCAAAGCCCTTTACTCTTCAGCCCCTCTCGATGCTCCCTCAGAAGAGGTTTGCTCACACTGGGTTGACCAAACGATTTCGTCTGTGTCCCGCATTAGATCCTGTGGCCGAAGTACCTGACCCCAGCTTCCCCGGTTCGCCAAACGAATTCTGGGTAGCTTCTTCCATTTCCCGAAATTGTTATCCCTTTATGTCGTTTATTGTCATTTAATTCATCCTCATCACGTTGGTTTCCTTCAGGGTTGGAAGTGTCAGCGTGGTAGGGGAAAAAAGTGCTTTTTGTGACTCTCCGTCCTCGGCTGGTTGCCCGGATGAGAACTTCTCGTAGCGGGGGAGCTGGACACCATGATGTTGGGTGGAACCCTCGGTCTGCTTGTCCGACTGGAAACTTTAGGCAATCCGTCATTGGTGTGTCCTGATTCCGACCGCCCTGTGTATTCTATCACCTCATCCTTCCCATCCTCGTGGGGGGCAGGTAGAATAACCTGCATTGGTTCGGTACCAGCTCCCCT
This sequence comes from Hymenopus coronatus, assembly GCA_030762935.1. Classification (NCBI taxonomy): domain Eukaryota; kingdom Metazoa; phylum Arthropoda; class Insecta; order Mantodea; family Hymenopodidae; genus Hymenopus; species Hymenopus coronatus. The sequence continues at coordinate 63,711,753 of CM060896.1, forward strand.
CCGTTTGTATCCTAGGGGCTATATTAACGAAATCCACTGAGTGGCGCGAATATTCTTAGGGTTAAAACTTCGAGTATGTTGTACATAGAACATTAACCTGTTCTGTATTATCTCATGAGATATGTGGCTTATGACACGATCAGAATGTTTGGGTGTACCAATTTGCAACACAGAACTTCATTTGTCGCAATTTACATTTATTCCATCCTCTTCACCTCTTCGGCATGGTCGCTGTCCAGTGCAATTTAAGGTGAAAAATCTGCATCTGTGAAATTTGGAAAATCCACAATATGCAAGTCATCGTCCTGAAATTTGTACCTGTTGTTATACACAAAATGTGATATTTTAGCCATGCATCAATGTTTGACTTACATGCTTCTTTAAATAATAATGTTTTACTTTCTCTAGCACGTAGGTACATACCAAGTACAAAGTAGCTAGAGAAGGTACCTATTTATTGTATTTCACTCAAACGTTCGATGTCGAGATTTCACCATAAATATTCGTTTTGAGGACCCCTGAGTAGAAAAAAATGTTAGAACAAAGGTCTGTGTGTGTACATAAATATATACAAACTTGGTATTTATGTTTAGTATCCTTCAAGGTTGCACACGCTTTTTTTAGAAAAATCCCTTATCGCAAACTACCCTTTAAATGGATTTTTTGGAAAATTTTCAGAAATTTCTGACGGTGTTGATTGAAATACTGTGAGCTAAACATATTTGCATTATTAATAAAACCTATGTCTTGAATATTCTAGGATCAGCCTCTGAAGACCTGTTTATTTTCGTTTAATTTTTCTGAATTTTGCATAAATGTTAAACTATAAGAGATAGACTAAAACTTACTACAAAAGATTTAGAGCACGTTAAAACGCATAGTTTATGTCATTTACGTTTTTCTTATAGAGTTGACCGTTTATGAGGTCCCCTTATTGTTGTTTTCAATTTTAAGTAACTTTTCTCAAACGGGTAGTAGGGGAAGTCCGGGCAAATCGGATAGCCCGGGCAAAGTGAAAAATGCTTAGTGTGCAAAAATTACATTAGGTAGTACCACGCATGGTTAGCAACGACATCTGCTGCACTTCTGGTGGAACTGCCTGTTCTGAATGTATTTTGTGTAAGAAGACATTTTGTAATCCCCAGAGTTCTATTAAAATAGTTCATTGTAAGTATCAATACATTTATTTGGAGATGTACATTTATTTCCTGGAAGTGTATGTTTCTCATTAAGCACTATAGATTTCTTTTTCTGATACTAAAAATCAATTGGTGTTCATTTCAACTCTTTGAACGTTAATATTCCAGCATTATAAGACTTTATATTCTGATAATAAATAACTAAACAATAAGAAACTAAACCCAAGCCATCCCATCCTAATAAAATTCTAATTAAATTAGGACTAATAATTAAAAAAATTATTGATAGTACAAATATTGAAACTAAAAAAATAAAACGATTTAACCCCAATGTCTACGCACCGGGCAAAGCGAATAGGGCAAAGCGACCAACTATTCGCTTTGCCCGGGTTACTGTAAAAAACATAGAATATTTAAAGTAGCTTGCCTCATTTAAAGTTAAACATGATTTTAATAATTTGAATGCAAACCTTTAGTACTGGAAGTGTAATAACATTGTTTCAGATAGACACAAATATATAATAATATATAATTTTGCGCGCACCAGAGCGGCTTCTTGACGAAGGTCCTTCAGGATGTCAAGATACGTGTACGGATACGACTAGATCAACGGGGAGACATTTTTGCCGTGGCTGCATTTCTTTGTGGAACAAATTCGTCGAATGTCATCCTGCTCTTAGACAATCATGTATCCCATAAATACTACAAGGATCTCTATTGTTCTAAGAAAAATAATGTATATTTCTTCCCTTTGCCCCCCACATGACGCATAAAATGCAACGATTCAAATGGACCCCCGAAAACTAGTTTTGAACAAGCAATGTTCCATGTAGGTTCGATGGTGCAATATTGTTTGCCACAGTTTACCTGAGGGTGGCAAATGCTCAAATTGATATGAGTGGTTTCCGTCTTCTGGAATTTGGTCATACAGTCCAAATCGTTCTTCTGATTCTGACTAGGCTGCCTCTTCTCTCACAGATCATCCCAATCCTACCTGTTCCTCAGAGTTTCGTCCTGATAGTCCAGCTTCGATTGAATTCCTGTCGAGTAATTACCCAACACCACTATTTTCTACAGTCCACATGATATTCGACTTGCCCATGTGCTCCCTCAAATGGACGGAAAAATAAAAGTCAACAAGTTGTGAAGTACTCCAATTGGAAATCAGCAACAACAGAATTTTTATAAAAAAAAACAACAATTAAAAGTTATGATAAGCATATATTTGCTCGTTACGGCTCGTTTACGTTGCAGTATGACGTCAAAGAAATTACGTTGCAAGTCGATTACAGTATTATAATATGATCAACTTATTTTTGTGAGTTATCATATCATTCGGGATAATGCTATAAGATTGTAACAAAAACAAAAACTTACGGAATGCATAACTGGAGATATCTATTTAAGATTTTATTAACAATGGCTTATTTTCACTTTTCGAATAAAATGGCATCTTTATTAATATAAGATATAACCTCATTTATATAAATATATTGAAAGGTAATAAATTATCTCAATAACAAGTATTTATTAATAACTTCATTAATATTGAGTTTGTTATTCTTTATATCTCCTTAAATTATTATCCATTTTGATGTATGGTTATTTCTATAGTTTCCATTTAACATTTGATTTACACTCAAAATGTAAGGACAAGCAGTCTTTTCATTTAGGTAATCTTCAATCATCACTTAGTATAGGAATTCTTAATCAGTTAGCTTCAAGATATCTGCATTCAAACCATGTCGCTACAAAAAAAAAATAAATAAATAAATAAAGCAATAGCAACAAAGGGTCACTGACGGTAGGTTAACGTGTTCTACTGAGTGCTGCCTGCAAACACAGTCTGTACGAGGTATGTGGGTGGTTTGTCCGCGGCGTTTTTGTCTAATATCCGTGCCAGTTCAACTTTATTTCCTTTCCTACTGGGTTTAATTCTTAGGCTCATCTGAGGCTCTCATTCGGGAATATGCGGTGCAATTCTCACCGAACGTTCTTTCTGACTTGGATTTTTGTGACTTTTCCTGGTCGGTAGCGAATGCTGAGGTTATTTTCTAGCACGATTTTCTTTCTTTCATTTACCTTTCCTTCCGTTTCGTTTTCTTATGTTTCAGGTGTGCTATCTAGTTTCCCAGTGCAGGCATTACCGGACAGATGACGCATTTGCTTACGTAAAGGAAAGCCCAAGAAGGTTGTCTGTTGCATGGTTTCTTCATCGCCTACTAGAGTAACCCTGGTAGTGAGTCGTCTTCAAGCTGGCGACTTTTGCGCATCTTCCTGGCATGTTGTCTGCACCATTCTATGGTTTCTTCGCATCATTTTCTCCTGGGGGCTGCAGCGTCCCCCCTTTGCTCCTCGTTATCTCTGATTATTTTTATATTGTGACTTTGTTTTTCATAGAATTTTCATATTCACTCCGGATAATTGCCGGGCAGGTATATGTTAACACGACGTGAACGGTAAAAGAAACTATTTCAGAGATAACATATTGTAACTTTTAATTTAAGCAATTTATTTAAACCTGGGGATTTCATAACGTATTTACATATTCTATTTCTATGCGATGATAGCTGCAACTGTATTACGCGTTCATTTAAAAGTAAAGCTTAGATTTGTGAATCTATAATACCGAAATACTGAGGGAAAACAACTAAATGCCCTTCTACCTAAAGGAACTGCAATGTACAGTAAATGAAAACCGACACTGTTGTGAACTGCGTCTCTATTCTGCCTAAGCATTAAAACTGTGCTCTAATTGGCTTTCTTTCCCGCTCACAGTAGCGTCTCTTTCCATGAGGCAATAGAAAGTGCCCAACTATTTAAGCCTGTCAACTCTCAGTAGCTTTCTAGTGTTTTTAACGCTAGAACATTCTTTTAAGATATGTTTCACCTAGCTCTCTGGCTATTGTCCACAAAAACTTTGCGAATTATTTCTCTTTTACGACATGTATAGTTACAGCTATATCTTCTCTCTTATAACTAAGTGTATGCTAACATCCTCTAATAATCTTATTTTATACTACATACATTGGTTGTTAATTATTTACACTTTCTTGCAGTACTGCCTCAGGATGGTCGGGTGCTGGAGGTGTGCCAAGAGCAAAGCAGTGGCAGAGCCTTTCCTCCGTTTAAATGAAAGATGAAAACTGGATGTGAAACTGCGCAATTCAGAGTTCAACAATACAAATAGCAGATTGTAAAACCGTTTACAATAAAGACATGCAACCTGAATTTCAGACAATCATTCAGCACTAAAAATATAATGCTGCCCTCTAGAACAACTGCTATTAGTGTCTTTACATAGTACATGGTACGTAGGTAAAGAAGGTATTGCACACCACCCAAAAATCGATACAGAGATTTCACGGAAATATATGTTTTTAGAAAAAGGTCCGCGTGTGTGTGTCTTTGAACAAGATAACTCAAAGTAGTTGATATTTAAATTCAATATCTTCCAAGGATACGACACGAAGATTTTGCGGAAAATACCCCACCAATCTAACATTTACAAAGAAAAAATTTTGATTTTCTCAAAAATGACTAAAGATTTTGATTAAAACACCGTATATTAATGATATTTACATGATAAACCAAATGTAAGACTTTTATGGCAATACTTCTGAAGAAGACATCCTTATTCTGGATGAATTTTGCTGAAATTTGATAACTGGTGAACCGCAAGAGATAGACAAAAACGTACTCCACAAAAAGTATATAGATATATCGTTAAAAGACACAAAAATGCATTTATTCATGAAGTTTGCTATTGGCTTCAGTTTTAAAATACTTTAACTTTTCTCCTAACAGAATATATCAACCACATGGCAACCAGCTTTTAAAAGATTTGACTATCGCTTTAGCCTAGGTACTTCTATATTTCACTTCCACTTACAAGAAAGCAATTTCTGCTAGTTTTTACCTCAATTAGGAAGAAGTAGACAGACGAAAAACTTTTTTAACAATAATCTGTTACTGAGATGCAGAGAAAGGCATGACAATGGAACACATCAGAATTTTACATGACATCATAGAAGTATGTCTTACTATGTAAATACGCTCATCCTTGCCTTCCAAATCCTGAAGTGTATTGCCTAACCATATGTGCTTGTCATATAATCATTTTCAATATGTTAATCAGAGGATTTTAGTTAACTTCTTTAAAGTATACTAGAATCAAAATAAGAATTTAAAAATGTACTTTTACAGAAGTCATTTCGTTATTTAAGCTGAAAAAAATATGAAAATGTGAAAATATTTTAATAATAATAATAATAATAATAATAATGATAGAAGAAGAACAAAAACAATTTAAACTAACAGAATATGTTAAGAAAAGATTTCCTTCAGTAAGACAAATTCATTATTTACATATAATTATATTAATTATAAATTAGAAAAAAGTATGGAAAAGAATGTTATATGGACGTGAAACTCTGTCATTGCTCAAATAAGAGAGAAGAAGCATCTCACAAATGGTGCTACAGGAAAATGATGAAAATTAGTTTATTGATAAAGTTACCAATGAAGAAATTTATAAGAGAGCGAAAGCAAAAAAGGGAAATTGGAACCAAATAAAAAAAGAAGAACATTCATAGGACGTTTATTAAACACCAAAGTAATTTGAAAACAACAACTTAAGGTACAACTAAAGGCCAGAATATCAAAAGAAGAACATTACTACACTACATGGAACAAATAAAAAACGCCAGGATCTGCACAATGCTGGAGAAATGTCAGCCCCCCTAGGCTCGCTTTGATACTTCGTGACGTAGGGGATTGCGGGTTTGAATCCCACCTCGCGCATGGTGTTTGTGTGCTTGAAAATGTGTGTATGTTGTCCGTTAGTAAACATAATAGACAACTAGAAAACGCCACGGAAATGCAGAGTAAATGGGAAAATAAAAAGAAAAAAGAGATTTAAAAAGAAAGGCTGACATAATATAATCAGAGTGGAGGATCGCTACAATACAATCCAAGGAATGATGACTAAATAATAAGAATAATAACAATAATAAGAAGAATAGAGCTTATCTTAAACGTAGTGACACTCCCCCACACCTGAAGAACACATGCACTACAGATATAAATAACTTTATCTATATTAAAGAAAATGTGATAAGACAATTTAGTGGTTGGCACAACAGTTTAATTTTTGAAGAGGCTACATAAAATTGCATTAAATTTTGTTTTGTTAATATGATGTCCTTATAGTTTTATATAACCATATTTATGTGCACATTATAGATAGTTTCAATACATTAAAAGTATTATTTAAGTACTTCTTGTCCCTAGTGAAAATAGGCAAGAAAGGATGGAAAATCTGCACTAAAACTGCACCTGCAGTTAACGGAGAGCTGCCAGTCGTGTATACAATCAAAATAACACGTACAAATAAGCAGTGAACTATGTAGATCATAACCGAAGCAGATGCCTCTAATGATGTTTTGACAGAAACGATGTTGTTTGTTCTTGTAGAGCAACATAGAGTTTCTGACCGGAAAAGTAATGAATGAGTGCTCCAGATGCAAAAGAAGACGTGGGCAAGGGTGTAGTATTAGAGGACGACATGAGACAGGCCGTCTCAAAGGAAAAAGAAGCCATGTTTATTGTTTGGATGTTTGCCTTGCTTCTTTGACCCACGTTTCAAATAAACGTACAAACAGACATGAAAGGCCCCGGTGGCTGGGATGAGTGTTGGAATAGGTCTTCTCACTCTGGTCCCAAAGGCCAGTAGATTAACTCCTGCTGAGACGTCGCCTTCTGTGTATGTGTTGCCCAAGATAAATGGAAGGGGAATGTTCTTTGATGAAAGCAGCAAGAAAGTGTAAATAAATGCCCTAGGTCTTCTGGTTTAGATGCCGCAGCCTTCTTGCGCAATCAATAGCTGTCACACCGACTTGTACTTAACACCTGAGTACTTTGTTTTAGGTGCGTTCAACATTATTTTTCTTCTAGAAACAACATTACCTCAAATGCTGAGTGAAATCGTCTAAAAACAGCTTTTGGGTGCGTTTGCTAGTATTGAGCAGCAACTAGCATTGATTAAATGCATGAATGAATGAAGCCAAAATTTCAAATACAATAACATAAATAACATTTTTACTTTCTGAGAATTTACTTTGCATATAATAGGCAGAGAAGGTAGTGTATTCTACACAAAACTTCGGTATCGAAATTTCACCGGAAATAAATGTTTTGCGGTCCTCTGATTCCAAATAAAACATTCTTGGAAAAACGTTCATAATTATGTGTATGTTTGTGGACAGCATAGCTCAAAAAATGAACAGACCGTTAAATATAAAATTTGGCATTTAGGCTTAGTATCTTCCAAAGATGCGATACAAAGGTTTCCAAGCAAATACCCCCACCACAAACTACCCTTAGCATGGAAAATTATTTGAAAAGTTTAGTGGTTATAACGATTTTTATTAAATTACCGTATTTAAATATGTTTACATGACAAATAGCGTGTATATCTTGAATTTTCTAGAACAACCACTGAAGACCTCTTCATTCTGAATGAATTTTGCATAACTGGTAAACATAGAGATTCATAAAGCCTACTATATAAAAAGAGGAGGATTTCACGAGCATTTCACAGAAAGTTCAATACGGGTGGTATATGCTACGCGATTAACTTTGAAATACAAAGAGATTACTCACATACAGATCGGCAAGACATATTTACCTGTATAATTGTAAAAGGAAATCACTATAATGACCGATTACTTTTGGATCACTGGTATATGATGCTTTTTTTAAAACTCCAAAGGGCCATTTTTGTAATACAAGAAAGATGTGTTTCAATCACATGAATTTCTCTAAAAACTAGGTTTTCAAAGATAATTCCTTTATCGTGGCAACGGAGATCAACATTAGCAGAAATGGTTATATTAGTTACTTCTTAGTAGAAGAGAAATAAGGTAATGCGCTAAATTAAACTGATAAATAAGTGTTTTGAAAAGGCAGTCGCCGTGTGAAACAATTGCAATTGAAATTCAATTCGCATTGCATGGCCAGAAGTAAAACAACAGAGAGATAAAATTCATTCTGTATCTTAACGAATTTGAAATGTTCTAATAAGTTTTGTCAATATCTTACGGTTATGCAAAATTCATCAAGGTCTTTAGAAATTAGTCTCAGAAAATTCAAATTATATATTTTCTTTATCATGAAGATATATTTAATATACGGTATTTTAATATAATAATTAGAGCCATTTTGATAAAAACAAAATGTTCAAGAAACCTCCATGTAAAGGTAGTCTTGTATTAAAGGATTTTCTTGAAAGATACCTAGTAAATTTAAATGCAAAATTTTTTATTCAAAGTTTCTGTCGTGTTTGAGCTAAGTTGTTGGTAGATACACTCACACGCGCACGATTCTATTTCTTAAAAGGCTTCTTTTTGACTCAGCTGACCTCAAAACATATTTTCGGCGAAATCTCAAAATCGACTTTTGGGTACAACATAGTACCTTCTGTTTGGGGATGGATTCCTTCCATTGGAATAAGAAAATACGTTCATATAAACATGTGCTCTAAAACCCTTTGTTTTCAAATCATTAATTTATTAATGAACTTTTATGTTTAATGGTTTTCTGAGTCCAACCCAACAACTGCATCTATGCACTCATCCATAGAAGACGTTTATCATGTGGAGTTGGCCTTGTGTTGCCATTCATGTTTGTTTCCATTTGTCAGTTGTGTAATACATTCTCCTAGCACGCCTTACAGGTGCTGTCTAGAGGAACTTCATTGAAAACATTTTTCCTTATTTACTAGATGTGACCCTGCAAATAAAAAGAAGCATGTGATTTTTGCATGATAGGACTCTAGCACATTTTAGTAGCCTTGTTCAAGATGCACTAGTTGGTATCTACAACAACAAATGGATAGGTAGAGAAGGACCACTCCCATGGCTTGAATGTTTCACCGATCTCAATTATTTTCATTTTTATCTTTGGGGGCACCTTAAACAATTGGTTTATGCAGCAGACATCCCGGATGAAGAAACTCTTAATCGACGAGTCATTGAAGCCTGCAAAACTATACGACACCGACAGGGAGTATTTGAAAGTCAATGCTTCGACAAATGCATGTGTATCTAGACGCAAGAGGAGGGCATTTGGGGCTTTTGGTATGAGTTGTACTTGTGTTAAATACCTCCTAACAAGCCGACAACGTCAAAAATAGAATAATGCGTCACTTTAAAATGTTTTGATTAATAACAATTTGAATCGAAAACGAAGGGTTTTAGGACCTCTGTTTACATGAACATTTTTTCTTGTTTCGATGTAAGGAACCAATCCCCAGAAGTTGCAAAATTATTTTTGAATCATGCTGTATATCTACCTATGCATATTAGAGTAACTATCGAAAAACGTTCATGCAAACTAGATAGGTATTTATCAAACATTTCGTTTTTAGTTATACTGAAAGCAGAGCACAGAGAGAGAGAGAGAGACACAGGAGCTCCTTCTAAAAATTATTTCATTTGCTCTAGCATGCGTGTACAATGTACATAGTGGGTAGAATATTGTATTGCATCCAAAAATTCAAGACCGAGAATACAGGTTTTGAGGCATCTGAATAAAAAAAAATTTCAGAGAAATGTCCGCGTGTGTGTGAACTTAAACACGTAAATACCTCTTCTAAGTGGGTGGCGCCATGGCTGAGTGTTTAGACCACTCCCCTTTCACCTAGGTGGAAGAAACGGCGTCTGGGCGAGTTTTCTCAGGGTCTCCTGTTTGCCCCGCCATGCATTCTAAAAATTGTTCCGTCATCACCTTCCCTCTGATCCATTTCGGTTGCATTTCATATCATCTACTTCCTCACGCTCATGCCTGGCTACAGATCGACTACTCGTTCAGGTTCTCCATCCTGTCGTTAGGTTTCATTAGCTCCCCTACGGGCTTCTAACCCCGAGGCACCCGCTTGTATGTCCAAGGGGGATATCAATTCTAAATGAGATGAGGGTAAGTCGACTATATAAAAAAATATTTCAAGGATATGATACGAAGTTTTACTGAGAAATCCTCCCGACCCAACTACCTTTCACATATTTTCTCAAAAACGACTCTGGGGATTCAGATTAAAATACCATTTGTTGAAGATATTTTCATGACAAATGAAAGGCCTCTGAAGGCCTTTTATTCTGGTTGATGTTTTTGTGATTGTCAAACATTAGAGATAGACAAAAGCGTACTACATAAAAAGTGAATATCTCGTTAAAACACACAATTTATCTTATGCCTATACATGTAATTGGTGGAGTTAGCCATTTTTTTTCAAAAGGGAAGTCCCCATTCATTCCATATCACCATTGTTTTCACCTGGTCATCCAAAGGGAACCGAATTTCAGTCCCATAGCGACCGCCTTTTAAAACACTTGATTATCGCTTGAGCCTAATGTATTCCGTTATTTCCCCACTTTCAGGGAAAGTACAATTCTACTAATGTTTATCTTGATTAAAATGAGAAAAACTTTTATAAGGAGAGCTCTTACAAAATAGTATGGAAATGTGATTGGAGCACATCAGAATTTTATACAGATACTCATATATTTTCATGAAATATCTAAGGTTTGGGTTGGGACATAATACACTGTAGGAATGATATGTTTAATATACTTTTATGCTGTTTATGCAGCGATTATACTATACGTTCCGTGTGCCAGTATTTTATTAGCATTCAAATACTTAATGTATCAGTATGTTTTATGTTTTCACATTCTGATTTCTGTATTATATTTATTAGCATAATTCAAGTAATAAAATAACTCTAAAACAATTAGAGATGCTTGCATGAATTTCATGTATGAAAACAGGCAACGATTTAAAGCATTTGTTTCATAGTCCAAGTTAAAAGTCATTACCAATAAATATGCCATCAATAAATCAATTTAAATAGAACATTAAAATGTCATCGCTAATATTGGCATTGTATAACCCTCTAATGTGAATTCTCTCTAAAAGCCATCGATATTAAACTAGTACTCGAAGAGACATGAACGCAGAGAATATTCCTTTCTCGTTTTAAGAGCTCATTTTCTTGTAACAGACACGCACGCATTCTCTTAAGCACGGTGCTTTAATTCTCAGGTACACATTGACGAAAACGTTTTACACCTTGAGAGGTGGAATTCACGAAGGAGCTGAGGGAAGGCAGTAAAACTTTTATTGCTCTTGGTAATGCAAATGAGCATTCTAACATTTCACCAGTAAAGTGTGAAGTGGTTGCGGCCTTTTGCGAAGTTTTACTAACAAATTAAACATTCTCGCTTTTCCGTCCTAATAGCAAAGACATTCAAACTGCTGCAACTTTGTCTTAGCTTCTTGAGGTTGCTGTGAACTCAAAACTACCGCATATTTCTGAATAATTACTGAATAATTACTGAACTAAGTATAAATGTAAAAACCAGAAGTTTCCACATACATGAATTTCTCTAGTCTGTAACAAACTCTACATATAAAAGTTTATTCTTCTACCTCATGCTAATCGATATAACATAGCAGATATGGATTATTACTCAGTTCCTCATAAGTAGGAGGGAAATAAGGGAACACGTTAGGCTAATGCGAAAGTCAAATATTTTAAATGCTGGTTGCTATGTGACTGATATTGGACAGGAGTAAAACAAAGGAAACACCAATAACTAATTTTCGTTTGAGAAAATTTTGAGTATTTTAAAATTAAAACCAATAACAAGGAAATTGTTAAATTCACAAAAGCAATGTATGCCACATAAGTTGTGTGTTTTAAATAGATCTATATCTTTGTGTCAGTTTTGTCTATCTCTTACAGTTTACTATTTAACAAAATTATCTAGAATGTAAAAGTCTTTAGAGGCTACTATCACAAAATTCAACATGTACATTTTATTAGGCATGTCAATATCTTCAATTCTGCAGTTTAATAAAACTCGTTAGATCAATGAAAGATTCAATATATAGAATAGTTTCATGACGCATCCATGGAAGGTGCTTAACTTAGCTATAAGTTTAGTATTTAACCAACTTTTCGTTTTTGAGTTATGCTGCCCAAAAGCACAATCACGCGCACACAGACACAGATACGCGCGAGCAGAAGCTTTGTCTATTTTACTTTCTCTAGCCCCGTATGTACAATGTGCATAAGGATAGAGAAGTATTGTATTCCACCCAAAAATTAGATACCGAAATTTCACCGCAAATATATGTTTTAGGACCCCCTGTATCCAAAAAGTGCATTTTCAGAAAAAGGTCCGGTGTGTGTACGTGTGTCCGTGTGTCCGTGTGCTTGTGAACACGATAACTCAAAAACGAAAAGTAGCTAAAATATCAAACTTGGTATTTAAGCTTAGTATCTTCCAGGGATGCAAAACGAAGACTTTGACCCCAAACCACCCTTTACATGGAACTTGTTTCGAAAATTTTAATTTTCTTAAAAATGGCTCTAACGATTTTGATTAAAATATCGTCTATTAGAGATATTTATCTGACAAATAAAATGTATATCTTGAATTTTCTGGGAACAGCTTTTAAAGACTTGTTTATTATGGATGAATTTTACTTAATTTGGCATAACTAGTAAACCGTAAGAGATAGACAAAAACTTACTACACAAAAAATGTAGGTTTTGTTAAAATACACAACTTGTGTCATGTACATTTTTTTCGTGGAAGTACTTAATACTTTTCTCAGACTGGAGTGTCCGTTTTTCTTTTGCTCTACTTCTGGCTAAGAAAAGAAGTGATTTGTAATGATAACGACAGCTTTTAAAACATTTGACTATCGGCTTAGCCTAGTGTAGTCCCTTATTTTCTTCCTACTTATAAGGAACTAGGTAATAAGAACATTGTGCTAATGAGTACCTCGATTAGCAAGGTGCAGACATTAGAATAATGTTATGTAAGAAGTTTGTAGAACAGTTAGAGAAAGTCATGTGAGTGTAACACATCAGATTTTTTAGATCAGGGTTCTTTTTTAAATCAAAAATGTATTTCCGGTGAAATCTCAGTATAAATTTTTTTGGTGGAATGCAATGGAATACAATACCTTGATGACGTCACTGTGTCATGGTAGTCTTGGAGAATTCCCTCTGACTAGTGTACCTGCTAAGTCAAACTTATTATTTCTGTTGTTAAATATAGCATTGTCTTATTTCGTTCATCTAGTAATTAGCAAAGTAATCCTTTGACATCAAGCGTTAAATTTAATATTAGTTAGGAGTTATTTTGTATACTTGTAAGTAGACTGGTATAAAGTATTATTTAAAATGCATTATATATGTTTGCAAACGTATCAAAGGTGTTATGATTTAAAAATAAGTATTTTTTTTAACCTAATATAATTTGTATAACTGTAATACTGTACTCGAATTAATTATTACAACATGACATATTTATTAAAGCATAATAATTTCATTTAGCGAAAATACTTTCTGTGATATCCTAGTGATGCCTTACTCCTTTAACAATGAAGTGGCCGAAAAAAACTGTAAACCTCTGTTATATCCACAGTTTTCCAAGAAAATTCTTGTTATTACAGAAGTCTATGTGGAAGACCATCGACAAGAACTGAAACGTACATATTTCTGTCTCACAGTCAGGACTTTACAGCAGCGAATAGAATTCAAATTCTCTACCTGAAGTAGAAGCTCAACAGATGATATATGATAAACACATATGGTTTGAATGAGTTCGTGGACACTCAAATAAAGGAAATAAGAGAGCCCAAAAAAGATGCGTCATCTGAAAATTTGAAAATATTTATTTAACTTATGGCTGGGTACACTAAACAAAGTTTCATTGACCCATGAGGCTATTCATTTAGTCCTTGCATCTCAATATCGCATTTTCTATTTTAATTTGCGAGGAGCAGTGCATGTACAGAAATGTCTATTCTGTTTCCATCAGAGTTGTGTAGCATGCAGGGTGATGAAGTGAGGGAGAAGTTTCCAAAAACACTTCGTGACGAGCACTGAGGTGAAATTTTACAACGGATTATTGACATCGCAGTTTTCCAGTTTTTGAGCTGGGTTCTTTCTTTCAGGTCTCTTAGGGTGATGGATAACAGTGTGCTTATCTGCTATGGTTTGCTATGATATTGCTTTTGCTGTGAATGTTGGCAGATTCAGCCATATAATTCATAGTGATCTCACAATGACTTGCGATCCATTGCAATTTCATTTTTACTTTCTCTACGCTTTACAAAGCGTATAGAGAAGGTACTGTAATACACCTTAAATTCGACACCGGAATTTTACTAGAAATACATGTTTTGGGTCTCCAAAAATAAAAAAAAATATTTTGAGAAAACGGTCCAGTGCTATATTTGTTTATAGCTTTAATATTATTGATTATATTATGTTTTACTTTTTGTAGGTTAAATATTTCTTTTTATTTCGTGTGTGTGTATGTGTCTGTGTGTAGTAAAAAATCAAAAACGAAAATATCGTTAAATTCAAGGGTGCAACAAGAAGATTTTCAATAAAGTCCCCCCACCTCCAACTACTCTTTACATGGAACATTTTTAAAGAATTTTGATTTTTTAAAAAATTACTAACGATTTTGATTAAAATGCCGTAAGCTTAGATATTTTTATCACAAACGAAATGCATATCTTGAATTGTCTGGAAATAAACCGCTGAAGACCTCTTCATTCTGAATGACTTTTGTATAACTGGTAAACCGTAACAGATAGACAAAAACTTACTGCACAAAAATGTAGATCTTATTGAAACCCATAATTTATTTATGTATTTTTTGTATACTTAACAGTTTTCGAGATATTTCGGATTATTTGTTTCAATTTTAGCCTCTTCAACTTTTCTCAAATGGGAGGAAACCTTTCTTCTCGTCTCTCGTTTGTTTACTCCCGGCAATCAAAGAGGTTGGAATTTCAATTTTTTCACATAGCGACCGGTTTTTAAAGGACTAGACTATTGCTTTAGCCTGTGCATTTTCTTATGTTCTTTCTACTTACAAGGAGCTGGTAATAAGACTAATTCTGCTTATATTTTTATGAATAGCATGAAGTAGATAGCAGATTAATCTTTTGAATAAAAGGTTTGTTTTCCAAACAGCTAGAGTACGTCATGTGCATTGAACACATTGGATTTTTTTCCTTTCTACTTACAAGGGACCAATTAACAAGGAAAATGTGGCTAACGATGTAGAGAAAGTCATGTGAATGGAGCACATCAGTTTTTTTTCCCCTGCAATGATAGTTGATGGAGAATTTGTTGACAGTTGTGGGTTTCTTCAGATGTGGGAAAAGTTGTATTGGCGATTGACTGGATAGCCTCTAATAGATCTGACGACGCTGTAGATGTCCCTATAAGGAGTGGGAATCCCATCTGATTAACTTTAATGGCTTCAATCTCCCCTTGTATGCTAACACATACTTACAAACTGGCATGTAAAAGGAAAATAGTATATTCAAGTTTCTGCCATTTTTACTTTCTCTGCACGTACCATATACGTAGTGTATAGAGAAGATATTGAAATGCACCCAAAAATTCCATACCGAGATTTCACCAGAAATATATGTTTTGGGTCCACCTAAATCTTAAAAAAAAGCATTTTTGGAAAAAGTTCCGTGTGAGCAAAATATATTACTAGCTCCTCATAATTATATATAATTAATTTATCATAACATAAATTAAACATTTTACTAATTGAATCATTTTTTTCCAAAATTATAAAATTACATTTAACATTTTAATAAAAAAACTAAATAAAAATTAAAAATAAAAAAAACATGAATTAAATTTTGACATCCTTAAACTAATAAGAAATTGTTTGTGTGTGTCTTTGATATTCGTGTTCAATATCTACCAAGGACGCGACGCGAAGATTTTGAAGAAAATCTCTTCACCCCAACTACTCTTTAAATGGAAAAAAATTTAAAAAAAAATCATTTTCTCATAACGGCTCTAACGATTTTATTAAAATATCTTATGTTTAAAATATTTACAAGACAAATAAAAGGTATATGTTTCTTTTTCTGGGAGTAGCCTCAAACGATATGTTTATTCTGGATAAATTTTGCGGAATTTTGCATAAGAGATAAGTAAAAATGTGTATAACAGAAAATGTAGATCCCGTTTTTCGTGTAGTTGACCGTTTTTGAGATATTCCTTGTTATTAGATTCAGCTTTAAAATACTTATACTTTTCTCATACGGGAATTTGTCTACTCCTGTCCACACAAACAAAGGTACTTCAATCACATAGCAATTAGCTTCTGAAAGATTTGACTATCGATTAAGCATGTGGCACTCCCTTATTTCCCTTCTACTTATAAGGAAGTAAGTAATAAGACCATATGCTAATTCTTTCTCGGTTTGCTTTAAGTAAGTAGAAGAATAAGCTATAATAATCTATTGTAGAGATGTAGTGAAAGTCATGTGAATGATTTTTGATCCGTCACTATATATTGAGCCAGTTATTTGCGGGATAATGTATCTAAGCGTAGTTGGTTGAATACTCCTATACTTCTCTGACTTGTAAGTAGATTGTATAGTTCCAGTAGTTAATCGTTGTTGTATAGACTGGGTTTTTGTTGTTGAATTAATGGCTTTGGTTTGTTGTTTGTGCCATATAGGGTTTTAAAGCCCTTGTTGGGTCTTAGAATCCGTAGTTTATGCTCACCAGTAGTTAACTTATAAGCTTCTCATACATTAAGATTCTCCTTTCTGACAATTGTTGCCTCGAGGTACACCCTGGGCAACGCTATAACGCGTCTATGGCTGCGATGGCTCATCTATTAATTCAAGAAAAGAATTGGGAAAATCCAATAGATCTAGTGTTCATTTAATTCAATGTAATCAACTTATGAGCTATCCAATAAATTATATGTTAAAAACATTATGCATTAAAGTCACATGACTTTCTCTAGCTGTTTTACATACAAACTTATTATAACAGATTATTCTGCTTTCTACACATGCTAATCAAGATCAGTATTAGCTGAATGTTCTTATTACTTAGTTCCTTATAGTGAATACACTATACTATAGCGACAATCAAATTTCTAAAAGTTGTCGCTAGGCGATTACCGTTGAAATTCGCTTCTGTGCTTGGTCAGAAGTAAAACAAAACAAACACGGGTGACTACCTGTCTGAGAAAAATATGTTAAAAGTGAAACCAATAATAAGGAATATCTCGGAAACGGTTACCTCCACAATAAAAGTGAAAAGCACGAAATTTACATTTTTTGTGCAGTAAACTTTTGACTCTCTCTCTCTTACAATTTACAAGTGATGCAAAATTCACCCAGAATGAGAGGACTTCAGAGGCTATTTCCACAAAATTCAAGATATACATTTATGTAAATGTAATTAATATACGGTATTTTAATCAAAATTCTTAGAGCCAGTTTTGAGAAAACCAAATGTTTAAAAATGATTCTGTGTAAAGGGTAACTTAGGGTGCGGGTTGAAAATCCTTGTATCACATATTTAAGAGATACTAAACTAAAATACCAAGTTTGGTATTTAATGGACTTTTCGTATCCGAGTTATGCTGTCTGCACCCACGCATACAGGCAAACGTTATGACGTTTATAATTGTAAGCAATATCCTCTAAATGGCTAATTTCACCAATTAAATGTATAGGTATAAGATAAATTGTGTTTTAACGAGACTTTCACTTTTTATGTAGTACGCTTTTGTCTATATCTTATGTTTGACAGTTATGCTAAAGTAATTCCGAATAAAAAGGTCTTCAGAGGCCTTTCATTTGTCACGAAAATATCTTAAACGAATTTCCAGAGTCATTTTTGAGAAAATAACATTTTTTGCAAAATGTTCCGTATGAAGAGTAGTTGGGTCGGGTGGATTTTTCAATAAAACTTCGCATCATATCCTTGAAATATTTTTTATATAGTCGACTTACACTCGTCTTATTTAGAATTGATATCCCCCTTGGACATACAAGCGGGCGCCTCGGGGTTAGAAGCCTGTCGGGGAGCTAATGACACCTAACCACATAATGGAGAACCTGACTGTAGCCAGGCATGAGCGTGAGGAAGTGGATGATATGAAATGCAAGGGAAGGTGATAACGGAGCAATTGTTGGAATGAATGGTGGGGCAAACAGAAGACCCTGAGAAAACTCGCCCAGAGGCCGTTTCTTTCACAACAAATCCCATATGTGGACACTTGGTATCGAACCCGGGCCACCTAGGTGAAAGGGGAGTGGTCTAAACACCCGGCCACGGTGCCACCCACTTAGAAGTGGTATTTACGTATTTAAGTTCACAGAAACGCGGACATTTCTCTGAAAATGCTTTTTTATTCAGATGCCTCAAAACCTGTATTTTTGGTCTCGAATTTTTGGATGCAATACAATATTCTACCTACTATGTACATTGTGCTAGAACAAGTAAAATAATTTTTAGAAGGAGCTCCTGCGTCTCTCTCTCTCTCTCTCTCTCTCTCTCTCTGCTCTGTTTGCAGCATAACTAAAACCGAAATTTTGATGAATACTTATCTAGTTTGCATGAATGTTTTTCGATAGTTACTCTAGTATGCATAGGTAATATACAGCATGATTCAAAAATAATTTTGCAACTTCTGGGGATTGGTCCCTTACACCGAAACAAGAACAAATGTTCATATAAACACAGGTCCTAAAACCACAGGTCATTGAGTTTCAAATTTGTATTAATCAAAACATTTTAAAGTGACGCATTATTCTATTTTTGACGTTGTCGGCTTTTTAGGAGGTATTTAACACAAGCACAACTCATACCAAAAGCCCCAAATGCCCTCCTCTTGCATCTAGATACACTTGCATTTGTCGAAGCATGGACTTTCAAATACTCCCTGTCAGTGTCGTATAGTTTCGCAGGCTTCCATGACTCGTCGATTAAGAGTTTCTTCATCCGGGATGTCTGCTGCATAAACCAATTGTTTAAGGTGCACATGGATGTTTTGGTTCAAATTCCGCCTCTGGCATTGCCCGACTTTACCTATCCAACTCCAGTCCTGCACACAACTTGTGTGAAAAAGCAACAAAAATTAATGCTGGAGAATGTGTTTGTTGTTATTGTCTCCCTTTACCCTTTATGATTGTATGCAGCTCCAGTCGTTCCTAATAATGGTTAGAAAATTCTCCCAAAATTGTCCAAAAGTATGTAAAACTTCAGCGGAGCGTCTGAGTTCCGTAAGCACCCTCAGAGAAAAGAAGTTCAAAGTTTTGGAAAAGTTGCTTAATCTACTAGTAGCCTTTACCACCAAGCTACAGGTGTTTTCGCCTGAGGTCCCATTTGCAAAGTCGCGGTCACTATCTCCTTGACTGCTCTAGCTATTCCATGTTAGTCTGTTTTTTTTTTGGGGGGGGGCCTCTCTGAGTTTTCAAGCGAAGGTAGGGTGGGTTTCTTCCACTACCCAGAATTTCCTATCATATTGTTTCAATTGTATTTCATCCACCCAGATCCCACTGGTTTCTTTTCTTTCAGAATTGTAAGTGTCAATGTAACTCGGTACAGCTTTGCTTCGAAAAATGATGCTCCTAGTGACTCTCCGTCCTCCGAATTCGGCTGCTTTCGCGGATGAGAACCGCCTCTGGCGGGAGCGTTGAAGGCTTTGTTTGGCAGGGTCCCCGTGCTGCCTGTCCGGCTGTCAAGGTGCTTCAATCTGGAAACTGCAGGATCCCTGGGCTGGTTCGGGCCTCCCGGTGATACTCTAAACCATCTCTTTCTACCGGGGGCCTTAGGTTCTACAGTCACTTAAAGGTTCGGTGCCGAGTCCCCTTCAACAAAGCATTAGGGAAATGCAAACAAACATTAAACACATTACTATTGCCATCAACAAATTCAACGGGCTCACGGAACACCAAACTGAAACTCTAAACATCCTCACCGAAGAAAAAGACAGCATCAAAGTTCACTCTTCAAGGAACTCGCAGACAAAATCAACATCATGTACGCCAGAAACAGCAAAGGCTTCCAACAACTGAAAGAAGACCACACTACAATATACGAATAACTAGAATTATGAACGTTCCATAGTAGCCAAATATGCTGTTATGGTCGTATTTGTACATTGATACCCATTATTTACTGAATTATCTCTTAATCCCAACTGAATAAATTCTCAATTTAAGAATATTTGTAGGGGTTAATTTTACATTCAAAAAACAAACAAAAACATGACAAAATACCCTCTAGAACAAATGTATTGTATTCAGTTTTAACAAAGAAAAAAAAAAAAGAAAAAAGGTGCCTGCCAGTCCGAACAAAGGAGTCGCCCACAAGATTAAAGCCCCGACAAATTAGCTGACAAAAATAATTAACGCCTGAGGAGGCAAAAAGCCCTAAAACAGCATTGGGTAGGACCCTAAATACCTTTATTCATCCATATCCTAATCCTAAAGTACCCTTTAATGACAGATGAATTCTAGTCGGAATGGTAATGTTATGTTTTGGATAATTAGGGTATGTAAAATTTTAAAATATGTGTCTTCTGTTTAGTCACATACTATCAGAGAGGTGCATAGCTTTCACATAATAACAAACCCTTAATTTACGAATCGTAATGGAAGTGAAGCTTTTGAATATGAGAATTCTTCACTCCCAAGCCATCAAGATAACCTGTTTGGAAAAGACACGTGTTAAATCTCTTCCATGATCTGGGATTTACCTCCTAGCCTCTAGTTCTTAGAGTCGTGAGTTCAAACCCGGCGGAGGGTGATAGACTTTTACAGGCCTAAAAAGCCATATCAAACCTTCTGGCTTACTTCGGTAGGAAAGTAAATCCGGCGGTTTCGTGTTATTGATTTATGGCAGTTAAAGAAACTCAAGACTGACAGAGGCTTCTGAAAAAAGTCCCAGCTTTCATATCCAATATAGAATGGGACGCACAGAATAATATTAGTTAAAGAAATTCCATAAACCAAACTCAGTTACTTTTGCCCCTCACCCCCAAGGGGGCTCTTCGGACACCTCTAATATACGAGCCGAAAGCCAAGAGATGGATAAAGTTCTGAGAAGTATCCTGTTATCCCTATCACAGTATACCGAAGCATCATCGTCGACAGTTTCAGCCCTGATACTGACCAAAGAAGAAGAATGAAATTGATGAATTGTACGCCATGGACAGACAGGAAATTCGGGCGATGGGAGAAACCACTCTAACATTCGCTTATCGACCTGGGCAAACCCCGAAAAAACCATGGGTCGAGTGGGCAATCACACAAGATCTCCCGACGCGTTACCACACCATATCCCTCAGCGTGAATAGCTATTAATGTTAAATTAATATGAACCACAATAATTATTTTTATGAATAACGGTATATACAGGATCTCTATAAAGAATTTTTTCTGGCATTGCAGAAAATGAAATACCTTGTCGAAACACAGCAAAGGTTCGTGTTTGCTTTAATTAGCAGTATTGTTTAACCTCAAAATAGTATGTTTATAAATATGTATAAGATAGACCGCGATTATTTGACATCCACATGCTTACTGTGAAGAACGTTTTGCCCAGATGAAACGAATATATGTAATCTTCCACAGGGGATGTAGGAGATACCTAATGAAATTGCATAATGGTTGTTTAGGCATTCAAGGTCCAACTTCCGGGTCTTAACAACAACAACAACAATAATAATAATAATATCTTCAAGTATCCTTAAGAATCAGATGGTAACGCACAATATTATTCTGCTACTCATAAGGTTAACATGCAGCTTACTTCCGGCTCTCTGAAACCTCTCAAATATTTTATCTCTACGTGGAATAAAACGATTTATTTGATTCGTTGCCTGAAGTGAGTCGCTCATTGGTGGATTGTAAGACATCAACGATGCATTGTTGGAATAGAGTTCTTTTATGGACTTCATCAGAACTTAAAGCATCTGTTTGGTTGCCAGAAACAGCCATGTCATAATATTGGACTTCCGATCTCTGAGCAGTTTTGACGATGGTTTGACAACTGTATAACTGTAGCCTGGCCTCCCTATACTTTTGATTTGTTCTCTGGAGGAACTTAAAATTTACTGTTACGCATAAGGCCAAATAAAATAGAAGACCATCGCAGCTACTATCCTCATTGTGTTGTGACAAATACTACAATTTTGTTATGTAGAAAAAATGACGCTAATACTACCAGAAATTACAATTAATACAGGCAAACATGTGGTCTAGAAAATAAATGTCGTAACAAGCGCTCATAAATTCAATATTACTTTTTAATGAAGAAAAATATATTTGTAAACTTTTTGTACCCTCGAAGTCCCTAAAGTGATACAAACATTGCATGTTTGTCATGAAAATACAGTTTATACAATAAACGGTTATTTTAGATCTGCAGTAATGTAATATTGCCGAATTTAGAAACTCATTCTACAGTCGGATAACTGTCATCTTTACTATCGGACCCAAGTTTCTGCCCAATGGTATAGAAAACAAAATGTTGCATTTTTCAAACAGATTTCACATTTTTATAAATGGCTGAAAAAATATGTATAAACATTTTCAGTGCAGCTTCTACACAGTATTTTACATATTATATGCCTAATATAAATTGATTATTAAATGTTCTAAATTGCTTGGTTGTATATTCGACATTACTTCAATGATATATGTTATTCCTACTTTATTTTTAATTTTTGGATGACCTTACCAACCGGCACGTTTGTGAGCTGGTAATTATTTATTATTTTATTTTTTATTTGCTTCTTTACCATTGTTATTAGGTATTATGTATTTATATAATAATTTAGATTATTTGGATTTTATTTATTGCATATAAATGATTTTATGAAATTTTATTTATATATTGAGAAACTTTGTGAATGCCAAAATTGCTCGAAGAAGAATAATACACAGCATATATTCATATTTAAAGCTTGTTATGTAGACTCTTATGATTTATTGGAACTTTGCTTTCAATTGTTTGTCCAAGCACGACTAGACAGCAAGTTTATCACGCATTGTGGACTAGTGAATGATGAATAGAAGAGGTGGATATCAAGAGTTTTAGTCCACCAGGGATTTGTATCGTAACTTTCCAACCTTTTTGGAACATTCGCAGCATTTATGCTTATAGGTAACTCTATTTGGACGGTTTTGGTAACGTAAAGGGGTTTGCTGGCAGCTTCTTCATTAAAATAAACTGTTGTTCATGTTCTCTACAAACAGTAAATAAAAACTGACCTACTGAATAGCAAAAAAGCTACACATTGCTCAAAATGTCCAGATGAAAAACAATTTTGCAATTTTGCATCGACTAGAATATCAACCTATTTACGAAGTCAGTAAGGCATGCAGTCCAAGGTTCAATTCCCCACCTCTCCTTTAGTGAATAAATCTGAAGATCCAGTATAATCATTGTTAATTTTGATGACTTCTGTGTGTGATATTGTAATAAAGAAACAGACATTAACTTTGCGGGTCATTTTTATCCACAAGCTGAAAATCCTTCTAAAGAATAGAAAAACAGCAACAAAGAAAGAAAAGAATGTCCTTGCTCTCTTTGTCGACCAATAAGTTCCCAAGAGAGTCTACCAATGGAGACGTTTTGACAACAGATGTATGAGAAACAAACATCCAAAATGTTGGTTCGGTCCCTGGTGCTTAGCCTTTCGTCTCTTATTTTCCAGTGCATTACGGAGATTCCTGAGCTTTCTCTGCCTTTTCCTCTGCTTCTGTCTTTGTTATTGTCTTTTTATTTTATACTGATTTCATGATACAACATCTATTTTCTCCACCTCAGTCTACATCTTCATGCGTTATTATATTTTATATTATTATTACAATTTCTGAACGATGTCAATGAATGCCTTACATTTCCTAAGATAGGAACAGCTTTTCTGCTGGTATTTTAAGTATTTTTGTACCTGTTGAGAATACTTTCTATAGCTTAGGTATACTTATACATTATCACTGTAATAGTTATGGAATTAAATATGAATATCATCATCAAAAAAAACCTGTAATTCTGTTTTTTTCTGTTTTTTCCACTACTTTCGTGCAATATTTTATCCGCGACTATTTAATAATGTCAATTATCTATTATTATTAAGAAATCGTTTATTTATAAATAAGTCTCGTTTAATAAACGTGTGATAATTTGTGTTTCAATGCAAAGCAAATCTAATTAACGTTGTGCCGTATATTAATTAAGTTGGTATCGATGAATTATATTTATTTGTTTACGAAATAATCTGATTGTTAATTTACAAAATTTTCTCCAACCTTTCATCAACAGACTATTCTAAGTTTTTTTTTTTTTTTTTGTTCTTCAGTATTTTTGCATTGATTGAGATACACATTTGTGTGAATGCCTTTATTACATATTTCTTTATCTAAAACAAGTAAACCAGATATACAATAGTCTAAAGCGGTAGTAAAATCTTTTACAATCTATCTCTATGTGATCTCTTTACTTGACAAGCAGAATGTAAAATGTATAACGATGTATGTATCACAAAAGTATAAGTGAAAATGAAAACCAACAACAAGTAATGAATTGGAAATTGTTAAGTACACAAAATGTATTAGATGTAAATTGTAGTAATAACGGGATTTATATTTTTTGTTTAATAAACTTTTGTCTATCTTCTACGGTTTACCAGTTATGAAAAAATCATTCAGAATTTAGAGGACTTTAAATACTATTCTTAAGATATCAAGATATTCATTTCATTTGTCATGAAAACATCTTAAGCATAATATGTTATTTTAATAAAAATTTGTTACATTTTTTGAGAAAAATCAATGTCTTCAAAACATTTTCTTTGTAAAGCAGAATTTGAATATAAAATGACGTAGGTATACAGTTTGGTATGTAACGGGTTTTTACTTTTTGAGTAACACTGTTCAGACATCCCATACACGTACCTTTTTCTAAAAGTTTGATTGCTAACGTTATCCACTTATTTTGCAACAAAATGTTCTTAAAATCGATTGTTTTTTTTATAAACTTCTGCACTAACATTTTTGTACAATACCATTTCTTTATATAAATGAATAAGGAAATACAATTACTTAGCCTCTATATGATACTGCTGAAATTCCGTTCTCTTTTCTCTCCTGGATGAAAAAGTCTGAAAACAGCTCCGTATTTGAAAAAGAATAAGTATTGGAACATTTAAGTATATAACAAGCATGAATACGCGTACCAAAAATAATGTTAAAGACAAAGTATGTATTTTTGCGAGATCTACTTTTATAAATAGTACGTTTTTGTCCATTTCTTACGGTTTACAGTTATGAAAAGTAATTTAGAGTGAAGACTTTAGAACCTATTCTCAGGCAATTTAAGATTTACATTTCATTTATAGTGTAAATATCCTTAATGTACCTTATTTTATCCGATTTTTTTCAATGTAAAGAATACTTTATAATAGAGGGATTATCTTGAAAGCCTTTGTATCGTTTTCTTCAAGATGCTGAACTTAAATATCAAGTGTTGTATTTATCAGACTCTCGTCCCTGAATTATACTGTTCACACACCCACACATACACACACACATATACGCACGCTCGGAAGTTTTTATTAAACCTCATTTTCTGGATTTAGTGGGTCGTATAATGTGTATTTAAGTTAATTTCGGTATCGAGTTTTTAGATGGTATGCAATTTAGAAAGAATAGAAAGTAAAAATTTCTTGATATTCAGGGTTCATCATCTCATATTCAATTCTCAATGTGATATTGTTGCATGTAATTAGTAATGTAATATTGATAAAATTTTGCTTATAATTAATTATCTGGTATTTATTGCTTAATTGCAATGACCTAGTTATAAATATACATAATAATAAAGATTTTTTTTTTCAGGATTAGTTTTGAATGTTAAACGTGACATAGATATAGTTCGTGCTTACCTGCGTTAACTTTCAGTTTCGCAAGCATCAATTGGTATCGGGTGGGGTAGCAGCATTTGGCAGGAGTCGTTCTACAACATTCGTAACGAAACTGTCTCTACAAAGTCGGTACACTAACAAAGGTTACAAGAGGAACATTAATGGGGTCACTGCTACCTTCTTCTTTTCGCACTTCCACATGGAGTAGAAGTGCAGTTGTCTCATATCAAGTACGCTACCATTGGTTACAAGAGAAACACCGCTGGAAAATCACTAAATGAAGTTGATGGAGCTACTTCCTGCCCCTCAGGAGGGTAGAGACTTCCAAAAAGTTGGCTGATCAGCACTCTTTTGTTCTAAAAATTAACGAGGCTTTTGCACAAACTATATAATTATATTAATTTATTAGCACAGTGCGTGAGATAATGAATGTGATCAAGAAGGTGATCCTGAATAACTAGCCATTACTAAGTGAACGTGTACAGAGTTCTTAAAGGTGGTATAACTTTGAACCCGACACTTACTCGCATTTCTTTTTCATTTGTTTTGTTTTGCTTGAAGTTTAACGTCCTTTAACCCGGTAGATTATTAGTTCGTTACGGCTAGTTAGTGAAAGAAATGGGAAAATGAGCTGGGGTCCCTAGAGCTTATAGTTACTCAACATTTGTATTTTCAAGATAACGGAAAACTTCAATACCTTATTAGAGTAACTTGTCCTAACCGAGTTTTAATCTCGGGACATCAGGGAACTCGTGAAAATGCTTATTGATATTACAGAAATCAGCGCCAACAATTTCTTTGATTTCAACGTTGTCATTAAAATCTTATGGAGTCAACTTTCAAACACACAAGGCATCTGAAAGGCCAAAAAGAAGATAAGTAATAAAACCAATGTTAGTCTTGGATGACAAAAATTCTCTTTTTTGTTTGTGTACTGCTCCGGAATTTCAAAATTAAAAGCTTCTAATGTTCATTATTACTTTCTGGGAATATATAAAGACGAAGCTCCGTAAACAGTATAAGCATAATCATCCTCGTCTCATTTCTGTTTCAAAAGTTATCTGTAAGACGGAAAATGAATATAAAAACCAACTCTTTTCGGATCTGAGTACGGACAATCATATTGTGCCTCCTCCACCTTCCCCCTCATCTCACGGGCTGTAATTAATGTTCTTCTCGGTTCCTAATGAACTTCGAATAACAGAGATAGAGCGGCAGGTTGATCTTAGCTGGTTTTCACAGATCTGGGTGTAAACTTCTGCAACAGTATATTGCAACAAAGTTTAGTTAATAAAATGAATATTTCATTCCTTTTTGGATAAGTAATCCATTATAGATAAATATATATTTTAGATAATGATATTTTCAAATAAAATGTATAAATACTTCAATACTTATTTTATAAATTTACTTTATTCTTCTTTGATGTTAACTAATATGACAAGTCATACAGTGAAGTCATCCAGAATGAATATAAATGCAGAATCTATTCTCCGAAAATCCAAATTATACATTTCATTTGTTGTGAAAACGTCTTTAAAATATGGAATTTTAATCAAAATAGTTAAGTCCGGTTTTGACAAAATTAAAAAGTTCGAAAAATGTTCCACATCAAAGGTAATTTAAGGAGAGGTAAAGTTTTGAGAATCTGCGATTCGTAACCTTCGAAGATGTTAAGCTTAAACGAAATATGAAGTTTTGTATTTAACCGATTTTTTTGTATTTGAGTTACGCTGTTCAAGCACACACAGACATATGCACAAACATACACATCTACATGGACCTTTATTAAAATTTTCTATTTTGGATTCAGCTCATATAATTTCCGGTGAAATCCCGACATCGAGTTTTTGGGTAGATACA
The DNA here is from genome assembly GCA_030762935.1 of Hymenopus coronatus. Classification (NCBI taxonomy): domain Eukaryota; kingdom Metazoa; phylum Arthropoda; class Insecta; order Mantodea; family Hymenopodidae; genus Hymenopus; species Hymenopus coronatus. Next base: position 63,739,558 of record CM060896.1, read on the forward strand.
GTTCTCCACTACTCATACGTAGTGGAGAAACTAAAGAAGAGACCGAAACAACAGCTTTCATAATTAAATCAGAATTTTTTTAAGAATATGTGGCTAAATGTTTAATTACAAGCACCCTAACACTACACAATCATTTAGAAAAAGGGTTTTTTTTGTTAGATTTTTTTAAATAATTTGAGATTTGAAGCATGACAAATATACAAAATGTCTATTGAATTTTCGAACTATAGTACTTAATCTTTACTAAATTTTGAACAATTTGAAAGCAAGAATTAATGGAGTAATACTAAGGAACATTTTTAAATCTACTTTTAAACGCTTTATTTACCAACGTTATTAAAACAGGTACTAAAACTGGCCACCGCCGTTATCCAAACGTTTTTTGCACCTATTTAGGGAACTACCCATCACTCGCTGTAGTTCACGTTGCTGGCAATTTCCTGGCGGATATTTTATTTTAATTCCTCCATGGTGTATGGGTTTTTCTTAGACACTTTAAGCTTTAAGCTATCCCGGAGATAGTAATCACTAGGGATTAGGTCGGAGGATCTAGGGGGCCACAAATCTCTATTAATAATTCTGTCTTGAAAAACACTTTCAATTGTTGTCATCGAAAAATTGGCTGTATAAGCTGTTGCAGAGTCTTGTTTAGAAATCTTATTTGTTCCACATGATTTTCTCTACATCTCTGCAACAAGTTATTGTTAAAAAGCTTATGCTTCTAGTTACTTCAAGCTAATCGAGAAAAAATTAGCATAAATAATCTTATTACTTGCCTCCTTGTAAGTAGAAGGTAAACAAGGGAGTACCATAGGTTAAAATGATAGTCAAAAACTAGTTGCTATGTGACTGAAGTTCCTTTGTGTGTATGGACAGGTGTTGCCAAATTCCTGTATGAGAAAGGTATAAGTTTTTCAAAGTGGAAATTAATAACAAGGAATATTTTAAAAACGATCAACTGCACGAAAAAATGCGTATAACATAAATTGTGTGTTTTAATGTGCTCCACATTTTCTGTGAGGTAAGTTTTTGCCCATCTCTTACGGTTTAAAAGTTATGCAAAATGCGGCCAAATTCATCCAGAATAAAGAGGTCTACAGAAGTTATTCCCAGAAAATTCAACATATACAATTTATTTGGGGTGCAAATATCTTTAATATACGATATTTTAATCAAAATAATTTGAGCCATTTTTAAGAAAATAAAAATTATCGAAAATTTTTCCATGTAAAGGGTAGTTTGTGGTGGGGGGATTTTCTTGAAAAATCTTCATGTCGCATCCTTGGAAGATGCTAACCCTAAATACCAAATTTGGGATTTAACGGTCTTTTAGTTTTTGAGCTATGTTGTCCACAAACACACACACACAGACACAGACACACACGGACCTTTCTCTAAAAAAGCTTTATTTGGATTCAGGGGGATTCTAAAACTTTTATTTCCGGGGAAATCTCGATATCGAATTTTTGGGTGGAATACAATACTTCATCTATACACTATGTACATAGTACGTGTAGAGAAAATAAAAAAGGGCAAAATCTCGCTCCGTGTCTGCTATTAATTCTCTTAAAAACGAGGCAAAATTGTTATCACGTATGTTTGAGCGTCAACTGTTGCCTCGAAAAAAAAATCGGTCTATAACTTTCTCTACTAATGGCGTTCCATACACCAATTTTTTCATCATGATAAGGTATTTCATGAACATATTAGGTTTCTCAGAGCTCCAATAACGATTATTTTGTGTACACACATTTCATGAAGGTGGAACCAAAGCCCTTACATGAAAAAATTTAAATGTGGGTAAATTTCGCCATTGTATACGCTATTAAGAGTCCGCTCATAAAATGTGTTAACACACACAATCATAAATAAATGTAAATGAAAATCTTAACTTTAAGTTTAATCTGTAAACCATTCTAGGTACATCTTCCGATACATATACGCTGTGCAGTAGAAAACAAATGCTGAACCAGAATACACGTTATGGCTAGGTACAAGACAAAATAAGCACACTGGTAATAACTCATACACACGATATCACCGTCAGCTCAATACTGCTGCACTATCAGAACAGAGAAAAACAAGTCAGCGCCGTTACCTTGTGTACAGCAGTTGTGTTAACACGTTTCCGTATGCGTAGTGGAAGACACCACGCAGTGGTTCGGATGTTTTTGGGTCGCACGGTACATAGTAGGTAGAGAAAGGTTTGTATTCTATCAAAAAACCTCTTTACCTAGTTTTCACCAGAAATACATGTTTTGAGGATCCCTGAATAAATAAAAAGCATTTTAGAAAAGAGTCTCTGTGTGTGTGTGTGTGTGTGTGTGTGTGTGTGTGTGTGTGTGTGTGTGTGGACAGCTTAGCTGTAAAAGTAAAAGCCGTTTAAATACTTAACTTGGTATTTGAGTTCAGGATCTTCCAAAGATGGGACACGAAGATTTTCAAAACAATCTTCCAACCCAAACCACACTTTATTTAGATAATTTTTCAAAAATTTGATTTTATCAAAAATTGCTCTAACGATGTTATTCAAAATACCATATATAAAAGATATTCACATTAACAATAAAATGTATGTCTTGAATTCTCGGGCAATAGTCTTTGAAGACCTCATTACTCTGGATGAAGATGTAACGAAGTTTTATTTATTTACGGACGCGCTATAACTACTGGTTTTCAGGTCCCATTCTCTGTTGGGTTTGAAAGACCGCTTGATTTTCCTCAGAGGTATTTTTATCAGGCTTAGAATATTTTACGTGCCGTAAATCTTCAAAATGACACCCACGTCTTTACTTCTATTCCAATGGAAGAAGCCATGGTAAGCATTTTTAAATCCGAAAAAAATCAATATCGTTCTCCTGGGTTTGAACCCGCAACAAGAGAGTTGTCTGGTACCCACCATACCACGGAGGGCAACGCTACATTACTAGTAAACTGTAAGAGATAGAAAAAAGCTTTCCGCACATAACAAGTAGATCCCGTAAAAATTTATTTCATGTACTTTTTTGCGGAGTTAAACCATTTTCGAGATATTTCTTGTTATTTGATACAACTTTAGAATTCTAGAAGTATTCTAAACGGAATTAGTTATTCCTGTTTTTTTTTTTTTTTTTTTTTTTTTTTTTTTTTGTTTTTTAACTCCTTGGCCAAATGAATGGAACCGAATTTCAATTGCATGCCAACCAGATTTACAAGATTTGATATTTCTGTAACCTAGTGTATTCCCTTATTTCCTTTCTGCTTATAAAGAACTAACTTTTAAGGTGATCCATCTGTGAAGTTTAGCATCTTATTTTAATTTTTGCTAGTCATTATAATAATAGTGATATGTTTGCCATGTATAAAAATTCTGACTTACACGGTTATTTAAATAATATTATTTACTGTCTAAATTCATTGTTCTAATAGAACCAAACACGAGATACATTTTTAAACATATTTACATACAAAAATCAGTTTTACACAAAATCAAATTAAAGATAAATGTGCCATATTATATTCCTTTATGTTAACCCTAAAAGATGGAAACAACTATTGAACTCTTTTTATAGTCTTCAAAACTTAATATTTAATGTTCTAAAGATTGGAGCATTATTTTGTAAACGTAATAAACCAATTTTCTTTAATGTGTTTTTGATAGGTTGAAACAAAATTAGTGAGAAATGGCATCGTGTGGAACATTTTGAGTGTGGAAAATCTTTAAGAAAATCAGAAGAGCTTATTAATAAATGTGCCTACCCACTATAGCTTCAATTAAGTAGTAATTTAAGTGCGACAGGTGGGTGAAAGGTATATTTTCTTAAATTTTAGAATTCATGTCATTTTATTATAAAAATAATTATTTAATTTTTCACAATTTTTGGCCAAACTTCAAGATGCATCACAACGATTTCTGCTAACGTTTATTTTGATAGAAGATAAACATTTTATAAGAATGTTTTGCTACAGAAAAGGTAGAGAACGTCATGTGAATTGAGCACATCAGATTTTATTAACAGAACAGCTAAGAGTGTTGTATCTAGTCTGCACAGCAAAGCTTCAGAAAATAATGGGCTTCGCCTTTTAAAGAAATTGTACGCTTACACTTTGGGGAGACGTGGAAAGTAATTTCCCACACAAAGGATACAGATTTTTTCCCCCTGGGTCTCTGGGGAGGGTCGTGAGAAGAGCGCGTGGTGTCATTAACGTAGATAATTAGGCTATACCCAGGCCCTGTTGCTCAGGAAGTTAGATACACGTAATGGTAGTAGCCTAAACGCAGCAGCTTTATCGCTCGAGCGTGCTGCAGTTTAAAATCTTTTCTTCTGCAGCATTTGAACCCTAGGAATCTCTAGGCGAAACTTTAGTAAACATTGAAAACTTTAAGCTGTACTTAAGGCTTGTTTTGGGCTGATTTTCTCCTCTTGTTAACGAAACTAAACACCCAATTCCGAACCTACATTGTAGACAGCTTATCGACTTTGCCTTCGAGTACAGCGACTTACCGACTTCGCAATATTGTTTCCTTCATGCGCCGCTGCTTCGCAGTCGAAACTCTAATTTATAGATAGTTCAACGTGTGTGGCATTTTTCATAGATTTATTCAAGAAATTATAATTATATTCGTGGTCGAACTTCCAAACTTCTATGTCTACTTAAAGTTTGAAAGTGTTATATATCTAAAATATAATAATACTCCTTATTTGCTATTTTAAAATCACTGTTATAAATTATTCATCTTTAAAAACATTACACCATTAAATTAGCAACGTTTATTAAACCAGACATACTTAAAATAAGGGAATACCCTAGGCTAAAGCGAAATGTTTTAAAAGCTGGTTGCTGTGTATTTAAAATTGGGATCTCTTACATGGCCAGGAGTTGATAAATGCCCGTATGAGAAAAGTTTAAAACATTTTAAAATGTGTTTTAAAACTGAAGCTAATAACAAGGGATATCTTAAAAATGCTCAAATCCATGTAAAATGTATTAGACATAAATTGAGTGTTTTAAAGAGATATACAGTTTTTGTACGGTAAGCTTTTGTCTATTTCTTACGGTTATGCAGAATTTAGAGAAATTCATCCAGAACGAAGCTATTTCCACAAAATTCAAGATATACATTTTAGTTATGTAAATTCTTTAATATACGGAATATAGTTAAAATCGTTACAACCATTTTTGAGAGCAAATGAAAATGTTCGATACTGTTTCTATATAGAAGGTAATTTCGGGTGGGGATTTCTTTCAAAATTTGCGTGTTGTATCCTTGGAGGATAGTTAACTTAAATACCAAGTATGGTATTACCCGACTTATCGTACACGGGCACACTGACAAATGAACAAACACACGAATATTTTTGTAAACACTCTAGTCGGTCGGACTATCTACTGAGCTACCATGGCAACATGTTGGCACGGCAAGAAATCTTCTCAACTGACTCGCATGTTTCCCGATAAACCATAAGGTAATCCCAAAATGATTTTGTCCTCTCAATACTTGCAGTACTACAATAATTTTGAGCTCACCTACTGATTTACCAGAAAATTGAGGAGTGTTTTGTGGTGCGGGTATGTTGCCATGGTAGCTTAGTGGTTAGAAACCGAGAGATCCGGGATGGCATTGAATTTTTCAGTCTGACTCTACCTATCCTCTATCATACTCAACATTAAAACCAGAAACTAATTAAGATCCTCGTTCAGCAAGTTCAACAGGACTAAATAGCTGTTTTTATTATTACACTGCTTACCCTGAATTTATTAATTTTAAAAAGATAGTATGTTTTAGTTTAAGTTTAAATTTACTTATGTAATTGTATAATAATTTAAAAAAATGGAGGTGTAAATGAAACTGGAGCTTAAAAAGCTAGTTAGAAACTGATAATGCATCCGATGCAGTATAACATTTGTTTGACAATAACATTTCCTGAAGACCAATTTTTAGTAATCATAGAATGATAACTTCATAACCTATATGATAATTATTGGATACATAAATTCCAATGGTTCTAGTTTTGTAACAGTGCCTGTTCATAGGTCAATAATCTCATTATAGTACATAATTACAACTAATACATGATTACATGCTTCTTTAATAAGGAAATAACTTTAATAAATATCTTGCAATATAGTTTGGTGAACAGTGTTTTTAATATTTAATATTGCTACTATCGCTGAGTTTCAAAATTAAACGTGAAGTCATTTTATACATAATTACAGTGATGCTTAATTAACACACCCTCCAATTTGTAAGGAAAGTTTTCATCGTAGTGAAAGACAAACTCTGGGAAGTTAAATTAGATTTTTAGAGTGTTTCCTCAACGTAGTGCTTACAGACACTTTTATCGTTTTTCATGTAGTTCTTTTTCAAAATAATTATATCATTTAAAAATTAATGATATGTTCTTACAGCCATTAAGAATTAATGGAAGTAATTAAATATTCATTTTCCAGGACTCAGACACCATTATTTCTTAAGGATAAAGAGAAAGTGATTTCCGTAGTTTCTGCCTCACATTCGACTCCCTTGATAGTTGTCAATAGTGAGAGATGTTTTTTTTTTTTTTTTCTTGTACTCTCTCTATCAGTTACACCTTGGACAAAAAAGAAAAGAAGAAGAGTATCATGTCAGGAACGCCAAATTTGTCACAGCGCCTTGTGTACATCATCCGCGATACATTCTGTAACGGCAGCAGCAAGTTGTCACATATTCCAAATCTTAATATTACTAACCCATGTATAATCAAATGCATAACTTAAGCTTCTTAAAAAATTATCAATATTAACTAAAAATATTATCTACCCAAAACATGATACATCTGGTATTGTATGACATTACTAATCCTGTCAACTTCCATCTTTGTTCACTGTAGCGTTTTGACAAAATATAGGTTAATCCACTGGTGAAAGTCGCAGGTTCGCCTTTCGCATGCAGCAAACATCTCCCCCCCCCACGATGTGACATTTTCTTCCACACGTAAAGCAACGGTGATTGTCTATCGTCTAAAGGACACCAGATACGATGCAAAATCGCGGCTTCACAACTCGTATCATGCCCGCATATCTGTATCGTATTGGAGCTGGATATCAAGGAACGGTCTAGATGTGCTGTGGCAGCTTGATGATGAACGGTGAGCAGTACATGGTAATAATACTCGATAATATTTTAATTCCCTCTTTGAGAATGAGATATAATGATAGAATTGTTGAATTTGTACAGGATAATATATCCACACATCTCAAAAGGTTCAAATTGGTTTTATGAGAGGCAGGATATCAGAGTGGTGAACTGGTCTGCATGTTCAAATCTGATATTCAAAATGACAAAAGATGACTTCTGGGCACAAATTCAAGAAGCCTGGGAACTTGTAGCTTCTCGTCAACATTACTGCTGGCATTCATTTTGTCTATGCCCCAAAGATTAAGGACAGTTATATGAACTGAGGGTTCATACACCCGATATTAATTGTGTTTATTTCTTGTGTTCAGTTTTAGAAAATAATACTTTATTTACACATATTGTTTTAATTATTTAACACGATTGATAGTAGAATTATGTTTCTGTGTGTTTAGATAGGCCTGCAACTGCAAATGCCAAAGTTACATTATTGTTATTATTATTATTATACATATCTAGTCATAAAATTAACAAACATAAAAAAATGATAACGCGAGATTTAAACCTAGGAACCTATGAGTGGAAGAAATGTCTTCTTAGCCTCTCGGCCACCATAAGGTTATTATGTGATCTGATTTCAGTACTCATAAGTTAACCTTACGCTGTCTGTCATAGACTCTGTACTGTTCTTTCGTGTGAGTTGTGAACCAGCTTTTACGAAGGTACACGAAGCTCTTCGATCGACACATGGAATCTAGGTATGCCTCAGTTTTTGTGTCCGCGGGTGTACATAATACGAGCACCATCTAGAAAGTAACAGATGATTTGGTATAACTAAATAACAACAAAAGATATCAATATAAAACTCATATTACTCCTGGAACTTTGGAAAAATGTCATATAAAGAGGCAAGAAAACTTTCAGGGAGTAAAACCATATATGTTTTCCCTTCAGGTGACTATCCCTAACATTGATCCGGTAAAACATTCGTCGTTCTTCCGGGGTAAACAGAAGGCGCGTAATGTACACGGAAGGAGACTTCCAGACATCTTTAGCGATCATCTTGCATAGACATATTAGAGATACATGACCTCATCCGCACGTAAAATATTACCTTGTGTCTGAGCCTTGCTTAAGAAACGTAACGCATATGTTATGAGCCAGACAAACATATCATGGGTGTCTTTTTTATTAGAATAGAATATTCTTCTAGCTCTTAATCTATTCCCTCTACACTCACTGTATTTAAAACATCTGATGTGTTCCATTAACATAACTTTTTCTACATCTCTACTAACAAATTATTGTTATATAGCTTATGCTTCTATTTACTTCATACTAATCGAGAAAAAATTAGCAGAAATCGTCTTTTTACTAGCTTCCGTGTAAGTAGAAGGTAAATAAGGGTGTACCATAGGTTAAAGTGATAATCAAAAGCTGGTTATCATGTAATTGAAATGCCTTTGTTTGTATGGACAGGAGTTGACAAATTCCTGTATGAGAAAATTATAAGTATTTTATAGCCGAAACCTATAACAAGAAATATCTCAAAATCGATAAACTCCACGAAAAAATGCATGTATCAATAATTGTGAGTTTTAACAAGCTCTACATTTTATATTAAGTAAAGTAACAAACAAAATGACTGTGCCTTACATAGCTATGTAAATATTTATTGCAATTACCAAAAAATTATTTGCTACAATTTCAAACACGAAAAAAAGTTTGTTGCGTTAAGTTTACACGAATTGTCGCTCATAATAAATTATAGTTATGAAATCATATTTTCCATTCTAAGTAATTTTAATCGAGATAGAGCTTAAAGTGCATTACATATTTTGCTGCACATATAAAGAGAATAGCGAGTGTCAACTGTTTTAAAATTGGACCCTATATGCTGGCCTTAAAATGGCGGAGTGCGTGGCTCATTGTTATCTACAGTTTTATATTACGAACATTATTTAAAATGTATTATTTACATATTTGCCTTGCATAGCTCTGTACTTAGATCGAGCAAGTTTTCCTTAGGCAGGACGTGATCGGTAGAAATAATTATTTTTATAGATAACACATTTTGGTTTTTACCTTCTCTACCACGCATTTACAATGTAGATAGACATGGTATTGCGTTCTACCCAAAAACTGAGATGCCAAGTTTCACGGAAATATGTTTTGAGATGCCTTGAATAAACAGAATCGATCTTGGTACGTAATTTTCCGCTGGAATGTAATACCTTCTCTGTCCAGAATGTACAAAACAGTATTCCGACTTTAAAATATTAAATACCGCAAAGTGGGTTAAAAGAACAAATAAAACTACATAGTACCAAACAGTAAAGCGCATTAATTGTACTAAGACTTAAAGATAAATTTTCTTATTTATAACTTTGAAGGATATTAGTTTTTTTAACTTAAAGTCTTTAATATATCAATAAAATTAAAGATATATAAGGCCAATCGTAGGGCATTGTCGAATAAAAGATAAAAGATGTTCTACAGCAACCAGGTTGTACGCCAAGATGGCATGCATGGCATACGGCAAACAAGGACACACGCACTGGAGCTAAAATCTGGCAGTCGGTTAAAATGTGTCTCACTCTCAAGTTTGCGCCGCTACGTCAAACTGGACCTGGCTTTTCAGGCAGTAAATGACAGTGGCTAAAATAACAGTGTGTGATACGCAAACGACATAAAATTATCTCCTTTCGGCTGGAGGTGCGACAAACATTTTCCAGGATTCGTGGAGTGTTTTAATTACCCGGAATTTTTTTCCATTAGCTCTAGACCATTGAGTCACCCAACGAGAAAGAATGGTTCCTCTTAACACCGGTTTAAGATCACCTGCGGAAACGAAAGCAAAAAAAATCCTGGTAGATGCAATGGCTCTCTTAGCAGTAAAATCATCTGCCTCATTCCCAGTTACTCCAGGTGATCAGGCATCCATACAAACGTACATACTGATACCTGTTGCTGAAAGGGAGTTTGTGCAATCCTGGACCCGCTGTAAGATAAGTGCACTGCACACGAAGATCACTCAAAGAATTTGAGCTTATGCAGTGTGGTATCACATGTCGCCGCACATTAAAAAGGGTCTGGAGAGTACCAAATAGTCGGCGGTAAAAATCGAACACTGTTGTGAAAGACGAAAATTACATTGGTTACCTACTACAAAGCACCTCCAATACTGTTATGATTTTTGACCCATCAATATAAATAAAAGCGTGGTCGTGATATTGGTCTTTAAGATCTATTAAGGTGGACCAAAGGATGAAATCAGGGGCAATTGACTTCGAAATACAATGGGACCCTAGATGGATACAGGACTCGGGGCAAATCCAAGGAGGTAAGTACGTCAGACAGGTAGATGTCCATATGCCCTAGAAGCTTGCAAAAAATTGTCCCAGGTGGCACGAGGACGAGGGAGCGAGAACCATACAAAATACCCACGGAGTCATCAAGAACTCTGCATGAGCCGGGTGGTGAGGCTTGCTGGACACATGGCATGCATGGCTGCAATGATAACAATGGTGGATTTGCAGGCTCCACAGGGCCAGTGCGGAATGCGGCACGGACTAAGAACGGAAGAACGCACCTATCAACTCCACGGGATATGTCACTTAAAATGCGTAAAATACCAAGAGAAAGTATATTTGAACGTGCTTTCAAATAAGTTATATGGGAGAACCAACATAAAGTTCTGTCACATATTAATGGCGGGAATTTCGTTTCATTAACAAACGGCAGTACATCGACGGCGCGGTGGAGATAAGGGGGAAGAAACTCCTGGTGGCAGAAATTTACACAATTCTTCTTTTCGGCGGAGAAGTGAAATCCATTTGATATACCCCAGTAGGAAAGAGAGTCTAGAGGACGACGCTCAAGGAGACAGATCGTCGAGCTGTTAGGTATAATGCAAAATCGTAAAAAAGAGGAAATCCGAGGCGGTGGGAGTCAACAACGAGGTTGATAGCTATAAGGAACAGTATGACAATGAAAACTGAACCCTGAGGTACTTCGTTCTCCTGAGTAAAATAATTAGATTGAACCGCCCCTTACTCACAAGAAATAGTTAATCTTTCATGAACTCACGAGTGAATATGGAAAGGTGACCATGGAAGCCCCACTAATGAAGTATGGGAAGAATTCGGGCCCTCCAACACGTGTAGTAAGCTTTCTTTGTGTCAAAAACACAGCTACTATCTGACTTTTTCTGAGTAACCCGTTAATAAAGTCAGTCGAAAGAAAACTAGATCATCAATAGTGTATCAATAGTGTAACTGTGCCGACAAAAACCACACTGAACATCCCCGAGATTCAAGCCACCACGTTAACCGCCCATTTATTATGCGTTCCATAACCTTGCAAACGCAACTGGTTAGGGAACTTGGGTGGTAGCTGGAAAATAGTTAGCAATCCTTGCCAATCCTTGAAACAACGGAGGCCTCACAGGTAATGCAGCTTCATGTCAGATACGATTATATGGCTGGAGGAGAAAGAGCTTACCTACTGTAGGCAAATGCTGAAGTAGCGACTCGTGTACGGCATCTGACCCAGGGGCTGAATGCCTAGAAAAAGCGAGGGCATGCTCCTACTCGCGCAAGTTAAAAGGGTGGATGTAATCCTCATAGTTGTTGGAGAGCAATAATATATTCTGGGCTTCCAATATGACCTTGAGGGAATTAGAATTAATAGAAATGGATTTATAGCATAATTTCACCTTACCGATTAAGCAACTAATTTTTTGGATTTGTGTTTAACGCCCGCTTTTACTACGTGTGGCACCGAAGGCGATGACACTGGTGATACATGACATGAAGGAGTAGCGGTGGAATGCAATGGCAGGGAAACCCGGAGAACCCGGAGAAAACCAGTCCTCCTTTATCCACCACAAATCTCACATGCGGTCACTTGGGATCGAACCAGGGCTGTCTAGGTGAGAGGCGAGTGGTCTAACCACGCGGCCATGGCCTGGCCTCTACGCCTAAGTCTGTCACTTCGACGGGTGTGGGTGTTGAGCTATTAATGCTCTCCACATAATGTTTCCAAGAGGCTTTCTTACTATTACGGATAATGCGGCACGCTCTAGTCCATTGTCGTTTATAGACCATAATTTTATCTTCTGTTGGGTGACGTTTCAAAATCCAAGGAACACTTCTTCACCTTTACGCATTCCTCGTTCTTAAAAGGAACTGGAGTACGGTTGGGACGAGAAGATTGGGAATAGAGCGCTTGGCAGTGCCCAAAATATCAGAAGTCAGGTGCTCAATCATGTTATCAACGGTTACATATTCCACATCAGAGAAATGGGCTGGAAGAGAATATAGTGACCAATCTAGCTTGCTAAACTGGTTGGAGTACTACATTGAAGAAGGGTAATAACAACTGGAAAATTATCACTGGAGTGGGCATTAGAGACCACATTCCACTCCAAACGCTGTGCAAGCTGAACTAAGCAGATACTTAAATCGAGGTGAGAAAATGTGCCAGTGGAGCCCCAAATGTAGGCTCTCCAATATTCAAAAGAGAGAGACTCGGCTAGTACAGAAGAGCACTATTGAAGTCTCTCCTTACACACACTCTGGGAGATACCCAAAAAGAGCGATGGACATTAAAATCCCCCACTAGAATAAATGTTAGAGGCAATTGTGAAACTAATCGCACAAGGCCAGCAGGGACAAGCGGAGAAGAAGGAGGAATACAGAGAGTGAAAAATTAAGCCAGGAACAGAAAGCTCAGCGACAGCCTGCAAACGAGTAGCGAATGGCTCAGGTCGGAAGCTAACGTCGTCTCGAACCAGGACCATAGAACCATCGTGTGCCGGAGAGCTTTCCACTGTTTCCTGGTTGAAGCAAACCGGCGTGTACCGATGTAAAGCAAAGGTATCTCGATGGAGATACTATTGAAATAAACGCCAGTGCTCTTTCTCTATAGGCCACGCTGCCGCAACGGAATCAGCGTAGATTGAGGGGACTTCTGGGTTAGTACATCGGGCACCAGACAGCGGTAACACGTAGGATCCCTTCGATCAAGTCAGGCACTCTCGGCCGCCGAACTGCTGGGGTGGACCGAGCCCTTGGAAACTACGTGAGTGCAAATGATGTCGGAAAGGCTCCACACCTAATGTCGCACGAAAGGGGTAGTGAGGAGCATTTATTCACCTTCTAATTTGAGACCTCCGAAGAGCATACATGTTGAAAGCTGCGCCGAAACCGTGGGTCAGGAACTACAGAAATAGGACAGATAGGAGATAGGAAAGATTTGAAAGAAACAGGAGTTCTTATAACTAATGTTACGTGGTTAACGTGAAGTGTAACTGGTGTCTATAGCATATGGGAAAAAGAGGGTGATGATAAGGGCTCAAGCGAGTTAGGGTTTACCCACACCTGCTATCGGTCGTTCAATACTAACCAAATTCAAGCTAGTAAGTTGTAAATAATAGGGCTAAGTAAGGGTGAGGTCTGATATTTAGCTGCCTTAATATGAAAATAAGTTTCAAATTCTTGAACAGTCGTTTGTAGGAAAAAATATTACTCCTATATTGATTAAAAAGTGTCCTTTTTATGTGGGATTTTACCTTAGTTTGAACAGCTAAAGAAGTTTTAACTATCGACGTATTATATCTAAAACAACTGCTTTAAAAGTGAAAGAAAAACCATAGACTCTAATCATTTTATCCTTCAGCGCGTCAGCAAACTGCTAGTTACCGATTTTGCATATGCCAACATGGTACTGACACATACAAAGATTGACGAGTGAAGGCCAGTACTCCTCCACATCTTTGTATCGAACCTATCGATAACCAGAGAATAAGGTTCTCCAGGCAAGAACGTGTTACCAAGCACTCTGCTTGTGGAGTATTGAACACTATATGCTAGGAGCTCTAAGGCTACAGTGTTTCTGACCGCAGTAATTTCATTTCCAGTACCAGTAACATATACTCCCTCGTGCATAAAATGTTTATCTCCCTAAAGATTTCTTAAGTAACTGGTCAGCTTCCCAATCATAAGCCCCATCGACCGTTTATATCATCCCTCTGCACCTTTAACTTTCTGAGATATGCTGACATGCATAAAAAGTGCACCATCCCCTTAAATATTAAATATGTTTTGCCAGCATCAGATAACCAAAATTTTGCCTCCGTCCTTTTGTTATCACCTCCCTGTGTGACAGCTCTAAAATAATTCAAAGAAAAGGAACGAACGAATTATAATCTATGTGAGATAAAGCATCTCTGAATACAGCTTCTATGAAAGATTTTCGCTACAAAGGTGCACAAAGAAACGGTAGACCAGTACAATACAATTCAGCATTCCAGAGAAAGGATTGCAGAATTTTCTTGCGTGTGGCGTTAAATTGAACAAAAGTTATAACATTTATACCGGCGTTTCCTTCGGTGATATGGGGTGGAAGAAAAAGGATTTTTTTTCTTACGATTCAGTATTCGATATTTTTGCAACTAAATTAAGATAATGCGTCTAAGAAGTTTGATCGACAAATTTAAAAGCTAAAAAAGTAAGAATGAGCTCACATTTGTTCGAGAAAATAATATATACTCTAAAACTTAGAATTTATAGAATTTATTGATTTTAACCACAAAATTACTGTAACTATAATGGACATTCATGAGCTTGTTAATAGTCAGGCTAAAGTTTAAAGTTTGTTTTATTGTTAATATTTTTTCAACATTTTCCATGCTGAAAATGCTTCATACGACGCAAGCTGTTGTTAATTAGTTTCAAAGCCATTTTACCACCTTTCAATGGTACATTAAAGGAAATGACCAGCTTACTTCTGAAAAATCAACATTTTGAGAGTACAAAGGGTAATATTTTATTTAATAGTTAGGGGTTTAAGAAAAAATCTGATACAATAGATTTTTTATATATATTTAGATTTTATATATATATATATATATATCTAAAAGAATTTATTTATTTAAAACTTTAAAGTTTTATTTGGAATATATTTTTAAAATGAGTCGTGTGATAATTTTTTTTAGACCAATGATTTTATCCATAAAACATTATTATCTAAATAACCGTGGAAGCTATAATTTTGATACATGGTAAAAATATCACAGATGCATTGCATTAACCGAAGCAGTGCCTTAAACCTATTCCATTAATAAGAACAGGTAACTTATCAGTTATGAGCTATCCTAAGCAATTCGCTTGTCCATGTTCAACAATTCAGGAAAGCAAGATATAGCCGCGTAGTCATAATGCTTCCTCCTGCGGATAGTCCTCTCAACCAGCATCTCGTAGTGGGTTAGAAAATGTAAGTGTGTCTCCAGTACCTTCCTTAGGGGCAGCCTCTGAATGCAGTAGACGGCTTCATTAATCCCGTCACCAGAGGTAGGGCCCTTGCCATGGATGAACAATGCTCTTTGGTCCACATAGGTTGATATAATTAACTCAGATCACCATGTTGGATACCCAGGTCTGCCAGTCGCACAGGTCTTCAGCCAGTCACTGCTACCTGGATTTGTTGATAGGCCATCTCATACATGTCGCGAAGTCGGTGCACGAGATTCTCTACGCAGTCGACTACTATCGGTTCTGCCCCATGATATTCCCAAAACATTCCCTACGAAGTGGTGGGGGTATTGAAAAGTGGCACTTAAAATTCCAGTCTCTCTGATTATTGGCCATGATTTCCTCAGATGTTTCTCTAGATGCACCGCTCGACTATGTCGTTTGACTGCGAGTGGAATGGTGTTTGCGCGTCTTATGCACTTCAAATCGGTCTAGTGTCCTTCCCTCATTAGATTAGACGTGAAGTTGTCGCTGTGTAGCTTCACCGTACCCAAGGTAGCAGAACAGTACGCTGTTGCCTTGGCCTCCTGTTTACGGATGAAACCTACTTCTGGCCACTTACTGAAATAATCCACGACTATCAACAAATACTTTTCCTGCACCAGGAGTGGTCCAGAAATTACAATGCCTGTGCGTTCTCCTACTGCTTCCTGTGACCCCGGGTTCTGGTTTCCAGGCCGCGACTTGCCGTAAACATGTGACATTGGCGGCACCACTTCTCAATGTCTGCCTATATCCTCAAACAGTAATACCAAATTATAAACTGGTTCTACTAATACAAATGATTACCCTGTGTCATATTTAATATATACATATGTATTTGTGTATGTATACAAAACTACGAGCTGGTACAAGCGACGGGCGATGACGAGGTCTGCAGTGATATGAGTTAGCAAAGTTTGCTTCTCAACGGCTGCCAGTGCAGCGATTGTTTAAAATTATTTTGTTACTTTTTATACATAGTACATAGGCAGAGAAGGTATTGCACTCTATCCATAAACTTATACTGTTATTTCTCTAGAAATACGCGTTTTAGGTCCCTTGTATTCAAAATAAGTATTTTTAGAAAATGATCCACGTATGTGTCTGTGAACATAACTCGAAAAGGAAAAGTCGGTGAAGTACCAATTTTTTTAATTTGCAGACACTTCCAAGGATGCGAAACAAAGATACTGAGGAAAATCCTCCTCCCCAAACTACGCTTTTATAAACATGTTCGAGCATTTTGATTTTCTCAAAAATGGTTAACGATTTTGATTAAAATACCGTATATTATATAGAGAGGAACGGAGAGTAATATCGCTCGGCGGGTAATGGCGCTCATGCAATTATTTCAGCTTGATTGAGAGTTTGATCTGTCCAAGAGGTACTGACATCAAAGTAGTTAAATGGTGAATGTGAGGGAGGAAGTTTCTTCTAATCTGCAAGAATATTTTCAGCGAGAATTTATTATAGAAATCAGCTTGTATAAATCTTAAAGTGTGTGATTAACCATTACTTTATGTCCATGCTGCCTATCCCATTGTGAATGGGGATGCATACGGCTTTCCATTAATACATAGTAAAGCATAAAAACCCGTTTGATTTCTTACAATTGGCAAAGAATTCCAAAATTGCCATGGAGGGCAATGGCGCTCAGGTGAACGGCACTACCCCCTAACTGTGCAGCATTATTTACCTTATCTTTTTGAGGTTTATTACAAATTTAAAAAGAAAAATAAGGCACTTAAATATGAACATTCCTAATTCTTAAAATGCCTATTGATAAATATAAATAATTAAAATTGGCAGGTATTTTATAATCAACTTTTAACTTATTATTTGTGAATGTTAATTATAAAAATTAACTTTTTGGGCACTTAATTAAAATATCTTCATTCTATGTTTATTAAACTCCTTTAGTAATATAAATTATGCTATCTTATCACAATATTTACATATTATGCATTAATTTATTAACAAATGCCTAGCAAAAAGACAGGAGTACGAATAAGGTAACATGTCCATTGGAGACAATGGTAGCAACATTCGGAGTAGTACATTCAGGAACTTCTATAAGACAAGCAGAACAGCAGTTCAATATTCCTTTCAGCACAATAAAGAATAAGATAAAATCAGGGAAGGTTTGTGGACCATTGTTAGGTGCAAAATGCAGTTTTACAGAGGCTCAGGAAAACAAAATAGAGGAAGATGCCTTGACGCTTTCAAAATTACATTTTGGTATTACACCTACCGAACACAGAAAGATTTTTTTTGAATATGCAGATCAAAAACAACTTTTGCAAACAGAAGAGAGAGGCTGGAAAAGATTGGTTCCTCGGTTTCCTTATAAGGCACCTCAGTTTAAGTTTAAGGAAGCCAGAACCTATAAGGAATAAGATCAACAAGCTAATTTCAGTGTCTCTTCCTCAAAATCTAAGAAAGGACAAAAGAGGTCAATCACGCCAGCTGTATCAAATTATAGGGCAAAGAAAATCAAAAAAGCAAAAAGGCAGTTATTTGAAAGCTCAGAAGAAGACCTGGATGAAGGAGATTTGTGCGATGGCAATGACCTAGACGACATCCCTCCAAATCCATTTCCTGGTTGTGAGGTGAACTATCCGTGAGGAATTTGGTCGAAATGTTGAAGTCTAGTTCCGATGCACCATTTGTGCAAGTTGGATCCATCAAGAAATGTATTTGAGTTGATAAATCACAAAATTAGAAGTGTGATTTGTAAAACTTTTGAACTGACCATACTGAGCGCCTTTACTCTCAAGCATTGGGCAATCCTGCTCATTACTTAGTTTTATAATTCAATTTTTAATTCCTATAATATAATGTTTATTTTAAATAAAACGTATTCATTAGTGAATAAAATGTTTAATGACTGTGTTATATCAATAATCCATAAGTTTAGGTATATTTTGAGAGATTGCTGTTAAGTTTTCCCTAAGTGAGCGCCATTACGCCTCCTTCCCCAATTTGTATTTGTATGTGTGTGTTTAAGTGACAAATCAAATGATATCTTGAATGTTGTGTGAATAGCCTCTTAAGAGCTCTCCATTTTGGATGAATTCTGTATAAGTGGTAATACCGTAAAAAAATGGACTAAAACTTATTACACAAAATATGTAGATTAATTCAAAACACATTATTTATACAATACACATTTTTTTTTCGTGAAGTTGAGCTTTTCCCATATATTCCTTGCTAAAATACTTATCCATTTCTCTTACGGGAATTTTATTCTTGACCATACAAGCAAAGAAATTGAACTCATATTGCAATTAGGCTTTAAAAGATTTGATTATCGCTTTAGCCCTGTGTACTTTTTGAGTTCCCTTCTACTTACACGGAAGTAAGTAATAAGACCATTTCTGCTAATTTTCACTCGATAACATGAAGTACACGGAAGAATAAGCTTTGTAACAATAATTTGTTACAGAGAAGTGGAGGAGGTCATGTTATTTAAATTGAAGTCCAAGCAACTCTTGGGATTTTTCTAAGGTGCTCACCATTAGTTGCAGGTGAAATTGCTCCCTTTTTATGGTAGATGGCCGCATGCCATGCGGAGAAACCTGAAGCAGCGTATTCAGGGGCTATTAATTCCCAATAGACCTAACGAGGGAGCTCAAATAAATTGCCAACTGTCGTAAAATTTTACGGTCCAGCGCCTAATCTTTTATTGCATGCAGGGGAGTCTTGAGTCTATGTGCAAAAGTCTCACGGGTAAAAAGTGGGCTTGGTTGCCATGTTTTATATCTCCCTATAAACGTGTCAGAATATTTCAGAAACATCGGTCATTACTGACCACGTACATTGCACTCAGGTATGACCATGTTACACGCAGGTGTGACATTGCAAGGCTTTGATATAAGCGCTCGTTCGCTTATGTTATATTTACGTACACCTGTGACAATGCAATGGACCTTTTGCAACAACTTAGCGTTCAAGATGAGGGCAAATGCATTTGACGCTTAGCCACAACATCCTCCAAATCTTATTGTCCTGTTTTGTCAAAATGTTTTAAAATTTGGGGCATATATATGAGGAAACGTCTTTATGCGAGCGCGCCAACTTGAACAATAATACATTTTCTCTGTATTTTAACATATCAAATACAACAGAGTGCACTTTGAATTGAATTGCGAGAGTGATTACGTGATTTTCTAGCAACTATTTGGACAATGAATCCCTTCCCTTCACTATGGACTATTCACATTAATTAGCAAGCTGTATTTTTTTGCAAAATCACTCTACGTGGTATGAATGAAGCGAATCAGAGGAGAACACGTTAGCATGGTAGAAGTTCAAATTTGCCTTTGTTAATTATGAAGTAAACTGAATATTTTGAAGCAATCCGTTGTGAATGTGAGCTTTGTGCAATAATGGAAACGTATTATGTCCACATTGCCCTCCCACATAATGTTTCGATAGATTAAACGCTTTGTAGCTTTTGCCCTTTGTTTTGACATTTCTGTTGTTCTACAGAGTAGAACATTAAAGGCTTAAATTTTGTTGATGACAAGGAAAACAGACATGGAATTGTCCAAGTGTGATGGAATTAACAACTGTCGTATTTATTCATAACACAATATTGGTCAAGTCAACCTTTGTTGACTGGGTGTTTGCTGCATCTACCCGGCCGAGAACCATGACATTTAAGGAATGGAGGAAGTGAAATTTCAAATCCCTATATGTTTGTATATTTTTTACTTTCTTTAAAGTACTATCTGTATATCCGTATACACTGCACATAGTATATTGTATTCCGCCCAAACATTGACGATTAGGTCCTCTGTATAAAAAAATAGATAAAGGTCCGTGTACAAACATGACAACTCAAAACAGAAAAGTTGGTAAAATACCAAACATGCTATTTATGTTTAGTGTCCTCCAAGGATACGACACAGAGATTTTGAGGAAAAAACCTCTACCACAAACTTCGAAAAGTTTGTAAAATGGCAAAATTTTCCAAAAATGTTGATTTTCTCAAAGATGTCCAAGATTTTGTTTACATCACAAATAAAATGTATATCTAAAATTTTCTGGGAACAGCTTCTGAATATTTCTTTATCATAGATCATATGTGCTGAATTTTGCAAAATTGGTAAACCGTAAGAGATAGTCGAAAACTTAATACACAAAAAAATAAGATCTCATTAAAACACATACTTGTCAAATACATTTATTTTAGAGTTAATTGTGCATGAGGTATTCGTTGTTATTAGTTTAAATTTTAAAAAACATACTTTTCTCAAACAAAAAGACGGCATCAGTTTTCATTTGCTTTACACGAGAAAGCAAAGAAAATTTAAATTGAAAGTCCATTATAGAGCAACAGGTTTTAAAATATTTCAACATCGCTAGTCTAGTGTAATCTCTTTACTTCTGATCTCTTAATATTGAACTAAGAATTTTTCTGGTAATGTTAACCTCATTAGCATGAAGTAGATGAAAAAATAATATTTTGTAAGAATAGTTTATTTGAGAAGATGTAGAGAAAGCCATTAGAATGGAATACACAACATTTTAATCCGTGTGTGTTGTGTGGTTGTTTTTGTGTTGTATGTGCGTCTGAATAATTCAAAAAAACGACAAATTGGTTGATATTTAAATTTAGCATCTTCCAAGGATACGACACAGGATTTTTAAGAAAATCCTCTACACCAAACTGCCCTTCAGATGCAAAAATTCTAAAATTTTTATCTTCTCAAAAATGGTTCCAACCATTTTGATTACAATACCGTATATTACAGATATTTACATAACAAAGTGTACATCTTGAATACGTATTTATGTAGAGTTGAAAGTTTTGGAGATACTGCTTGTTATTGGTTTCATTTTAAATTAAATAATTTTTCTAAAACCACCACCTTCACTAAATTTCTCTTGTTCTATTACTGGCCATAATTATCTTAAAAGGTTAGAAAATGTAATCTCTAAAATTAATAATTTAAATGCCAAATATTATAGACCGTTTCAATTTGTAAAATCTCTGTCCGATTTTTCTCGTGATCATGGAAACGGAGCGGAATTTTGAAGCCATACATACGAAAGCTAACACTGCTACTCAAGCTTTCCTTATTCCTGTATTTCCTTTGTGCAAACAAGGAAATGAGAATATAGTTTGAAATATAGAAACATTTATCTGGTGAACCTGAAGTAATTAAAACTGTTAGAGGTTGTAAGGATATTTTGTTGGAGGATGAACATAAAAAAGCTGATGTGTTCCATTCAATTGACTTTCTCTACTGTGTAACAAATTATTGTTAATAAGCTTATTCTTCTATTTACTTCAAGCTAATCGAGAAAAAATTAGCAGAAATAGTCTTATTACTTGCTTCCTTGTAATTAGAAGCGAAATATGGGAGTATCATAGGTTAAAGTGAAGTCAAAAGCTGGTTACTAGGCGACTGAAGTTCCTTTGTTTGTATGGACACGATTTGACAAATTCCTGTATGAGAAAAGTACAAGTATTTTAAAGCTGAAACCGAAAAACAAGGAATATCTCAAAAACGACCAGCTCCTCGAAAAAAATGTATATAATATAAATTGTGTATTTTAATGTGCTCTACATTTTTTGTGTGGTAAGTTTTTGTCCATTTGTTACGGTTTAGCAGTTATGTAAAATTCATTCAGAAAAAAGTAGTCATCAGAGGCTTTTCCCAGAAAATTCACGATATACATTTTATCTGTCAGATAAATATCTGTAGCATATGATATTTTAATAAAAATCGCTAGAGCCATTTTTTAGAAAATCAAAATTTTCGAACAAAGTTCCATGTAAAGGTAAGTCGGAGTGGGGGGATTATCTTGAAAATCTTCGTGTCGCATCCTTGGAAGATACCAAACCTAAATACAAAATTTGGTTTTTAACGGACATTTTGTTTTTGAGCCATGCTGTCCATAGACACACATACACATATAGACACACACACGCACACACAGGCTTTTTTCCAAAAATTCTTTTTTTGGATTCACGGGGACCCAAAACATGTATATCCGGTGAAATCTCATTATCGAATTTTTGGTCGCAGTACAATACCTTCTCTATATACTATGTACGTAGTACGTGTAGAGAAAGTAAAATTGTGTGAATACAGTACTTCATAATTTGTTCAATACTTTCTCATTAATCGTTAGAAAATAAAAAATAATGTAACATTTAGTTTAAAGGATAATTGAGGGTAGATAGATTTTCTTGAACATCTTTGTTTCTGAATTCTAAGCTTGGCATTTAAGCGATTTTACATTTAGCACATAGTACATAGGTATGTACTCCATACAAAAAATCGATATCGAGATTTTACTGGAAATACACGTTTTAGTGTCCCCTGTATCCAATAAAAGCATTTTTAGAAAAAGGTCCGTGTGTCGAAAAGTCCATAAAAAAGAAACTTGGTATTTTGGTTTAGTATCTTCTAAGAATGCGGCACAACGATTTTGAGGAAAATTCCTCAACCTAAAATACCCTTTAAATGGAATAAAATTCTAAAATTTCGTATTTTATCAAACCATGGCTCTAACAATTTTTAAAATACCATACATTAAAGATATTAACAGAGAGATAAAGTTTACATCATGAATTTTCTGGGAATAACCCCTGAAGACCTCTTTATTATGGATGAATTTCTTACAACCTGCAAACCGTAAGAGACAGACAAACACTTATCACATAAAGAATGTAAATTTCTTTAAAACACAGTAGCAAATTTTTGTGTGCAGTAAATCATTTCCGAGATAATCCTTGTTATTGGTTTCAATTTCGTATACTTTACTTTTCTCATGCGGGTATTTATCAACTCGTGGGCATGCAAAGAAATGAGTTTTACATAGTAACCAGCTTTAGCCAAATATATTCCCTTATTTCCCTTATATGTACAAGGAAGTCAGTAATAAACCATTTCTGCTAGTGTATAGAAAGTGTTGTGAATGGAACATATCCGATTTTTCATATTTGAGCACAGATAGACACGCATTTTTTTCTTTTAACTTCTTTTTTTTTCTTCTTTTTTTTAATATTTTAATCGTGGGATCGAAAACCCGAATTTACAGTGAAATCCCCGTTACAGATTTGGGAAACACAATGCATTCTGTATTTTTTATAGTTAAGAAGCAATGAAATTAATGATAAGGAATAAAGAGTATTTCAGAAATGGCTGATTGCATAAACATTCTTGCACATAAATTGTAAATTGTACTGAAATCTAAAACTTTCAGTCCTAAACTTCTGTCTGTATCTTATGGTTTACCAATGAGACAAAATTATAAGAAATTTCTTGCAAAGGAACACTACCACAGGCAATTTTCAGAGCGCTAAACTCTATATACGTTTTATTATCATGTAAGTATGTTAAACATGTATAGTATTGTAATAAATTCGAATACACAGATAAACGGACAATCATTCAAACCTCAAAACCGACATTTTTGGGTGGAACTTAATACTGTGCATATCTATTATCTAGGTTACCTTGGTTTGTAGCAGAGAAATTAAAATTTTAAATTCTTTAAGTATTCAAACCCATAATAAATACATAGTATGATGGCAAATGCAAAATGATTTTTACAGTCTTTATGTAATTTGAGAATATCTATATTTTTCCTGTAGTATTTTTACTTTCTGTAGCACGTATGTACATACAATGTACATGGTAGCTAGAGAATGTATTATATTTCATCCAAGATTTCGATATCGATTGCGGTCCCCTAAGTCCGAAAAAAAACTTTTAGAAAAAGATCCGTGTGTGTGTGTGTCTGTCCGTGTGTGCTTGTGTATGTGTCTGTCGACAGAATAGCTCAGAAGCGAAAATACTGTTAAATACCAAAATTAGTATGCAATAATGATACGACACAAAGGTTTCCAAAAAAATCCTCCCACCATAAACTACGTTTATACGAAAAAATGTTTGGAAATATATTTTTCTCAAATATGGTTCCAACGATTTTGATTAAAATATCATATATTTAAGATATTTACTTCACAAATAAATTGTATATTTTGAATTTTTTCGAAATAGCCTATAAAGACCTCTTTATTCTGGATGGGTTTTGTGCATTTTTGCATAACGGTTAAACCGTAAGAGATAGACAAAAATTTCGGCACAAAAATGCAGATCTAGTTAAAACACATAATTTATGGCATATACGTTTTTCTTGTTGAGTTGACCGTTTTGAGATATTCCTTGTTATTGGTGTCAATTTTAAGACCCCTAAATGTTTTCAAACCGGAACATGCTAAGCGAGCCGAAGCTTAATTGCTTCATATAGTGATCAGCTTTTAAAAGATTTGTCTATCGCTTTACCCTAATGCGTTCCCTTATTTCCCTACTACTTACAAAGAAGCATGTA
The DNA here is from genome assembly GCA_030762935.1 of Hymenopus coronatus. Classification (NCBI taxonomy): domain Eukaryota; kingdom Metazoa; phylum Arthropoda; class Insecta; order Mantodea; family Hymenopodidae; genus Hymenopus; species Hymenopus coronatus. The sequence continues at coordinate 63,764,305 of CM060896.1, forward strand.
ATAAGATAAATTCTGCTAATGCTTATCTCGATTAGCATTATGTGAATAAAAAGTGTCTTTTGTACCAATATTTTGAATATGGAAGAGCTGGAAAAGCTATGTGAATGGTACGCATCAGATTTTTTCTCTCTCTAATAGCAAAATTCAATTAGAATGAAGAAAATTTACAGATAATTCATTAAAAAATTGAATATACACTTTTTGTTTGTCATCCAAAGCAGTTTTTTGAAAATAACAAAAGAAAAAAAAATATTTCTACAGCGTAGGTCGAAGGATTTTCGTGTCGTATCCTTAGAGGACATTAAACTTAACTGACTTTTGGATACTGAGTTATGCTGTTCTGCATTAACCACACGGAGCTCCGAATTTTGTGGAAGACGTGTATTTATGGTGCAAACTCGACTACTCTACCAGTGGGCATTAATGTAGCATAATCATATTTATTCACGAACTGAACCATACAAATTATTTATGTTACACGCAGAGAAGCTGCAGCTCTGGAAAGCTCTTCGTGACAGACATAAATAGCATATTACAGAGATATCTAGGTAGCTTTTCAACCGTAAACAAACCGGAGGGGAGCCGAATTCTTTTTATGAACGATAACGTGAGGCGTGAAAAGCACACAAAGAGAAACAATAGACTCTCAATTTTAATGTGCATTGCAGACAGAGATTTTCTTGTGCTTGGGCGCGTGTTTGTCATTCCTTTTTCTCAAAGAGAACAAAAAGAAAAACAAATACAAGGTTACTTTTCACACTACAAATAGAAGTGTGTACGTGAGAGGAGTTCCTATCTTGCAGCTTCAGTTCCATCCCAGCATGGAATACATTACAACGACTGGCCCCTGTCTGTCTATCGTCCCAACATGCCACAAAGAAACCAAGAAAAAGGCGAGAATTCCGCTGGGCCTTTTCAGTCTACTAAATACTGTGACTGTTAGATTTTGGCACTTTTATTTCCCCTGTAGTAATATTTCAGCTTTATGTAAGTGTTAAAAAGGAAGATAAATTTCCGGTATACGTTTTAGGAGAGATGCTGAGATAAGGTGCTTTGCCAGCAAGACCATAGAATCTTGAGCGGGCAAGTGTAATACTCCTATTATTTGAACAATTACTAGCGGCCATTATGGTGGTTCGGTTGCCGCAAGATTCACATCACTATCTCTTGAAGATAAGTTTAAAGCGCTATTAGTTTGTCTAATTCATCAAGACAGCATTTAGAGGCCATTTTATAAATGATAGTATACAAATGCTCTCCAGGAACCGAGAAGATCTGCAAACTGCCAGGAAGAACATCAGCTCATGGGCGCAAGAAAATTATATGGAAATAAATAGTACCAAAACGATTTAGAAGAAGAGAAAGAATATCTAAAAGAGGCCATCTCACTTGCAGGGAAGAAATTTTAAGAGTTCGTACCCAATTTTAAAGATATGGATGTTGTGCTTCAGACCACTGGAACAGCTTTCTCCCTGCATATATCGGAACGCGCAACGAAAGCCACATATGCCATTCCTAAACTCCAAAGCCTAACTCTGTCAACTGCGATATACCTCCGCCACATATGGTATCCAATTATTAAGGCCATACCTTACGGTGAATAACCTCAAGAAGCTAGAGAACGTCAAACCAAGGTTCTTTAAAAGAGTTCTCTCAATATTAAACTTCAAGAGAAACATTTATTCCTATAAAATAGCGCAAGAGCTCTTCTTCATCGAAGACATAGCACACACCTCTGGATTGCCGCTAACATAAGCATTTAAGATCGTCTTTGAAGAGAGACAGAAAAATTCTGGCGAGATACCGGAAGAAATAATGGATGCCGAAGCTACGAAGACAAAAATCGCCACCTGTATACATAATCCGCCACCCATAGGTTTCACGGGAGAATCTGCCAGTACGAATCATAACATGAACCCAAGCGACAAATTATTCCCTGTACCATCTAAGAAGCGTGAAAGCAGATTTCAATCACTAACCATGTTATTTAAGGACGGGTGAAAATTTAAAAATGTAACTGTACACATTGCGTTTAATAAATAAATAATAACAAATTGAACGAATATTGAATGTATTAAAGTAACTACAACTTCTAAAAGACTAGTATTCCATTTTTAAAAAAAATCCGACGAGTTGCGTTAATATGAATTTCCCTACCTGTTCTGCAACCAACCTTTTTAAAAAGCTTCTCCTTCTTTTACTTCATACTAAACGAGATAAACACTAGCAAAATGGTATTATTACTTAGTCCCTTATAACCAGAGGAGAACTAAAGGAACATACTACGATAAAACGATAGTAAAATATTTTAAAATCTGTCGTTATGCGATTGTTATTGACATTCTCTTCTTTTCCTGGTCAGAGTGAAACAAAAGCAACACGAAGGACCTCGTGTTCAAGAAAAATATGCATTAAGTATTATAACATTGAGAAAATAACAAGGAATATCCCAAAAATGGTTAGCTCCACAGCAAAAATGTAGGCGACATAAGTTGTGTGTTTTGACGAGATCTACGTTTTTGTACAGCAAGTTTTTATCTGTCTCTTACGGTTTCCCGGCTTTGCAAAACTTGATAGGATATTACAAGAAATTTCAAAATATATATTTCTAATATACAGTATTTTAATCAAAATTGCTAGAGCCATTTTGCGAAAATAAAAATTTTCGAAGCATTTTCTATGTAAAGGATAGTTTAGGGTGGGGGTTTTCTTGAAAATCTTCGTCTCACATCCTTGCGAGATATAAAAATACTATACTTAACGGACAATTTGTTTTTAGTTCTGCTGCCCACACACGAACACAAAAACGGACTTTTTTATAAAATGTTTTCCCAGAGAAATATCGGTAAGAAGTTTGTGAATGGGGCACAACCTTATCTACTTACTATGTACGTTGCACACACGTGCTAGAGAAACTAATAAATTAATATTACTTTGCGCCATTCATCGTTTATAGGTGCAAATTATTCTTACGAAAGTTTATTTCTCCATCTTCTTCATTTTATCATGGTAAATATCTGCAGAAATAGCTACATTAAACATTTCGTTAGGATATATTCGGAATAGACAATCTGGAATGCTCTACTGGTCATATATGCTGGCCTTAAAATTCCACACTGTTTATATGAAATCGTGAGAAACAAAGCTGAGAATCGACATGGCTTACAGGAATGTGGAAAAATCACATCAATAATTACGAACATTTCGAATATGCTTTTTGTCACAAGGAAGTAGGTTGTATTCAATAAATTGCGAGTTTTAAAAAAATCTAAATGTTCTGTGTAGTATGTATTCGACTATCGCTAAACGTCATATAATGTTATATAAAATTAATTTCCAATCATTTCAAGAATATCTCCAGAAAATTGAAGATATACATTTTATTTGTCATATAAGTAACTCTTAATATACTGCATTTTAACCGAAATCGTTAAATGCCACTTTTTAAAAAATATAAATTTTCCAGTTGCTTTTCCATATAAAGGGTAGTTTTACCTTTCACAGTTTTCGAAGTACTTGGTATTTATGAGGTACGGTGTGTATTTAACTTTTATTTTTCACTTACGCTGTTCACAGACCTACATTTTTATAAACCTATTTTATTTATTTATTTATTTGCAGGATCTCAAAACATATATTTCAGATGATAATCGATATTACATTTTTGGGAGAAATACAATAGTTTCTCTGGATATTATGCACCGAGTAAAGAAATTTGATTTTTAATCAAATATTTAGGTTAGGTCACTGTGTAAAACATTCGTCCCGACTATACAGTGTTTTCTGTCCATAAAAAGTCCATTTAAACTTTCTTACCTATTGTAAACTTTGTCAAGCTGTTACCAGTGTATGGGTAACCAGGCTATGATGAAATAAAAATATTTCAAAAGTGGTGCAATTTTTAAATAATTTTAGAGCTTTCATTGTAAAAAAATGAAAATTGTTGCATTCTCATATTAAAAAGTATGATTATTTGCCCCTTAATTTGACTTGTAAAACCTTTATGTGTGGTTGAATGCTTTCTGGAGTGATATAAGCCATACAAAGAAAATGGCAGTTGCTATTATATTTTAATGAATGGACGCCTTATTCACAAAATCAATGATAAATGTTACAGTGAAGAAATGCTTTAGGGTATGATAATGTAAGAAATATAGTTTTGTTCCCTTTTTTAATCAGTTGTGTTTTAGATAGTTAAATGTAAATAAATGTTAGAATATATTTTACCGTTATTTTACTAGCTTACTGCTACATTGTATACATATTCTCAATTGAATACACACTGTGAAGCATTAAGTTGATTCCATGTTCAAACTTATTCCTGCAAAAAATCTGCACAAATATGACTATTTTTCTTTTGTATTTTTGGCTTGTACGCCTTCACACCTGCGTTACAGCAACAATGGCGGCAAACCGATGGTTCAACATACTCAGCGACACTAGCGCTGACTAGGGATTTAGTAGCTGTTTACATGTCTTTGTAAATTATTGGTCAAAGATGATGACAGTGCTCATGTCTTAGCCTTTTTTTTTTTGGTAGTGCTTAACGCCCGTTTTAACTACTTATGGCACCGCAGACGGTGACACTGATTATACATGAATGATAATGGAGCACCGGTGGAATGCGATGGCGGGGGAAACCGGAGTATCCGGAGAAAACCCGCCCCAGCGCCGCTTTGTCCACCACAAATCTCACATGTGGTCGCTTGGGATTGAACCCCGGCCGTATACGTGAAAGGTGAGTGGTCTAACCACTCGGCCGCGTCGCGGCCTTAGCCCTTTCTGCAGCAATGTTTGCCCTCTACCAACGTCGGCGCTCCCGTTTCTAATTCTTTTTACAATGATGCCAGATCGGTGCTGATGCTAGGGATGGGCATTACATTGATAATCGAATATCTTACAATACTGGAAATGACAAGCGAATGATTTTATTTCTCATTCGGACTTTAAAACTGTGTTGTTGTTTCTTTTTTATTATATATATAAGATTCGTAAACTAGTAGTTTAGATAATTGCTAAAGTAAGCATTTCTCAGTTGGATATGATCATTAGGCTCTCTAGCCCTCGAGTAATACAAAGAAATAGTTCACAGTATTTTGCAATATTAAAACATAATGGCTTTCAGTTATTCTCAGTAATTAAAGATTTTTTTTGTTTTGGATAGTGTTTAACGCCCACTTTTACTACTTGTGGCACCGCAGGGGATGACACTGATGATAATGCAATAAAGATGTAGCACAGGAGAAATGTGATGGCGGGGGAAACCGGAGAATCGGGAGAAAACCCACCCTGCGCCGCTTTGTCCACCACAAATATCTAGGTGAGAGGCGAAGGCCTCAGTAGTTAAAATGATAATTAATTCTATGAATATCAGCTTATGAAAGTATAATGCTTATCAGTCATAAAGCACATAAATGGAGCTTTGTATTCTTAAATTAAAGTAGGTGTATATAGGTGTGTGTTTGTGTATATATACATATTTTTTTTTTTTTTTAAGGTTGCTTCAGGTGCATCAACTGCCCCGTATTTGATGAATGCAGATGTCCCTTCGTGCGTTAAGAAAGTTTCAGAACTCAACTCAACTCAACTTCAGATCTTATGTAAAACCTGCAATGAAGAGCTGCGAGAACGACCTTCGCTTTACTCGTCTTGCTTATCGGCAGAGACGGTGGGCGGGTCACGCTCATTTCGAGGGGTAAAACGAAGGTTGCTCTCACCAGTGTTCCCTTAGAGAATTTTAAGTGTAATAGTCTATTTGCGCTCTGAAACTTTTTTATTTTATTTTTATTTATTTTTTTATTTATTTATCCTGGTTGGAGTTAAGGCTATAAGGCCTTCTTTTCCACTCTACCAGGCAATACATCAAACTCAACACAACAATGATACTATGAATAAAAGATTAAAGAACAAAAATACAATTCTATACAACTTAAGAAAAACATATATAAAAAGTTGCAACAAATATACTGAAATGAAAAGAAAAAAAAAACTGTAAACAAAATTATTTTAAGTGAAATATTCATGTAGGCCTAAACACATATTAGTGATATTTACAATTGAAATGCATATTAATTGCCAGCACATACAATATTAATAACAATAAATGGAAATAGTGATGTATTTATCATATTAATACAGCAGCAGATTAGGGTTGATTACAAATGTATGCCCTAATTTTCTGCTTGAGCAAAAAAACGTTCCGGCAGTCCCTTACGTCTTCAGGTAGGGAATTCCAAAGACGAGCTAAATCTATTGTAAATGATGATGAACAGGAGGTTGAAGATGAGCAGGTATAGCAAGAAGGAAAGCGTATCATGAGTGAGTTTCTCGATTATGGCAGTCAGAAAGATATTTGAAGTGAACATTTAAATAGTTTGGAATACGAGAATGAAAGAGGTGAAAAAGAAATGATAAAGAATGCAATTTTCTTCTATCCTAAGCTGGAGCGATTTAAACATTTTGTGCGTTAGTGTAGCATGATCAAATCGATGGAGATTGCATACAAAGCGTACACACGTATTCTGAGCCCGTTGAAGTCTTAAAGTCAAATTTTTAGTTAGGTTAGTAAAAAGAGGGTCACAATAGTCAAAATGGGTCACCACAAGCGTTTCTATTTAATGCATAATGAGATATTTGTAAACGCCAAGTATACCTGATGTACTTTACAGAATTGTTTAGTTATAAATTCATAGTTATTTGGAATTATACCTTTTCTGAAGGTATACATCCGAAGTAGGGAACCACTGTAAGTGGCTATATTCAAAGCAAATATGCATTTGCGTTAATATTTTACTATCAGAATGTGAAGAACACACACTAGTAACACTTTTCACTTATATATTACATCTTTTAATGCATTTATAACCAAAACGTTTTACTTTTGGAATAAACTCTCGATATACCTAACGCGCTTATTATTTCATAGCTAGGATAAATGAATAACACAAAGTTTATTCCATGAAAGTCCGTGCCGAAAAGGATGACAAGTGTGTGGAATACCTATTCTGAGGATGGCCTATTTCTTCTTTTATTGGTTCGTTAAATGCTGTGCTCGACCTTAAAACCTGTTACCGTTAATTTTGGTTGAGTTTAAGAATGTAATTCAGCCGTAGCCACCTCTTTTATCCCGAGCATAATTCAGCAAGACTGCTGAAAAGTAATATAAGAACTATTTTCATGCACTACACTTTTCTTAATACCGTTTTGGTTACTTAACCTTCGTCTCCATGTCGCTGATGAAAACTCTCATATATGTAAGTATCAAAGCTGTTTCCCAGTTCAACGACAACATGCAAATAATCGTTCACCTCTTTATCTAGAACAATGTATTAATCATTCACACATTTACACTCCTTTGAAACGCGCAACAATTTGGCAATACCTAAAGCTGCATTCTAAGCTAACAATGTACATGTCTTATAATGTCTACCTGTAGAAAGTAAACACATAGTAAAGTTACATAATGACTGTAGAAACGTTATTAATTATCACTTGAGAAAACCTACCATTTTAGGACACTGTTTACGGCATAGCGTTGCAGCAGGAGTAGTAAAGCTCTGCCGGTCCAAGGTCGGTAGAGTACTTCTTGAGAACTCTTATTACTCAGGGCGCGTGAATGGTGCAGGAACTTACTTGTAGAAAGGACAACATTCTATTTTTCTTTGAAAGAAAACTCGTCTTTATTGAGAACATTTTAACATCAAAATAATTTCAATTTAAACGATAGCCTTCCTTTCTTTTAAGCAAACTAAATCTTCTATAATTACTAACGATTATAGTTCCAACGAAATGTATCTGGTATAGCCGAAATTTTCACTTTATTTCGTATCTTTCTCTTTCACGTAATACACTTTCTTTCTCCAATAGCTCCAATAATTCCCCAAGAATTCAATTATCTGTCGAAGATTGTAACTAATTTATTCTCCAACGTAATATCAAACTGAAGCACAAATGTATTTATGTAATTTACCTCCTTCCCTGAAGAGGTATTTATAAGAAAGATTATTTCTCAAACTTAATCTCTCTGCCTTACGCAATTAGCCGGAGAGGAATTCGCGTAGAAACTCCTTCTCCAACAAGGTGAAAAGGAAAAGTGAACACGTTTTAACATTTTACTTGGTGACTGTAAACATTTTCTATTGCTAAAACAGGACTTTGACACAAAATTAAATAGCTCGTCACTATATGAGAAATCAGCTGTCGAGAAGTCAAAAACGGATCGAGATTCTATCATCTCAAAAGGTAACCAAGGAATAATAAACTAAAAATACAAAAATCACGGAAAAATACGCGTTCTTACAAAGAAGGCTATCCGAGGTACAACCAAACATGAATAAATATGGCTATTGCTCCGCAATGTTAGGTATTGCTTCAGCGTTAATTTTATAAGTACAAATGATGCGCTGAGTAATCCTGTAGATATATATAAAACTCAGTTTCTGAATACCGAACCAGAGATCCTTTCTCGGGCGTGACATTCATTCACTCATTCTCTGCTAGCATTGGAGGGGAAGAGAAACATCACTGAATTTTTGGTATGTTTACACATTGCTGTTTGAAAGAAAAGATTCCAGTTATAATGAAAAATGGAATATGACTTGTAGCTGCTATCTCAGCATTCATGGCGTGTGGGGTCTTATTGGGATCCATACAGATCAAAACAGTTTCTATTAAAACACTTCTTTAAGGAGAGTGCAACATTTGCACTGTGATTTAAAAGAGCATAAAATGAGAAATTAAGCAAACAAACTGTTAACAAATTAACATAACATGATATGAAGTTAAAAATGCCACCACTGTTTTACGTTTTTAAGTTACAGCCTTCTTTATACAAGCATACATCACAGGAATCATTTTGTTAAGCAGGCAAGAAGAATCACTTCATCCTATGACATTGACTAAAAGTAAATCCAAAACTTTGCGAACCAACTCTTCAAGATCAAATAGATATATATGTGATAAAAGTTTACAGAAAATAACTTCTAAAAGTAATCTTTGGCAAGCTATAGAAATAAAAAAGTTAAACAATAAAAACCGTTTCTGAATGCAGTTTAACGCCACGCATTCGGCAGTCTGTTACTGATAACATGAACCCAGATTCTTTTTAAAGGTCAACTTCCCCTGTTCTTCCACTCCACCTTCGCCTTATACGAGCCCGATTCTTCTACATTAATGAAAATAAATCATCAGCTGGTTAACTCCACAAGCCACATCTCTGGCTCAGGAAGCGTGGCAAAACAAATAAAAACATTTCGGAGTCATGTTCGATAAACGATCATGTGGAAATGCTATGGGAAACGCATAACAGTAGCATCAGAATAAATGTTGGCTCTCACCTGCAGATATCGACCATTCTGTGCTTTCGCAAACTTTACACACTTGTCCGGAGAGCTGACAACAAAAAATGTACGTATCTCAGTCAAAACATCCAAAATGAACCTTTGTACATAATTTCTAACTCACCATAAACCAGCAAGACAGCTTCAACAAGACTTTCAACAAGACTTTCCACTATTTACCACTTCTAAAATGAAATTTAACATTCTAATATACACATTAAATAAAAATTAAATGTTATTAGGTTTAAATCAAGTAAACCCTCCGGGAAAAACAAGAAGAAAAAGAATTTTGCTCAAAATTCTACATCCGCACCATCTCCAAACCTTTCTTTTCCAACTAAAAGCATGGTAAGGGAGCAATGTGCGTAAATGTCGGAAGTCAACTTGCCTGAAACCATTTCAAGATCAGTCTTCGATTCTCCATTTTGTATTGCGTGTTCTTTCTTCTCTAATATGTCTTCTAGTTCACTATAAAAATTAGTTCAATGAACCATTTGGCTTATCTAAAAGTAATGTCGCTTACTACAGGTTGATCTATGCTAATAATTATTGAAAACCACATCGTTTGATCGATCACCTTGTAATAAAAGGATTTTCTGATATGTGTTTTTTCCTACAAGTCATTTCTACAAAATCTTATTCTTTATCTATTTACTATTAAAAATCCTGTTTTAATTCCCGGAATGAGAACTTTCACCCATTGGGGGACCTAATCTCTGGGGACTGAGAAGGTACTTGAGGGAAAAGTAGCAGCACCAGGTTCCTTGGACCGCACTAACTTGCCCAGAGAGACTCGAACGACGTCCCTTTACTTCACCCCACCCATGATGTGTGTTGTAGAGAGAGATGGGGAATGTAGTGGCCGGGCGGTAGATCTTGGCCCGGCTGGAGTTTAGCTTTTAGTTTTGTCTTATGAAATTTAGGTGTCTAGTAAGTGATATATTAACACTGACATATATACTTTTTCTCTTGATCATATAAATGCTTTAGGGTGTTTGTCTTCTCTGCTTTGTTCATAGCGCTGGAGAAATCAGAGGTGTGAGATTGTTGTTCATACTTATGTACAATCCACAGTGATATTCTGAATGGTTAATGGGTGTTTCAGTTGCACGAGCTGGAGGCTGATCTTTGGTTAAAAGGAACGTGCGTCAGCAAGGACTGGACCATTTGGATGGGAAAATATTGCTCAATTTCCTCGTTTGAGGATTCAAAAGGTTTGGAATAATTTGAGCTGGTAGTTGGTCTTTGGTAAGAAGGAAGGATGCGTCAGTTAGCAGTGGTCATTTTTAGATGGGAAAATATTACTCGAGTTCCTCATTTGAGGATTCAAAGTTTAAAGTAATTTGGTACAGCATGAGTCAGCTTCATGAAGCTTTACTACCGAAATAACCACTCTATCTTCCACTGATATGTACACTGATTTATCTTCTGCTTACTGACCCAGATAAATTTTGATTAACATTCATTGTAGGTATAAGAAGAATACAATAATCTAAGCGATGTTAATATTTTAATATTTTTAAAAACTTAAGTGATATATGGTGTCTTTGAATGACCACGAGAAAAAACAAGTAACTTATAACTTGAAAAAATAACATTTTTAAGTTTACAAATAACAATGAATATTTTGGAAAGGAACTGTAAAAGAATTTGAACATAAATAGTGTCCTTTAATGATGCTTATATATTATAAAGATATTTTTCTGTCGCTTACGTTTTAACAAATATACAACTTCTTTCCAAATAAAGAGGAATTCATAGAATGCTATAAGAAAATTCAATTTATACATTTTATTTTGTTATTCAAATATCTAAAACTATAGTATTATAATTAAAATTGTAAAAGTTGTTTTGATAAACTAAATCATAACCAAAAATATTCCATGTAAACTTTGGTTTGAGGGGATTTTCTTTTTTTTTTAAAAATTCGTAGTTTTGTGTAACGTTTTTCAGTTATGCACACCAAAATAAATTCCGACACAGACGGCTGGGTGAGCGTTTTTCTAAAAGGTATTTTTTTTGATCAAGGCACCTCAAATAATGTACTTGCGTTGATATCTCTGAATAGAATTTTTGGTCCGAATGCAACACTTCCTGTGCTTATCATAAGCAAGAAATTACTGGAGAAAGTAAAAATGTTTCTCCCCCCACTTGAAGTCCCGCATTGTTTTGAATTAACTGCCGCGCAGACGAAGAAAGGACACAGCGAATCTTTTAAGGCAAGCAGAAAGAAGGCAAAGTTGTTCTTAAGCTAGGTAGCAGAAACAGTTCAAAAAGGTGTTTGTTTTCAGGCTACTAGAAAATTTGCACAGCTAAATTTAATGAAATATGGCGCTGTGATTAAATTTTCAACGCTATAACGTGAAAATTATTACACTTAGAACATATCCTTGTTTCCAGTTGATGATGGAATAGGATCCTGGAAACTCATGCATCAATTCCAGGACAGGCTATGTGGCAAATAGCCTTTCAGTAGCATATCAATCTTCGTCTGTTCACACTGCACATTTTCTGTTATATAAAACATTAAGAGAATAAACATAACATGTTTTAAACATTAGTCCTGGTTACAATAAAATATGAGGGTAAACACAGGGTTAATTAAATTATGTATTTTTTGCAGTCTGTTGAGACTAATATTCTTGATTTGTTTGCAGTTTTGCAGTATTTCCAGCGCTGTAATGCATTTTGAGTGGCTTTCAATAATTTTTTTAATATAATATCTGCTTTACACTGAATAACACTTTATTTTGAGAGGCTGCGCCGTGGCCGAGTGGTCAGAACACTCGTCTCTCACCTAGACGGCCCGAATTCAATCCCAAGCGACAGCATGTGAGATTGGTGGGCTTTTCTCCGGGTTCTTCGGTTTCCCCCGCCATAGCATTCCACTCGTGCTCCATCTTCATTCATGTATCATCAATGTCATCGCTTGCGGTGCCATAAGTAGTTAAAGCAGGCGTTAAACACTACCAAAAAAAAAAAAAAACTTTACTTTGATCATCAAATAGTTGAAAATTTTCATTTTGGTAAAACCAGATAATTAAATTCTCTATGGAAGAGTCCGTCCTGTTATGGTCGGTCAGTACATGACTTATAACTCTCAGATATATGCGATCCTGCTTTATCGAGAGTAACAGTTTTCTGTTGTTAATTCTTATACATCTGTATAATTCCTTTTAAAAGTTAATCTAAGGATCTCTGCAATAAGTTCGATTATAATTTCTGTCTCCTGAATCTTTACCTTTCATATTATACTGAAAAGTTGTAACAATTACGTTACAAAAATATCTAATCTGTTCAATTCACATGACTGTCTCTATATTTCTGTAACAAATTATTGTTAGTAAGCTTATTCTTGTATTCATTTCATGCTAATCGAGAAAATTTAGCAGAAATAGTCTTATTTCGTGCTTTATTGTCAGTAAAACCGAAATAAGGGAGTACTATAGGTTAAAGTGAAAGCCATAAGCTGGTTGTTATGTGACTGAAGTTCGTTTGTTTGTATGGACAAGAGTTGGCAAAATCCTGTATGAGAAAACTATAAGTTTTTCAAAGCTGAAACAAAAAATAAGGAAAATCTAAAAAACGATCAACTCCACGAGAAAAATGTGTATAACATAAATTGCGTGTTTTAACGTGCTTTACATTTTTTGTGTGTTAGGCTTTTGTCCATTTCTTACGATTTAGTAGTTATGCAAAATTCATCCAGAATAAAGTATTCTTCAGAGGCCATTCCCAGAAAATTCAATATATGTATTTTATTTGTTAGGTAAACATTTTTAATGTGCAATATTTTAATCTAAATCGTTAGTCATTTTTTAGAAAATCAAAATTTTTCGAAAAAAAGTTCCATGGAAGATACCAAACCTAAATACCAAGTTTGGTTTTTAACGGACTTTTCGTTTTTGGTGTTATGCTACCCACAGACATGCACATACACACAGACACACACAGACATACAGACAGACACACACACGGGCATTTTTCTAAAACGGATTTTTTGGATTCAGGAGGTCTCAAAACATGTATTTCCGGTGAAATCTCGGTATCAAATTTTTGGGTGCATTACAATACTTTCTCTATACACCATGTACATAGCACGTATGGAGAAAGTAATATGAAATTAAATAGTTTTGGGCTTTGCTTTAGTTATTAAATAAATGCGTTCTTTGCATTTCAGGATTGATAATGTTTAGGGAAAGAGAATAAATTAGTAAGTTGTATAAAATATTTACAATACATTAGCCACTATTGTGCCTCCTTAAACATGACACGTTATTTTATGTAATTCGCCACAAAATATTGAATAGAGCAATACATTCCATGAAGGCAACAGAAATTCACTGCGAGCTGTGTTAAATTTTATTCGTTCACATACGCAATATACAAAAAAAAAACAACTGAATAAACACACATACGCACATAAAATCCAGTATTCGATAATTTTTAAATTAATATTTACAATGTTCTCTACATGACTGAATAAACTTCTTTATAAATCGACAACAATTTAATAATTTCTCAACTTTCAATTAAAATTGTGAGGAAAAGAATTATATCAATTTCATTAAGTATTCTAATTATTTAAATTGGGTAAGTAATTGCGGATTTGACTCGTATTAAATAAAATTGTAAGCAGCGCTTTTTGTAAAATTATACTACATTCTGCATGACCTCATAAGGCGAACACTTTCCCAAAATGTAGCCTAAATAACATATGTAAAACCAGTACTGATGAGCTATTGCTACTCGTGACATTTTTGCAGATTAAGTTGTATTTAATGTTTTTTAGAACTATTTTCAATGTTTTATTATTCTAAGTGACTTTACCAATTATAATAGCTCCATACAGCCTAATCACATTATTCCGTATGTTTTCAACTGTATAAGTTTATTCTCTAGTCTTTATTCATAACTCCTTTTTCAAGAGAGGCTGAAAGGACGTCAAGGCTATTATAGAGTCATCATACCATTTTGGATGCATCTTACCAAACATTTTAATTGTACTGAAAGATAGTTTCTACAAGACAGTAATATTTGAAGGCTGATTTTTGTCGTCTATTTCAGTAGCTTGAAGTCACACAGGACTTCTCAAAATATCTCGTTGAAATAGTAGTAGCTAGCATTTCTATTTAGTTTTTTTTTCTTAACGAGCAGCCAACTGTAATGATCATATAAGCGCCATCGGAGTTCTGGAATTTCGTCCCGCGCTTAAAAACTATCGGTCTTGAGGGATTTGAACCCACACCTTCAGTTCAGAAGGTTAGCTTCTAACCAACTGAGCTACCTAAGCTACCTGACCAACATATATTTCTATGGTAATGTAAGTGTGCAATGTACGAGTGCAATGTACGAGTACGTTATTTCTAGAATGCTCTGTACACGAACATTACTGCAATTGATAGTGCAATACTAAGAGTAACAGCTAAGTATATAGATGAAAAATATTCATTGGTGACTTATCTATCGTATCATGGTTATATTTTAATATTACATGAAGAAGTTAGAAAAGTATACAGACAGCATATAAGGGACATCTTTGCGATATATGTATATGTGTATATATATATATATATATATAGATATTGTTTTATGTGAAAGTAGCTTACATTATACAGTGAGCTACATAATGTATTCTGGAATTACATACCTCACTTTCCTGATGTTTACACAGAGTTTGTAATATTACCTGTCTGATGTGATCCCATAATCATGGCCCAACTGCGCCGTATTTGACTTGTGCAGATAACCGTGTGTTAAAAAATCTGTAGAACGCAAGGCTATTTAACGCTAAAACACGCCAGTAAGGAACTGCCGAGCGATTGTCGTTTTACTCCTCTTGCTTATCAGCGCAGGCGTGATCGGTTTCACTCACCGAGAGAGGTAAAACGAAGGCAGTTCCTCACTGACGGGTTCTACAAGAAATCACCCTCTTGAATTCTACAACAGTTTTAACGTACAACGGGATATCTACACACGTCAAATACAGGACCTGGTACATTTATTCAACATTATAACAGGTCATCTCTTAAGTTTGAAATTCGCTTGCGTCTTTTTACCACTCTCAGAATCTGAACTTCTGGTTCTACAAATCATTCGACAAATCCCATATCGCAGATATGTTTTCTTATCTTTTGTTCTTAGATGTATTAAAGACAAAAACAAAGAAGATACAGAACATACACAGTAGACTAAATAATTATAAAACAAATAATATGCCCTTTTAAAAATAATTTGATAACATCACTAAAAGGCTGTAAAATTCCTACAAAACCAACTATGCTATATGCCATAACCTGCATTCAACGCTATAACTGGTAACATAGAATGAATATTTTCCTTTGTGATATGAGTGTTTGACACTCTATGGTGGGGAATGTATTTAATAGAAATGCGTCCTGTGGCTACCTTTGCCATGTCCTCTATGAACGATTTGTGAAGAGCATATCTTCTATACTACGATTTGGATATCCTCTGTCTAAAACATCTGTGTACAACATGGAACTTCTTGTTAGTTATTTTGATGACACGCTCCAAATTTAATGCATTTGCTAAAATATGTGTTCACACCTTACAGCTGTTTGCATCCTGCGCAACGCACCAACCCCCATATGATATTTCAGCAAATTTAGATTCAGTGCCCCTACAACATTCGGCAACTTCTCCAACTTGATGCTGTTGCATGTAGTCGATTCGTATCACAAATTTGTTCCACAGCTGACCAGATAGGCCAGCAATTCAACACAAATATACTCTATTCGCATTCCTTTCGCTCAACAGCCGCGCTCGCCAAGGCGTCCCGCTTTGGTGCTTCGTAGCGCTGGGGATCGTGGGTTCGAGTCCCGCCTTGGGCATGGGTGTTATATGTTTGTGTTTATGTGTGTGCTGTAACAGCAAGAAAACAGCAATCCAGTAATAATACAGAAAAACAAGGTAAAAAAAAAAAGTAAATAAAAGTAGGGTATAAAAAAAACAGGTGGGGGAAAAAGGGGAAAGACTGGTTCCTGTAGCAAGGGACACCCTTCCCCCTCCTACAAGCCGTAGCCGAAAAGAATACGAATGGACTTATGTATAGAAAATGCTGCACATAGTTTATTCAACTCTCAAACTGTCTCTCTGATTTCGAATTATAATAGCACAGCAATTTACTGGCTCTGTCGGTTGGCTTCCGTGTTATTTATTGCTTTCATTTCCATTTGTATGCATTAATATTTCACATGTGCTCTGTAGCTTTTTTAAGTATACATAAATATTTCCCCATTTAGAAAGTTCAGACTATCTCAAAGAACCGACAAGGAAGTTTAGCAACTGACTTACAAAGTTATTAGTTTTGCGCTTTACTGCGGAAGTCAATCCTTCTACGTGGGTAAATAGCAATGCATTGCATCTTCTCTGAAATTTATGTCCTATACGGAAACAAATGTGAATTTGTACCTGTTTTATGATTAAATTTTGATATATTCTTGAAAGTTAATTTTAAAAAACAAACAATTATTTTGTTTGTAAACTCTACTTCTGCATTTTTAAGGTTTGGATATATAATGATATTTAACACCAAAGGTATTTATTTAAATATATCTTTCCCTCTGGTCCTCGGCCACCTATATATCGTCTTCCCTCTCGGCTATGGATAAGAGCTTGCCGTCTCTCAGAGCACATAAGAAGTTGTCACTTCGTTTGGTATTGAAATAACTCTTATACTATACCAATATTTATATTTAGTCCCTTTCTTATGTACTTACCAGTCATTCTATCTCAATAGAACCCCTGGTAACCTTCTAAGGAATCTCATTGCTGCACTTTCAATTTTATTCATATCTTTTTTGTTCCTAATCCAAGTTTACAATTAATTAACGTAAAAAGAAGAACCTTGTATTCCACTAAAAGATTAAAAAATATAATGCCTCCATTATATGTATTTTTAAAGAGGTTAACTGAAACACGAAAAGTCAAAGGAATATCAAACTTCGGATTCAAATCCAGCATTTTTCAAATATCCCACACAAAGAGTTTTATGAAAATTCCCCAATCCAACCTACTCTTTATATAAAAATGTGCGTCACTTTTATTTTAATTGTTTCTAAAACAGCTAACAATTTGGTTTAAAATAAGATATGTTTTAAAAAATAAAATTATATGATAAATAAAATGTATATATGCTATGTTTTGAAAATATGGTGAGGAGTATCCTACATTGTATTGGCTGAGTATAATTTAATATAATAAACCAAACTTACTAAACACAAAAACATACTAATAAAGATAAGATGCAGAATTAGTTATTTCCGTAGTATTATACTTTGTGTATTTCCAAGTTCCTTTTGTTTTAATTGATAATACTGTTATTTTGTTTTTTGTAAGAACTAGCACAAGGCAACCATTATGAAGGCTGGAATTATTGGCTACCAGCTCATTGAACATCTAAGTGGGCCCTAGATTTTCCGGTAATGCAATTCGTGCATAATATGGTTGGCTTCTGGATGCCACCGCGTCATCGTTTTATTTGCTCCGACGTTTCGACCTCTTGCTAACACCGTCTTCAGTGTAGCATTGCGCGGTTTCCTGCTCATTGTCACTCTTCTGTATTGGAGGACTCAAGAGATCTCCACTTGTCATTTGCCCGCAACTAAAACCAACGTCCCTGCTTCATAACTGACCAGTTGTTTGACAGACATTATAAACTGTCGGTTCTCATTATATAAAAAGTGACAATCGACAAAGGTCAATGACAGCAAAGAGCAATAGACGACTTGCAACCTGCGAAGAACCCACCAAATGGAACTGTGTTCAAGCATTTTTCCTCCCTGAAGAGGCAGTATTGAACCTTGGTTAGAAGGGGAATAGAGGACGTGATTGATACATTTTTACAAAAGATTATGCAGCTCAGACAGATGTGGAAGAACAGGAGAAGGGTGGAAAGGGAAGGATTAGTTAGTAACCTTAGGAGTAAGCATAGAGTTTGTTTTTTAAAGGTAGTGTGTTATTATTCAAATCTTAATTTTCCTTTCTTCTAATAATGTTTTATTTGCATGTTTTGATTTCGTGTTTCTGTGCGTTTTCCAATTCCTACGAAATATAAATTTTAAAGTTCAGTGTGAACAATATAGGGCGTGCATTACAGTGTATTATAAGTGTATTTCAAAATTATTCCATATTTTTATACTGTATAGTTGTATTTCTTGGTGTTACTGATGCATTTTTTTTTTTTTTTGTAGAAATTAATGTTAGCGCAGTTATTGTCGAGTTCTCTTTCAATTATTGATTACTGAAGTCTGATATATGGTTACCATAGCAAAATCTGTTACATGAACAATTGCTAGCTTATACAGTCATACACAAAAATAAGACCTCTGAGTCCGCCTCGATAGTGTGGAGGTACCTGATCTCCTCCACCTTGTGAGCTTGAATCTCGATTACGGTGGGTTACCCGGATATCAAGTAACTTTAGGCTACATGGACCCCGAAATCATAATTTCAGTCACTTCATTCATCGTCCTATATGAAGAATCAGTTCAAAGGACGTAATAAAATCCCTAAAAATGATCATTAAATTGGCATAAAAAATATAGGGTATTATTTCAAAATATTTACAGCTAAATTTTAACTTGCACATCAAGATATCAGGAATGTTTAATTTCGGTGAGAAAATATACTATTTTATATATCAGTGCGTGGCTTTAAAACATTCCTATTTAGCTGTAGCAGAGAGTGTACGGAGTTTTAGAACATACTGTATAACCACGTAGGGTCTCACTGACTCGTGCAGTGTATTAGTCTCATTATGCAAAATGTTTACATACTTTATCCTCTTCATATGTTTAAGACCAATAAATGCACTACTTCAAGAGGTCCATTACATACACGTCCTAGACGATAATGAAATAATAACCCATAATTGGAGCACGAAGAAGTTAGCTTTTAGTTTCCTTTTTAAACAAATTTAAATTTTAAACTTGATACAAAAAGCGAGTAATCACTTAACGATTTTCTTTCATTAAAGCATGAAAACACTTTCATACGAGTAGAAGTTATTAGCAACCCTGCAGGATCTCTTCAGATTTGTGCTGCTGCCTTTCTGTGAGACATATATAAACAAATCCTGTATTTGTGTACGTACGGTTGCATCCTCATTATATTGAACCAAGTCCTCTACTTTATAGTCCCGTAAAGTAGCGAAAATGAGCTGCGCAGCAGTTGCCTCCCACATATCATTGCTTACCTGAAACAAAAGAGAATACGCCTGGTTAGAGATCATTAAAATGTTCCCAAATGGAGGAAAGAGTAATTACAGAGCAAGGTATGCACATAGCATTAATATATTAGTTGTTGGTTTTCCAACGGCTATTTAATGCAAAAGAAGAGAAGAATAAAAAACTTGATGTGTTACATACACGTGAACTTCAACTATTTTGCAAGAAACTGTTAGCACAAAAACTTAATCTATATATGTGGACTCAGAATCAAAATTTAAATGTCAATGAATCACGGATCTCCCGGTCTCTAGCAGCTGAGTTACTATAGTAGCATTGCGGCATTAAGTTTTTCAATTGACTGGTATGTTTCCCGGTAAACCACAAGTTGATCTTAAATTATTAGATGACATACCGCAATGGCGAACTACAATGGCGTAAGTACACATATAGCTTGTGTAGGGGGGTAATTAAATTAATCTATCCTCTTTATACTAATCGAAATAAGCGTTCAAAGAAATGGTTCTTTTACTTTCTTGTATGTAGAAGATAAATAAGAGAATACGCTAGGCTAAAACAGTAGTCAAGTAATCATTGCGCTGGTCGCTGTGATAACAGACATTTCGTTTTCTTTCCTTTCAGGATAAGGGAAAGGAAAAAATAAAGGAAGAAAGAAAAAAAGAAAAAAGGTAAGGAAAAAATAAATAATAGACTTCTCATTTGAGAAAATTTTGTGCTGGTAAACTTAGACCAGAAACAACAAACATTTCGGACATGGTTAATACCGCAAAAATTCACCGCATTCACCCGTCAGCATGCAACCATAGCATCACACCGATTGCCTTATGTGAGCTCTCCCCGTCCTTTTCCACAATTCTTATTGAATGCAGTATATGCATTTTGACTGGATTCGATCCCACGATCTTTGGTTAATAGGTTAGCCGCTCTTATAGGAGATCATGAAGAACCAACCACAAACCCAACTTAATATGTTAGGTTTCAATAAAGTAAAAATGTCATAGGTAAATTAAAAGGTATGTTATTGTTGTTGTACTATCTCTTAATAACTTTATCATTTACTAAACTAAACTTTTAAAAGAAAAAATTTAAACATAAACAGAAAAATAAAAAAGTTAAAAATTAGAATTATAAATAAAATAATTTATTATAAAATTTATAAAAAATAAGTATTCCCTAATAGTGTTTTTAAAATATGACCTGCAATTATGTCAGCAGCTAATCGAATCTATAAACGGCCGTAGCTCTAGTTTTTATTTTTCTATTGGAATTCTTTATTTATTTGACGACCGCATAGCCTAAATCCAGAGGCCGAGCTTTGTATTATTTAATGGAATTATCCAAAGTAATGCGTTGGTAAAATGGATTAGGTGTTTAACAATTAATTTGCCGAAGGAGTTAAACATATTTACATATCAAATAAAATGTATACGATGAAAATTCCTGAGAGTAGTCTCTGAATGGATTTTGCATACCTGACAAACCGCAAGAGATACACAAAATCTTCTTACACAAAAATTAGATCCCACTAAACATACACTTTACGTTGGATACATTTTTGTGGAGTTACCTGATTCAGATATATTCCTTGTTATTTATTTTTATTTATTTCAAAATACTTAAATGTTTAAAACAATTAAAAGATTTATGAAACGGAGGTCTAGATTGATTTTTCTTTCGTTCTGCTCCGTGCAAAGAGAATCAAATTAAAATCGTATAGCGATCAATCTTTAAAATATCTGATTATTACTTTAGCTTAAATACAAGGAACTAAATAATAAGACCATGTATACTAATGTTTATTTTAATTATAATGAAGTAGGCAGAAGAATAAACTTTTGTAAGAATAGTTGGTGTTCAGAAATAAGAAACTAATTTGAATGGAACAGATTATATTTTTTAGCAAAATAAATGTTTTTTCTGCCTGTCTTTCTAACTGTAGCTCACAAAGATCGGAGGAATACCAAAGTTTAGATCTTTCAAGGTGCAACGCGAACACGATAAAAACACCCCAAACTAAACTCCCTTTTACTGAAAGCATTTTAGTTACCTTTTTATATTTTATAGTTCTTTAGTTAACGCATGATATGTCTAAGATATTTTTAAGGCTAATTAATTTGAATTTTTTTGGGAATGACTTACTAAGACTTAATCATACTTAACTGAATATCGATTAGTTAAAATAACTAATATATAAGCGTAAAATCCTTATTTCACGAGGAACCTGTTAACACAAAATGTATGCTCTTGCCCATTAAAATTACGTATGTATATTTATTTATAATATTGATTTATTAATTATGTTTTAATATATTATTCATATTATCTCCGGCTATTGGGGTTCTTCGATCGAGCAAGTATCTCTTTAACATGGCGTGAAAAATAAAAGAAACTATTTCAGAGATAACACATTTATAGCTTTTAGCTTCAGTATTTTATTTAAACTGTTATCACGAATATTCACAACTTCTATACACTTTATAATTCTCTGAGATCCTAGCTGAAACAGTATCATATGCATTCACTTACAAATAAAACTTAGATATCGCGTATCGCATTTATATATATATATATAACGAATACTGTTGTTCTGCTTAAGCATTAAAACTGTGCTCTAATTGGCTTGTTTTTCCCGCTCCCAGTAGCGCCTCTTTTCATGAGCCAATTGAAACCATCTTACCATTTCACCTGGACTGCTAGCTGCCAGTAACTTTCACAATCTCACCCCCTTAATCTTACGTAGTCATTCAAGGATCTCTTTTCAGCTACTCGTCTCTCTTATAACTAAGCTTACGATTGCATGTTCTAATAATCTCATTTCTATATACATTTCTTGTTCAGTAATTATTTACATCATTCATATTTTAGCTTTGAAATTTTAGCTTGAAAAGCTAATCTTTTTGTTCACCACATAGTTTACAATCAGTCATTTCCGCTTTCATAAGAGGTGTTTCCATCTCTTTTTCTTGTAGGATAATCATCCAATGCCAGTTTTGGAATTCTCTCTACATGTTGAACGTTTGTTCTGAAGTGTTGATTTCTACATTTATGAATTTACACCAAGCTCAGTTCGTATAGTAGATAATATTATTTATTTTGTATAATTTTTGTAGTGTTTAACACTCGCTGTATTATATTATCTTATACTTCCTTTGGTTTGTACAAAAAATTCCACTTCACAGCCTTGTATTTTAGTCAAGCTTCTTTTCAGTTAACCAAGTTTCACAACCGCACAGTAAATTCTTGTTTTCTGGTTTTATTTATCGTGTTTTTTTTATTTTTCTCCACATTCATTGAAATTCTACTAATTTTAAATGTATATATTTGTCATTTTGTGAGATTATTTCACATCCTAAATGTTTAAAATTTTAAACTCTTCTTGTGAATAATTTTCTGGGATGATTTCTGATCAAACTTGTGATTTGATCAGAAATATATTTCAACCCAGAAGAAACCTTTACTCGAAATTTTAAAATGTTTCTTTAAATAATGGAGAGCCCATTGCACATATTCTTCTCGTGTTTGGACAGTTACATCATACTCATATAATAGGGTACTTACTTCTACATGCTTTTCCAAATTTACACCTATTTTAAAACATGTTACCATTTTAGGAAAACGTCATAAGCGTTTCAATGGATTTATTAAATGTTTTAGCATATTAGCATATTATTGATCATAGTTTTTTCCTAATTACTTTATCGAAAGCTTTCTGTAAATCTACAGACTACAATAAAGACAAATTAAATATTGAAAATTTTATTTCAAATTTATAGCTGCATTATACTAAATATTTTAAAATTGGACTAAAGCTTCTGTATCCTGATTCCTACTTTTACCACTAGAGAAATTGTTACATAAAAATATTTTTGCGAACTTTTACTCTGTTTATTGTACATTTTGAAGAAGAGCTAAAGGTAGCGATGACGTATATCTTCTTTATTAAATATCCAGACTTAGATTGGTTTGCAGCGAATTCTCCAGCCGATCTTCTCTCTGCCAAATTTAATTCTTCACATATTCTGCAGTTAATACGGTACTTGATTTGTTTCTTGTACTTATAGTTTTGTTCTTCATTTGCTATTGTTTTAAATTGTACCTTCAATTATAATTTTGAAAATAATTTTGTGCCTTAATGCCCTATGAAACTTATTCTTTCTTATTTAAGAGCAAATTTCTTAGTATGCTTTGTTCAATCTTTAACTTTTTTAATAAACAATCAGTACAACTAAATTTTCAATTTTCTTCTGTAGTTTTCAAATGTTTCTATTTTTCTTATTTATGATTTTAGGGTTGACTAAGTTTCATATCCACGTAACATTATACCGCATACGTACTTTTTAACAAATTCCTCCTAATATCTAAACTAGCATTAGTGAATGTGCATAATTTATTGTTTCTACTGAAGTTAAGTTTTGCTTGACATTTTCTATGAATATTTATTTTTATTTGTTCCATCAGATAAGTTGCAATCTGGCACTGAAATCCTAGAGCTTAATCTACATTTTAGTTTCATGTAATTTGTGTTTTATTATTTATCTTTTTCCTACAAGTTAACTTAAACTTTAATTTTTTTTATATTCATGGACATGCATACCCGAAATTTAACAAATTTATACACTTTATATTTATAACAAAAGCTGGACATTTGTAAAAGCCAGTTAGTTAATTCAAACAAATGGATAGTTTGCTTGAGAAATCTAGGTTTTTGTTTGAGTACGATCATGAACGCCTCTGTGAATGTTTCTTTCCGAAATTTCGTCAGTCTCCAAAAATAACAAATTCCACATCTAGAACGTTTCATTTTAAATCTGAACCATTATTTTATTTCATCAATTTTCAGTCTCCGTCCATATATTAAAGTAAGCTCTGAGAACACGGTAACCTAATATTTTTGAAAATGAGGAAGTTGTTTCGTTGTACTTTACTTCTCGAAATCAAATTTAAGGCAATCAGAATCTAGTTTCCACAAAACAATCAGCTAAGTACTGTATACAAACAAAATATCTTTAAAAAGGAATGGAACTCAAAATGTAGAAAAGCCAATTCCATCACCCAGTTTTAAAGGAGATGGATCGCTTGCTAGCTCTGCAAAATTCTTCAATGCTTCCGAAGCAAAAGCCATTACATTACAAGTGTCTCCAAATCATAAATAGATATATTTAAAGCACATACGTAATTTAAGGGATCTGTATTTGTGTGTGTATGTAGTAGCATTCTGTCTGTTTTTTCCGTTTACCAGTTATACAAAAGTCATCCAGAATGAAGGGATTAAAGAGTAATTCCGAAAAAAAGAACTGCAGATATACGTGTCATTTGTAATATAAGTATATTTAACATATAGTACTCTAATCGAAATTGTTAGACATTCTGTAGGAAATTAAAATTTTCGGAAAAGTTCCATTTAAGGGGCAGCTTGGTGAGGGGAATTTTCTTGAAAACCTTTATATGGCATCCTTCTAAGATGCAAAACGAAATATCAAGTGAGTTATGCAATTCACAGTCGTAAATGCAAGCTGCACAAACAAACACATGGCATTTTTCTTTCTTTCTTTCTTTTTTATGGCAGCGAATCACAAAACATGTATTTGTGTAGGTATCTAAGTATTAACTTTTGGTGCAATATAATATTTCCCTATTTACTAACCTACTAGGAAAGGCATTAAGCTTTGATAGGAATAGTTTGTAACATATATGTGAAAATAATTGATAATGAAATTAGGTGCATATAAGGCATAACATTTTTCTTCCTCTACACGCACTATGTACATAGTGTGTTGCACCCCATTACCTCCAAAAAATTTAGAAAAATATCTGTCTGTATCTGTGGACAGGACAGCTCATAAACGAAAAGCCCATTAAAACCAAACTTTGCATTTAAGTTTGGTATCTTTCAGGGATGCGACACGAAATTTTCGAGAAAATACCCTCATCCTTAACTACGGTTTACATGGAAAAAATTTCAAAAATTGTTATTTTCTCAATAATGGCTCTAACGAGTTTGATTAAAATCTCTTATATTTAAGATATTTATATTAAAAATAAAGTGTATATCATGAATTTTCTGGGAATAGCCTCTAAAGACATGTTTATTCTGGATGAATTTTGCATAACTATCAAACTGTAAGAGATATAAAAAACCTTAGCAGCTAAAAAATATGGAGCTGGTTAAAACACAAATTTATGTTATAGGTATACAGTTCATTACTTTCGTGAGGTTAACCGTTTTTGAGATATTCCATGCTAATAGTTTCTGCTTTAAAATACGTATGCGGGAATTTGTCAGCTCCTGTCCAAACAAAAAAAGGTACTTTATCAGATAACAACCAGATTTTAAAATATTTAACGATCGATTTAGCCATGGTAATCCGTTAATTTCTTCTACTTACAAGGAAGCAAGTATTAAGGCGCCCCAGCTAATGTTTTAGTAATTAACATTAAGTAAACGGAAGAATAAGCTTTTTAAAAATAGCTTATTGTAGAGATGTAAAGTAAGTCATGTGAATGTCTGATTTTTTATGATAGAGGTGCATTGACTGTTGAGTCGTTGGGCCGCTCGCCTCTCACCTAGACGGCCCGGGTTCGATCCCAAGTGACCACATGTGAGATTTTTGGTGGACAAAGCGGTGCTGTCGTGGGTTTTCTCCGGGTTCTCCGGTTTCCCCCGCTATCGCATTCCACCGGTGCTCCATCTTCATTCATTTGTCATCAGTGTCACCGCCTGCGGTGCCATAAATAGTTAAAGCGGGCGTTAAACGCGGGTGTTAAACACTACCCAAAAAAAGAAAAAAAGTTGAGTCCTCCTCCGAGGTGTAATGGTTACCATGCTAATTTCATATACCCAAGGTCGCGGGTTCAAACCCGGTGAAGGGTGTAAAATTCCTTAGGATGGCTTCCTTCGGAAGAGAAGTATAGCCATTGAAAGAATCTCAAGCCTGATAGAGAGGCCTTGTGCAAAATTAAGCGGTCTTTCACGTCCAATTAGAATGGGACGCTGAGGATCACAGCAGTTAAAGAGCGTCCATAAATTACACGCCATTTTTTACATTGTTAGCAAAGCCAATTAAAAATAAGGCGTTACTTCAACTACTACTGCAAATTAATTGCAACTGTTGCACGAAAATAACAGTTCATCACACCTCTATCCCTGATCTGTAACGAATTACGCAGCGCTCATTGAAACAAATGTCGTGCGTTTAGAAATCGCATTGCATGTTTCAGAGCCGGTGATGGAAGCTTGTGTTATTGGCCATTGCCCGCTACATGGTGCTTACGTAACTCGAACCCTAAGCTTGTCAATGAGGGTACTTTATGCTAGACAATGCCTCCATTCCACTCGGCGTAATAGCTTTGGTCAACAACATCTGCATTACACACACTGCACATACACAGAATGAGATCAACACGAGGAATGTTCTCACTGCACTACATCACAAGAGATTTGCGATTCACACTTGTAACGCAACATCTGATATATTAAACTATTAGACGCAGACAGCCGTTTCTCTATATTTGTGTGTGTTTAACTCTCATTTTCAAGCATGGAGGCTTTCTAACACTAATAAAAAAACTGATTTGTTACACTCACATGACTTTATCTAGCTACTCTACAAACAAACTTCTTACGAAAGATAATTCTTCTTTCAACACCATGCTAATCGAGATAACCATTAGCAGAATTTTATTACTTAGTTTCTTATAAGAAGAACTAAGGGAATGAACTAGGCTAAAGTGATAATCAAATGTTTTAAAAGCTGTCGTCATACGATTGTCATTGCAAATTGCTTCTTTACTTGGCCAGGAGTAGAACAAAAGAAAAGTACTTCACAATTGAATCTAATAACAAGGAATGTCTCGAAAACGGTAAGCTCGACGAAAAGAAAAATATATATGACACTTATTTTATAACTTGTGTATTTTATCAAGATCTACATTTTTTGTATGCTAAATTTTTTTCTGTCCCTAACGGGTCACTATTTATGCCAAATTAAGCAAAATTCAACCAGAATAAATTGTTCTTTAGAAGGTACTCCCAGAAAATTCAAGATATACAATTTATTTGTGATAGAAATGGCTTTAAAGGTATTTTAATCAAAATCGTTAGAGCCACTTTTAAGAAAAGCAATATTTTCGACAATTTTACCATATAAAGGATAGTTAGGGGTGAGGGATTTTCTTTAAAATCTTCGTGTCATACTTAGAAGATATTGGTATTTAATCATCTTTTCATTTTCGAGCAATGCACACACACATGTTTCTGAAAATGATTTTTTAGATTCAGGAGGTCCTTAAATATGTATTTCTGGTGAAATCATGATATAGCATTTTTGGGTGGAATACAATACTTCTCTATCCCTATATACATCGTACATGCGGGGCTAGAGAAAGTAAAAATCTGGTGAGCTCCATTCATATATTGTTAATATGCTTCTTCTTCTATTTCGTGCTAAAAGATTAGCAGAAACGGTCGTAATACTTAGTTCCTTTCAAGTAGAAGGGAAATAAGGGAACGCACTGGGCTAAACCAACAGTCACATATTTTAGTATGTGGTTGTCATGGTATTGAAATCCGTTTCTTTGCATAGCCAATTGTTGACATGTTCCCAATCATTAATAAGAAATATCTCGAAAACGGCCGATTCCACGAAAATCATGAGTGTGATATAAATTGTGTGCTTTATCAAGATCTACATTTTTGTGTAGTAAATTTTAGTCTATCTCTTACGTTTACCTGTTATGCAAAATCTAATAAAAATAATCCAGAATAAAGAGGTCTTCAAAGACTTTTCCCAGAAAATTCAAGATATATATTTTATTTGCCATATAAATTTCTTAAATAAAGAGGTTTTAATCAAAATCACAGGAGTCAGTTTTGAGAAAATCAACATTTTCGATATTGTTTACCGTTAAAGGATAGTTTGCGGTGAGCGGATTTTCTTGAAAATCTTCGTGGAGTATCCTTGGTAGATACTGAACTTAAATATTAAGTTAGGTATTTTACGAACTTTTCGTTTTTGTGCTATTCTGCCCACAGACGCAAACAGGGACTTGTTTTTTAAAAATTCTTTTTTTGTATTCAAGGGGTCCCAAAATATGTATTTCCGATGAAATCTCGGTATCAAATGTTTGGGTGCAATACAATACCTTCTTTATACACTATGTACATTGTAAGTGTAGAAAAAGTAATTGTATGTTGCATTCAATGACATTTTGACTCATTATTCTACAACATATTCATAAGAAAATGTATTGTTATGTAATCTTTGAATAGTCGATATAAACTTAATTTATATATTTACATGTAACAGTAGGCTACACCGGATATAAATTATTTGAAAAAGTGGATTGCTATGTTATAACTTTTAAATAGCATTTTATTTGCATTGGTTACAGATCACGTTAAAAAGTATAAGTGTATAAAATCTGAGACCAATGACAAATAATATTTCGGAAATGGTCAAAAGCACAAATTTGATAATAAGCTTCGTTCATTAACGATCTATATTTTTGTGTAATATTATTTTGTCTATTTGATAAAATTTAGCATTTATACGCAAATGATTTAGAGTAAAGTACTTCTCAAAAATCAATTTGCATTTAATTTCCATACAAATTCTCTAACATATTATGTTTAATAAGCTGGTTAGGTATATTTTTGAGAAAATAAAAAATTATGAAACCTCCATGTAAAGAGTAGTCTGGGTGGGGATTTCCTTCAAAATATCCGTGTTTCATCCATAGAAAACATTAAATTTAAATACTAAGTTTGGTATTTACAGACCTATAATTTTTACTTATACTGTTCATTCATAGACACAGACACACAAACCTGTGTTCTAAAACTGTATTTTCTTTATCCAGGGTGCCTCAAAACAATCCAGTGAAATCTTGTTGTAGAATTTTTGGGTGCAATTTAATATTCCTTTTACTTTGAAGAATATTAGTTTATTTTATCTTAAAGTTTTTAATGTATTCATAACATTGAAGTGCTGCAGCAACACTAGAGTGGATAAAAATTATAATGATCTTCTTTCTGCAAGCTTGCGCCTTCAGGTAACCAACATTTCATTAATCCAGCCGGTATTACTTCTTCTATATTTCTGACCTGGAAAACAAAGAGGTGCATAATAAACAACCAATGAACGATGTTATAATAAATGTGAAA
This sequence comes from Hymenopus coronatus, assembly GCA_030762935.1. Lineage (NCBI taxonomy): Eukaryota > Metazoa > Arthropoda > Insecta > Mantodea > Hymenopodidae > Hymenopus > Hymenopus coronatus. The sequence continues at coordinate 63,794,016 of CM060896.1, forward strand.
TGTAGGGGAAGGTCACATACCGCCTCTAAGATAGTTTCTTTACGAACGGTACATAAGGAAAAGTTAAACCGACTACATATGTTTAAAATTAATCGACATTATAGAGGAAGAGATGAAGGGTTACTTGCAGGTTTCTTTACACTGGACAAATCTACGACAGTTAGGTATATAAAACCTTTCATCAGCAACACGTGGACAGCGGTTAAATTATTGAACAGGAACAGTCAAACCGATAAATAAAAATGTAAAGTAGTTTAAACATACAAGTTTAAGTCACTACAAGTTACTTTTCGGCAGCTTAAAATATGGCCAAAGTACCCTGTCAATCAATTGGCTAGATTTAAGCTGGGAAAAAGAGGTAGTCATATTTTTAGAGGGTGGGGGCGAGAAATGTTCAACACCAACATAAACAGATCCGTACTATTATGAAGCACATTTAATATATGCAAGTATATGCACTAGATCATATTTTATCATAAATTTATAAATTTAACATTTCTTCGCTTTAAAAACAAACTCTAAAACACAAATTAGTGGAGAAAATTCAAATGTTGAACATTCAGAAAAAATAAGTAGTATTGCAATTCGTGGTTTGCAGTTCAGCTTATTTCCAGATTTCATAAATTAATATTTGTTTATAAATTTAGCTACGCCAATTTTTAAGCGTTACATGTGCGGCGGTTACAAACCTATTTTAAAAGCGTTTAGTAAACAAAATTCAATACGGTATCTGACATTGTTAACTGCACATGTCTTTAAAATGATGGAAAATTAAATTGTTGAAGTTGTTCAACACAAGCATAAATGGGGAAGTTAAGTGAATGTTGATAATACTAATCTTTGACGTTCCCATGAATCAAAACTAATTTTCACTTTAGATATTATTAAAAAGAATGCAAGTAATAAAATCATTTTCCAAAATTATACGCGGAAAAGTGAGAAATTTGTGAAAAAAGTACCAAAACCAACAAAATTAATTCTATAATTTCTTCTTCTTTTTCTTCTCCTTCTCCTTATAGAGTTATGCCTTTTTAGTCTGTTCCAGCTAAAAACTTGTGGAGTTGAGCGATAGTCCCGGGTTTTTGTTTATGCTGCTTGATGTATTCTGTTTTCTGTAATCCTTTCCAAGTTTCTTCTATGTCTTAAGTTGCTTCTATATCTTTTATTCATAAGTTATATAGTAGGAATGCCTTCATACAGATTTATTATTGAAGCTTTCCTAGTTTTATCTTTTACTGTTCTATTAAGACCCTGTTATATAATTAAATCTATTTAGTTTTTTAAATGTCTATTTCAGATCCATGTTTTTTGCACCCAAGGAAATGAAATGCTGATACTTGTTCTATGCTGTTATTTTCCTTAATTATTTTGGACCAGTTGAGTGAACGCGTGGAATTTAGATGTCATGACTTTTTTTCTGAATAGAAATTACAATATTGTATGCTTTTACTTTCTCTAGCACAATACACAATGTGCATAGTAGGTAGAGAAAGTATTCTATCCTACCCAAATATTCGATACCTAGTTTTCGCCGGAATAACATCTTTTTTAAGGACTCTTGAATCGAGAAGAGGCTGTTTAGAAAACGTATGTATGTGGGGGAGGGCAGCAGCTAAAGTCAAAAACAAAATTTGGTCTTAAATTCAGTATCTTTAAAGGATGCGCCGTGAGAACTTTCGGGAAAATCCCTCCATCACAAACCATCCTTTACATTGGAAGAGTTTTCGAAATTTTCAATTTTCTCAATAACGCAGTAACGGTTCTGTTTAAACTATTGTATAAAGGCTAAATACTAAACCTATAAAATGCATATCTTGAACTTTCTGGAAAGAGTCTCTAAATCCTTCTTCATTCTAGAGGACTTGTAAGAGGTGGACAAAATCTTACTCCATAAAAATTTACGTCTGGTTTACACTCAATTTATGTCAGATACACTTTTATTTTGGAGTTAACCATTCAAAGATATTCCTTATTATTCTTTTCAATTTTAAAATATTTATATTCTTTTCAAATTGGCTGTGCTTATTGGTTTTTCTCGTGTTTGATCTAGAACTACATAGCAACCAGCTTAAATGATTTGACCATTGTTTTAGCCTAGCGTATTCCCTTATTTCTTTGCATTTACAGGGTAATATGCAATAAAAACATTTATTCAAATGCTTATTTAGATTAACGTTAAGTAGTGAGTAGAATACGTTTTTTAAGTTTGTTGAAGAATAGATAAGGAATCCCATATGAGTGTAAAAGAATTTATATTAAGTTTAATTATGGTCATTATTTGAAGTATATCCTCATTTATTGCTGTTACTAATAAGTAATCTACGAAGACTATTGTCTTTATTATTCTTGACTCCAAATTAATTCCTCCTAGAGCTTGTGGCATCCATGTTGTATCATGTCAAAGTATGAATTAAAAAGAGTGGTTGAATATCCAACGCCTTTTGAAATAGCTACTGCTTCTTGTTTGTTTTATATAATAAATGTAATTATACTTTTATAACTAAGTGAATTATTACTTCTTTGTTTTCTAATATTTCCAGTATTGTTTCACTATACGCCTTATCAAAGGCTTTCCTAAAATCTATAAAGGGAATAATGTTTCTAGTTTGAACTCCTTACATTACTTTATAGCTTATTTAAGAAAGAAGATGTGGTCTAAACAATTTCTACTTATTCTGAGGCCTCTTCGTTCTTCTATTAATAATCTTCTATTTTGGATTATCTGTTATCATTTTCTTTACAGTTTGTAGCTAAGCAAAACAGTAATATATGCAACTAATAAAATAAATTATCTTGAAAAAGAGCAGGATACAAAGTGTAATTAGTTTCTCTTTCAATATACAAAATTTAAAATGCTTTCTCTGCTAATTTAACTGGCACAAATTCCTAACTGGAACCTTGTACTTTTAGGGTCAATGTATGCATTTAGTTAAACAACATTATGGTTTTAATGCCTCTTCTCACATAAACATCTGATATAGTACATTCACATAACTTTCTCTATTATTATATAACAAACTGCTGTTACAAAAGCTTGTTCTTGTATTATATGCAAATAAGATAAGCATTATCAGAAATAGGCTTACTACTTAGTACCTTAAAACCAGAAGGGAAATGAGATAAGCTAACGCGATAAAGTGATAGTTAAATATTTAAATGCTCGCTGATGTGGGATTGAAATTCATTTCTCTTTACATGGCCAGGAGTAAACTAAAAGAAACAGCAAAGACAAACTCCCGTTTGAAAAAAAGTTTTAAGTATTTTAAAATTGAAAGTAATGTCTCCAAAATGGTCCAAAATTATTTTATATTACACAATTTATGTATAATGAGATTTACAAAACAAAATTCGAAACATTTTACATGCAAAGGTTAGTTTGGGATGTGGAATTTTCTTGAAAATCTTCGTGCCATAGCCTTGGAAGATCCTAAGCTCGCTTATCAGTTTGGTATTTAACCGAACTTTTGTTTTTGAGTTATCGTATAACAGAGATATGGACATATGCACACACGCATACGCTCACAAACACAGGGACCTTTTTTCAAAGAAGATTTTTTATTTATTCAGGGGAACCTAAGAGAAATCGCGGTATCGAATTTTTGGGTGGAATGCAATACCTTTTCTGCCTACGTACTGTGTATTAATAAGAGAAAGTAAAAAGCATATGCATGTTTGGAGATGACTTGTTTGGAACAAATGTTATACTAGCACAATATATATATACATATATATATATATATATATATATATATATATATATATATATTCCTGATACAAGTATTTTCATTTTACAATCCAAACCAAACAAAATGGCGGAAATCCAACACTGGCACTACTTTCAGTGAAGGGGAACTTTTAGTATAATTTCTCTGGCAGAGTTAAGGCAAGAACTAGCACAGTTAAGCCAAGTTGTTTACCCCCGAAGATCCTGCATACTGTACCCTGAATCCCAAGAGGTGACCAGAGAAGTAATTGGCGGTGACGTCATCAAGTTGATTACGTGCACGGCATCTGTCCGCGCAGATAAGGAGCCGCCGCTGCTGTAGAAAGATAAAGCCCGACAGCTCACGTCAACTCTGACGCCCACCTTCTTAGGACCTGACATGTATTTCATCTACCATTTCCGGGGACCACCGGAAAACAGCCGTCTATCAACCATTCATCTTTCTTTTCTGAGAACATGGACGGGCTAGGTAAATTTATACTTAAGGCAAGACAACTGAGATCTGAGGAGGCTGCCAATAGACAAGGGGGAGGGGGAGAGGAATAAGATCAACTAAACAAAAGTGACTACAATGTTCTACATACATATATATTATGTCATACTTAGGTCAGTGTTGTGTTATGGTTTTATATATTGTGTATATATTATGTGTATATATTTCTTTTAAGTGTAATTATCTATTATAAGAGGGTGCATTTATGAAGGTGTACTCTGTGCTGTAAATTTTAATTGCTATATCTGAATATCTTTGTATTTTTATTTTCGGGTTTACTCTTAATTCTTTGTTGTTGTTTTAATATTGCTTTTGATTGCGTATTACCTTTGTCTTTTTATTTTCGTGATTACTCTTTTAATTCTGTGTTGTTGTTATTTTAATATTGCTTTTAGTGTGTATTACAAAAGCACGTACGGTCTGTTGACCCGTGCGATTGTTGAAATTCTATGTATGATATTGTTATGTAAATAAATACACTTATTCATTCATTCATTCATCTAAGCATGTAGACATAAACAGTAAAACTGACAAAATATATGTATAATAAAAATGGACTAAACCTAGAATATGTGATGGCAAGGAATATTGCGTACTAAGAACTGTAAGTTATACTTATCAGGTCGAGAATGCATATTTGGTAAGTAACTTACAGTTCATGGTTAGCCAATTAATTTTTTAAATACTTGAAAAAACTAAAAAACAATAATAAAGCAAACTTTCTTTTCAATGTTTTATTGCACATTAAGAAAAAATGAATTCTCGATGTGAACAAATGAAAGGCTACATCTAAATTATATTCACTGTTACATTAATGCATTTTGCAATAGATTCTTTACTTGAAGTAGCACATGTCTTAAGTGTTACGTCATTTCCATTGTACTGTAAATATTAATGACCTCTCAAACTCTTACTGCAAGTACTTACACTGCTTCTTGGCATGGCAATCAATTAATGAATTGTAAATTTAGATTACAGTTGCGTAATTAATAGCTATTGCATGGATATTAAATTTTGGTAAATGAAATTATATCTTTAACTTGGATTAAGAAACTTGGATATATTTATATATTCATTACATTTTTTTCAGTCGATTTATTTTTAGTTTTAATATTTAAACTGTCAATAATTTTTATAATCGTTTTATTTAATTCATAATTATATTTCCTGCATTACCAAATATGTATTCAGAATGAGTAACTTACACATCAGGTATTTCAAAAAAGTATTACAATATAAGTGAAAAAAAATATTTGGAAACTGTTAGAATACTACATATATTCTTGTGATCAAGTCATAAAACTTCTGGTTATGTACAAAACCTTGGTATAATGAGATTTTAAGGGTAAGCCAATTTAATTTTAAAGTACAGAATGATATGTTTGAAACAACATCGGTGTTCCATTCACATGACTTTCTCTACTTCTCTGTAACAAATTATAGGTATTTAAAGAAACCTTATCCTTCTATTTACTTCACGCTAATCGAAAAGAAATTAGCAAAAAATTGTCTTATTGCTTGCATCCTTGTAAGTAAAAGGGACATAAGGGAGTAGCATACGCTAAAGCGATAGCCAAATGTATTAAAAGCTAGTTGCTATGTGTAGAAGTTCCAGGAGTTGACAAATTCCCTTATGAGAAAAGTGTAAGTATTTAAAAACTGAAAACAAAAACAAGGAATATCTCAAAAACGGTCAACTCCAGGAAAAGGACACTAACAGTATAGACACATTTCCATGCACCTGACTGTACCTGGAAAATAACATGTATGTCTCCAAATTAACACCCACAATGCTAAAATTCGGCCACATCTTTACCTGTGATCTTCTAGGAACAGATTGTGTGATTTTTTTTTTTTTTTTAATTGTTTCATATAGCCCGCTTTAACATATAATTTCATATCGGGGCTATGCACAAGAAACAACTCGACGTGTGTAGGTTCTTTGCGTGGGGTTTAAATCGTTTTATTTTCCTCAAACACATTCATTCTGACATACATGCTTTCAGACTCTGTGGAGAATAGGGAATTCTGGTTAAAGAAAAATTCCCCGCCCCATCCGGGAATCGAACCCGTGACCCCCGCATGAGAGGTCAGCTCGTTGGCCACTCGAACACGGAGGCAGTCTAGTTGGTGGTATTGCATCGATTTAACAGACGGAATGTCACCAAATGTAACCAAGGATGCCGATCCAGGTGGCCGCGCTCGCTAAAGTGTCTCGCTTTGGCGCTTCGTGGTGCACAGGATCGTGGGTTCGAGTCCTGCCTTGGGCATGGGTGTTTCTGTGTTTGTAAATGTGTCTATGTTTGTGTATGTAAAAGGAAAACGTTAAGAATAATGTCTACTAAGGAAATATAGGAAACTGGAAAAAATGAATACAGCGCCGGAGTCCTAACAAGGCTCCGGAACTGTATTTTTAAATGAAAAAGAAAAAAAACAAAACAAAAAAAAGAAAAAAAACACTTCAGCGGAGTAAATCTATGGCAGCGTTTGGTGAATTTCAATAGCTTGCATCCTCTATATCCGGCTTATTAACCTTGCAACTCTTCGGTTCTATTTTGTGCTAAATAAAACGTACAGTACATAATCTTTTGCTTTAATATACTGCATGCATAATGCAAATCTTTCATCCTCCGGCGGTTAGGTAGGCTTTTTAGAATATGTTTATAATGTAAAAGAGTATTTGCATTTAGAATACCTGCATTATAGTTTGTTTATACCTACGGCTGACCACTGCTTTTGTTTATAAATACAAGTATAATATTATTTTGCTCAAACCAAACGTATAGATCATATTTTTGTGTTCCGGTTTCCGTAGTATTAAGTCATCAGAAGCTATACCTAGGTAAACAAATATAGCTTTGATGTTTTTCAGGTCCCAGCGGGTGAATTTTAAAGGCCTTATCATTATTCGATCAGTTTTAACAGAGGCAAGCGGAAAGGCATAACAAAAGAACACTTGGATAATCTGCTTTATTTGTATGCCCTTTGAAGTATCTCCATCTCTCTCCAGCTTTTGTTTAGAGCTTACAGCAGTTAACGCAACGTTATTATAGCGTTTATAGTCTCTTTTCTTTTTACTTTCTCTACACGTACTATGTACATAGTGTATAGAGATTTCACCGGAAATATACGTTTTGGGTACCCCTGAATCCAAAAAAAGCATTTTGACAAAAAGGTCAGTGTGTGTGTATGTGAACAGCATAGCTCAAAAACGAAAATACCTTTAATACCAAACTTGATATTTAAGTTTGGTATCCTCCAAGGATGCGACACAAAGATTTTCAAGAAAATCCCCCCACCCCCAACTACACTTTACATGAAATATTTTTCGAAAATGTTGAATTCCTTAAAAATGGCTCTAATGATTTTCATTAAAATGTCAAATATTAAAAATACTTACTGGACAAATAACATGTACAACTTGAATTTTCTGGGAATAGACTCTGAAGACTACTTTATTCTGAACGAATTTTGCATGACTGCTAAACCGTAAGAAATGAACAAAAATTATCACAAAAAATTTACAGAACATTAAAACACACAATCTATGTTATATAAATAAAACTTTTCAAGGAGTTTTAGAGATATTCCTTGTTTTTGGTTTCAGCCTTGAAAAACTTGTACTTTTCTCATACAGGAATTTGTCAACTCGTGTCCATACAAACAAAGGAACTTCAGTCACCTAGTAACCAGCTTTTGACTTCAGTTTAACCTATGATATTTCGCTTTTACTTACAAGGAAGCAAGTAATAAGACTATTTCTGCTAATTGTTTTTCGATTAGCATGAAGTAAATATAAGAATAAGCTTATTAACAATAATGTGTTAGTCATGTGAATGGAACACATCAGATTTTTTTTCTTGTGTTATGCAACACAATGGAGAGAGTTAAAGAATATATTTCAGTTTGAATTCACAAGGCTAACGCGAGGTCTGAATCCAAGCGAATACCATATCAGTGACTTCAATATAGAGAGAGAAATAAGCAGTAGGTTGTGGCTGAGTGTCAATGAACTGTTTGCGAGAATCCATTCCCCTTTCTTTCAATCAGACGCTACTAATTAACAGAAATCCTCCCAGAAAATTAACAGCACATACGTGATTGTGTCTGACGTCAGAGAGATAGAACAGATTTGTCCTTGCCTGATCATTGAAGGGAACCGCTTGTCTTAAGGGAAGGCGGAATCCCCCATCTTGCCAATTACTGATGAAAAATATGTGTACCATTCACATAACTTTCTCTACATTTCTGCAACAAATTACTGTTAAAAAGCCAATGCTTCTATTTACTTCATGCTAATTGAAAACAAATTAGCTTTCCTGTAAGTAGAAGCGAAATAAGAGAGTACTATAGGTTAAAGTGATACTGAAAAGCTGGTTGCTACGTGATTGAAGTTCCTTTGTTTGTATGGACACGAGTTAAGAAATTCCTGTGTGAAAGAAGTATGTTTTTAAGGCTGAAAACAAAAACAGGGAATATCTCAGAAATGATCAACTCCACGAAAAAAATGTATGCAACATAAATTGTGTGTTTTAATGTGCTCTACATTTATTGTGTGGTAAGTTTTTGTGTATCTCATACGGTTTAGCAGTTATACAAAATTCCGTAAAATGCATCCATTATTTGTTAGGTATATATCTTTAATATACGATATTTTAATCAAAACCGTTAGAGCTATTTTTGAGAAAATCAAAATTTTCGGAAACAGTTCCATGTAAAGGGTATCCTTGCAGGATACCAACCTCAAATACCAAGTTTAGTATTTAACAGTCTTTCCATTTTTACTCTATGTTGTCCACAGACACACACACACACACACACACACATACGGACCTTTTTTTTTTTTTTTTCAGAAATGCTTCTTTTGGATTCAGGGGGGGCCCAAAATATGTATTTCCGGTGAAATCTCGGTATCAAATTTTTGGGTGCATTACAATACCTTCTCTATACGCTGTATACATAGTACGCGTAGAGAAAGTAAAATTAGAATACTTCTGTTGATTAAAAGGAAAGGTATGATTATTTTAAAGCAACGCTTTTAAAGTGTTCCTGAAAAACGTGATTTTTAAATTTTAAAATTTTTTAAAAATATCTAATGCATATACATAAAAACGTTTTCGTTAAAGTAAAGCATATTTAGATACAAATGTGTGATAAATATATCAGTCCTATAGTGTCAACTTGTTTCTAGATAATGGGGCATTTGTACAGACAATTTTACTTCTTCAGAAATTGTTTTCAAACATAACATTTAAAAAAATGTAATCCGACTTTCCAAACACAACTTCGCAGTTTTTCGAAAACCTCACATGAAGGAAATGTGAGCAGGATGCCAAAGCCGCTAATAGCTAAAGTAAAACTTTCCGATAAGAAAAAAAAAAAAAAAAAAGGATTTCTTCTCAAACGCTAACATTTACAAACCTATTGATGTTTTACCAAGTGAGTGCTCCAAATGTTCTAAAAACTTCTATGCAGGATTATTTTCAACAATATATTTAAACTATTTAAAATTAGCGTATCTTTATGAATGCTATACCAAAATGAGCGGTAGATTTGGAATATGTATATGCAATTAAAACATGAAAGTGGAAAAAAATTGTGAAAATCCTATTTCGACTCCTCTTAAAGCCACACGTTTTCTGCTTAAAATCTAATTTAGAGCATGTCTTATCGATTACAGATTGTGTGAAGAATACGAAGCTGTTTCATGGGGTTATTTTCTTTAATTAAAATATTTACTATGCTATATAAAATACTGTGCATGCACCTTCTCTTAAGCACTCGGTACCTAGTTTTAATTCGGCAAGATTCTCGTAATTTCAGAAGCAGAGCAGGAGACTTGAGGAGGTACGCTATACTCCCAATGGCTTCAATGTTAAGGTTTAATTCTGTCGGTAGATATTAACAGACCACGCATATGTACATGCGCTGTGTTTCATTTAATAACTCAACTAGATTGCGGTAAATTAGATAACGTATTCACCATAATGGCTGCGGAAAGACAGGCGGGTAAGCTCTTGCTTCTTCCCCCTGGCCCTTGCTTCCCCGTAAAACTAGCGCAATGTAAAGGTGCGTATATAGTAATGTAACCCCCACATTAAAGTCCTCTCTTTATATATGTATAATATTATGAAAATGAAAACCTACAAAGCCTTAAGTGCCCACTGAAAGAAAAATACAATTGAAATAAGCAAACCTCATTGTTACTGCCGTTTTGAGCTACTCCATTTACACGTTGCACATATTTATTTAGTCATGTTTGTTTGTGGGCTTCGCATTATTGAAATACTGTTTAATGATAGCACTACTTTTTAAATCTGGCAATTACTCGGATGATTCTCACTACACAGGTGACTCTCCAGTCTCCTCTTTTCTCATTACTCCAAATATTGCTGACCTCCGGGCACCATGAAGAGGGCTGCCCATGTGTGTAACGTAGCCTCCCCATTTCCATTTAATTCTGGTGGTTATGTTTGCCATGTCTTTGATATTTTTCTTATTATTGAGACACCCATGATTATCCGTTGCATCTTCCGTTTGCATATTTGAATTTTGTTTCTTTATATAGTACCCATAGAGAAGTATGGACTAGCAAGGGATTTGCATGGAATTTGATTCTCCGGGTTAGCGTTTTGTCAGGCAATATAAACTTAAGACCCAAAAATGTCTTCCAGGGTGGAGAGATCCAAGAAGTAAAATTATGAATATAACAGTGCTCCAATGCTAGTGAGAAGGGATAATAAAAGGGAGTGTTAAGTATTGTTGCAGAAATATGAATTGAGTGGTATTTTTGTCTTAGTCTGTTGTAATTGTTGAACTTTGTTTAATAGTTTAATGTTTTAATATCGCAATATGTGATAGGAACTGTTGATCAGAAACAGAATAAATGGGAATCAATAGGAAACACCGAAATAGTTGGCAGTCGCGCCTGCGGTACAAAAAAGCTCGAAATAATAAATAAATGTATAAAATGTGCGAAAAAGTAACTAAGTGTAGTAAATATAAATAATAACAGAGAAGAAGTAAGCAAACATAATATACATTAATAAAGTAAATTACGAAACAGAAAGAAAGTGTAGTAAATATATATATATATGTGTGTGTGTGTGTGTGTGTGTGTGTGTGTGTGTGTAATAGCTAAAAAGCAGTAAAAATGATATGCATTTAAATAACCACAAAGTAGTAAACATATGTAATGCAACTCAATTGTGACGGCAAAGTGATAAACAAATTTAATAAAATGAAATAATAATAATAATAATAATAATAATAATAATAATAATAATAATAATATACGCAAAGCGCGAAACGTGGAGAAATCTAAAATTAAATAATACCGCGAAGTAGTAAACAAATGTAATAAAAGTGGATTACACGAAAAGCACGAGACAAAACTGAAATCTAGCAATAGTAAATAACACCTGCGTACAGTAAACAGCTGCAATGCAGCTAAATAACCACCGCGGCGCAGAAAGCGGAAGCAGTGCAACAATTTCGCGTATTTAAAAAGAAAATGCCTGATACTCAAGGAACTTTAGTACATTTTTACGTCTATAAGATAGCCTGCCTAACATTGCGCGGAACCCTGCAGGAGAAGTCCCCCTCTGAAGCAACATATCTCAATAGCCATCAGCAATTGTTTTGGTCTTCTCCATTATGACGTATCTCTCGCGGCTGGCTATAATTGACACTCTGCTTTTATTATGACACTGTTGCAATTATTACATTTGCAATGTCAGTTCTGTAACTCACATTCTCTTCCTCGACGTGTTAGTGACGGAAACATCGTTGCCTTGCATATATTTTCCGATACGCCTGTTTGCTTTGCCGTGTAGTACCTGTTGCCCAGTTAAAAAATGTAGTAAAAACTGAGTGGGGCATATACTTTAGAACTGTATGAAACAAAGAGCGGGAATAGGGTGGCTCAGGTTCAGAGGGTGAAAAACTCGTAAGGTAGTTGATGAAGCAGGTAGGAGGATTTGTCCATCATGCGCGGATGCGGAAGACGTGACGCATATTTTTGGCAGATTTTATGCAGATGGAGGGTGTTAGGAAAAAGTTATTGCCGGAAGTATTTTTAATTTCAAACAGAAGAAGGACAGTATAATGGAATTTGATTCTGAACAGCCAAAGGGCACATACTCAATGCAAATGCGTGTACTAAGAGGGAAGATATTTGTTGAATATTGTATACACATACTTGATGTTTGAGTTACTTATAAGTGTGAATACATGGGTGTAGTTGTGAGTGCGAGAGTGTGTATATATGATATCAGAGTTTTCTTTCTTTTATTGGTCTGTTGTAGCGCACGCGCGTGTGTGTATATGTATTTGCAGTGTTGTGAAAATATGTAAAACAGATATGTAGGTAACATTTTAAACTAAAGCATTTTATCGTGGCCGAGTGGTTAGACCACTCGACTCTCACCTAGACGGCCGGGGTTCGATCGCAAGCGACCGCATGTGAGATTTGTGGAGGGCAAAGCGGCGCTGAGGCATTCCACCGGTGCTCCATAATCATTCATGTATCACCAGTGTCACCGCCTGTGATGCCATAAGTAGTTAAAGCGGGCGTTAAGCACTACCAAAAAAAATTAAATTATTTTAGACATGTAGGGACACCCGACCATGTGACTGTGTGGCGCAAATGTTATATTATTATAAACTTAATAAACACTACTCTATGTTGTCTCTTGTTTTGGAAGAGCGCTGCGCTCTTGAAAAATAAATGGAGTTTTATTTATGGACGCTCTTTAACTGCTGTCCCATTCTATACTGGGCGTGAAAGATCGATTAATTTTCCTTAGAGGCCTCTCTCTCAGGCTTGAGGTGCTTTTAGGTGCCGTAAATCTACGACACGGGGCCAACGACTTTAGTTTCCTTCTGAAGGAAGCCATGCTAATGATTTTTATACCCGAAAACCTCATCATCCTCCGCCTGGTTTTAACCTGCGACCTTCGGTATATGAAGTTGTGCTCTTGAATCCATCATAGTATCAACTACATTGGTAGCGGACTCTTTCGTCAGTCAACTTTCCTATTGTACAAGGTTTACTATACGATTTCTACAAAAGAGCCATAAAGTTTTGACCATATTTTAGGGAATATTTACTACCATGTCAATCCAGGCGCGTAGCCCAATTTCGCACAGTGGATAGAAAATTTAAGGTTTTATTCTAGGCTCTATAAAAGTATATCACCCAATTGCGTATTAATAATCGTTTGGTTACTTAAGGGTATATAATTTCATGAAAAAAATCACGAAAAATCGACTTGTTTATTTTAATTTCATAAAATAATTTAAACATTATTTAATTGCAAAAAAACGTATAATTGTCCTCCAGGCGTAATTTTTAAATCCCTTAAGCAAAGCATTAACCTTGAAATTGTACCCGGCAAGTAGAACTTCAATTCGGCGAGATATAATTCACATCATACAAAGTAAAAATCAAAGCTGTGCAGAAGAAAAACAGAAATATAAGAAGAAAGGGACAGAAAAGTCAGCAGCAGAGGGAAGAAAAAGGAAAGCTGAGAGTTCCAACCTACCAACCTGGTGGATTTTAATATGAGCCTTGCACTTGAATCTTTCCTTATTTTCTCACTATTGATATTTTCAGCAGTTTTCTTCCTGTAAAATGCTCCTTGTGGAACAGTTTTTCGTTACACAAATAAAATGTTCTGTATATGTTCATAAGCTCACAAAAGTACAATGAATAAAATTTACCCTAGGTTTTACTGCCGGATATATTTAAGCATATGTTTTTAATTTTCAAGCACAAAAATTATATTTTATGACAAAAACACATTCGTAGCCTAATCTAAAATAGCCACATCGAAACCTAGGGAAATTTCAAAAAAGTATATGTATTGTGAACCTAGGTTTAAAATTTTAAACTAAACTTAATTTTTTTGTCGCAAGGAACTTTTTTTAGACGTGAAAAAACAAACATTTATTTTCAAGCACAAAACTTATGTTTTATGACAAAAAGCGCATTCATAAAATTAAAATTTTTTGGAGGCTAACTAAAGCATCCACAGAGAAACCTAGCGCAATTTCAAAGATTATATGTATTGTGACCCAACTATTAAAATATTAAACTAAACTTTTTGTGACGTGACAAAAACAAACAAATTTGACCATAATTTCCCAACCATTACAGCAAAATTGATTAAATTTGCATTGTAACTCATTTGCATTGTATTATATCTGTGGTATCAATTTTAAAAAGGCTAATATTATCAATATGGAATTTCAAACTTTCAGTCATAAATGTTCTTAAGGAGTGTAGAAACGTGAACACGGTCAGACACGTGTACTATGCCCTAAATATCTATATCTATAATATATCTATTTTACCCACTTGCATAACTATCTTGTGATAGTATACTTTACTTAAACATGATCAATATTTGAATGTCTCGTCTAACAGTCACGCACTAAAACATTGAACTTGTGGCTTCCAGAACACATCCTAACTTTATATTCATTATTAATTAAAAGGAAAGGTGTGCCTTCAACTGTTTTATACCCAGTGAATCAAGAGTTATGTGCAGCTCTTCTCTGCGCTTAGGCTTTTTGGTAAAACAGATTTTCGCAAGGCTTTCCAAAAACAAGACACGGCATGTTTACCGCGCAAATTGACATCCGTATTTTCAATTTCTTAATATCTTCTAGAATTTTACCTTGTCTTTATCTTTTTTTTTTATTTTAGTGACAACAAAATTTATAAACATCTTCTGTCATTTCTCGTTCAACATTAATTCAAAAAGCGACATGCTTCACTGTAATATGCACCAACAAAACATGCCGATGTGTGTAGCGGGCACTGTAATATACATCACACGGTTATCCTCCGTGGCCTAGGAGTAACATTCAAGTCTCTGGTTTCCAAGGTCGCGTGTCCAAACACGACGGAAAGCGACTGATTCTTTCGGACGTAAAAATCTTTAGCGTAGCTTCTTTCCTAAGGAAGTAAATCGATGGTCCCATGACAGATTTATGGCAGAAAGAACCTCGTACCTGGTAAAGAAACCTCTGATCAAAATTAGCAGTCCTTAACGCCGATTAAGTAATGGGAGGCCGAAAACCATAGCAGTTAAAAGCTTACAAAAATAACACTCCGTTTTTGTAATAACACATTACAACATAATAGTTTGATTAGAATAGTAAACAAATGGGGCTGATCAGTTTTGTTCACTGTGTAAAGTGGATTTTCTTTAAGGTAACTTATGCTTACCTCTAAAATAAGCATTTTAGCCGCAAAATAGAATTAGTAGCCGTGTAGGTAACGGGGCTACTCCCAATGAGGAAAATATTGTTGCCTTGTACGCAATTGGGCTGTTGAAAAGGCCAGATAGCGACCACTGTAAGCAACTGCACGACTCCGCAATCCTGAGGGAAGAATTATGCTCTGAAAATAGGTGATTACGTTTATAAAGGATGGGATGAGGCTTGGTTAGCACCAATTTAAACAACATCTTTCATTATGGACCACATTTTGTGCCCGTGGGTGTACGTGCAGAAAAGGTTGCCCATTTCTTAGATCGTAATGTATTTTTCCCTATGTATGGTTTGCATCTTCAGGTAGCCAATCGCCTGCTCCACACAGACAATACTAGTTCTCAATATGACTGACCAAGAAAACAATTCAGACTCAAAAACGAAACAACTAGGGACGTTATAAAGCATTTAAAACGAAAAGATGGTTCGCCTCTATGTAAAAGATCGATTATTATTACCTAATTCGAAATCTTGAAGAAATAAATGGAGATCCGTTTGCGCTACCGATAAACTGGATGATAGCTGCGCCATTTGTATGACAACAACGATATGGTTCTTCGTGTTTATTTGTACGTTTATATTACATAAAATGTTTATTTTTGTACCTAAACTCGACCAAGCATTCCTAAACGGTACTTCGCCAGTGAGAACATACAGCGCAGGCAAGTCCAAATTGAAGGAGCAGAGGGGAATCAATTCATTCCACACTTGCGAGGCATTAGAGGATGCCAATATGTGAGTAAAGGAACGTTGTAAAGACATCAGCATCCAGTGTTGTGTATTTATCCAAAAGCTTATCCGTGGTATGGCTTAAACCATACTGAACTGAGGTTTAAGCCAAGGGTTCGCCAAATAATCTGAAGAAGACGATGTGAGTAGTGACGAATAAATGCAAATTATTTTAACCCATATGCGTGACAGATGACTATTTAGAATGTTCAGAATGCTTACTAATCTCAAATATGCAACTATCGAGAATTCTACTACAGGTTTGAAGTAATGATATAATTTTGATGTAACATTCTGTACAGTAAAAGTCTTCTTACTACACATTATAAAAGATATAATGTAGGTGCACGCCAATGTAAACTTTTGGGCGATGTTCATTTTTTTTGTGTTGTGTGAAAAAACACGCATATTCATTCTATTTTAATATCTTTGTAAATGCCGCTGCGTGATAGTTTCAATTTTGGTTCTCTGAGATATTATTGATAATATAGCAAATATTCAAACATTTTTATTTCCACTTTCATATTTATGGAAATTCCAAAATTACAAAACGTTTTAATACAATTGCGAGAATTCCATGATAATAGCAAGAATATTTCTTATTCAAACTTATTCCATTATTGATTTTTTCCGTATATTTACCTTAATTTTCAATGGGATACAGAATTTTTTTTATTTTAAAAGTGTAATTTTAAATGTTTGTTATAATACTTAGATTTAAAACAGATACTCCCATTTTTGGCATTCTATGAAAAAAACTGAAAGACAGAAAACTATAAGTAACATCATTAAATATATCATTTTATCACATACATTGACACTCACACTGGAACTGCAGCAAATGTTTTAAGATCTGAAATAATTACCACAATCTCTGCCGTTCACTATAATATAACTACAGGTTTAGTATTTGGAAATTATGATAGTACGTAACTGCACAGTTTACAGTTCATCGATTTAATGTCGAAACTTTTAAATACATTTGATAACAACTGAACAATACAACGCTGCTAAAGCAAATAAAATATTGTCATGTGGCCGTGTGAGCTGTGGCAGCACGACATACCAGCCTAGTTGAAAGGTGCGGAGGGGGTTTAAAAGATGATTGGCTACTTCAAAATTAACTTGATTGTTATGATAATAGACCGATACGCAACACGTGAGATGTATGACAGGCAAGCTGTCAGATTTCGGAAGTGTCGTTAATTCAAATGTAATATGAACAATGAACATTTTTGGTCGAGTAATCCTTTTATGACTCTTGCTTCAATGCTGGTATGCTTGTTAGGGCCAAGAATTTGTTTTTTCTTTTAGATAAGTTATATAGCATTATATTGTAAATGTGATTATGAGGTCACCAGCGCCAGATTTGGATAAGCTATGTGGACCGTTTTGGGCTAACATTGACCGAGGGGAATGGTAACTCACATTTGAAAGGTCGTGGATTCGATTCATGTTCGATTTATGGGTTTTATCAGGGCTTCAATGGTTCGCCAGGTGAATGCTGGCTACAGCATCAGCTGCAACATCGGTAACTACGAAATGTAAATGATGTAAAGTGATGTTAATAGAATTAAATGCAAAGATTGTGAAAATCAATGTCACAATAGTTGTGCTAAAGCTATCTAATGTTATTCTTTAAGAAGCGTTGGACACGAAACTGTGGCCAATGGGTGCGCTTGTAACAAGGCATGTGTAGGAAGAGTAATAAATGTCAGAAAGACAAACTAGTACCTTGTGTTAGTACCTTAAAGGAGCAAAATTCTAGGTTAGCTCTTTATATTAAGGTTTCGTAAAGAATATTACAAGAGCTAATGTCAATAAGTATGCTAATCAACTAAAAATAATTCATCGTAAAAGTTCAGTGCTTAGGAAATAAAATAAAATGTATTTATACACCAATATGACCCAGATATTCTGTGTATATGTGAGCATTGGCTCAATGATGAGTTAGATATACATATACCTTCTGAGTTTGCACTTGGGAGTATGTTGTGTATAAAACTTCATAAGAACGGAGGAAGTTGTATTTTAGTAAAGAAGGAATTAAGTTTGAAGTGACTGAATGTCATTTATGTATGGAGAGATGCTGTGTGTGTGCTATATTTCTGAGTGATATTAATGCTACTGTTGTATCTTTGTGCAGATCTTCAAGTGGCAACATTGAGGATTTTTTAATTTTATTTGAGGAGTTACTAAAAAATTTATGTAAACTCAAGCAAAATTGATAGTGCCAACGATTTAAATGTGGAGTTAAATAGGACTTCAAGAGATGAATTACAATGTTATAACATTATTAAGTCTTATGGTATGCATTCACTAGCTTGGAACGACTAGGCTATTATCGTGTCTCGATTATATTTTTCACTGATTATCAAGATTTTAGGTATCAAATTGAGGTTCTTTATCCGTGTGGCTGATCATTCTGCTTTATTGATGGTTTTAAAAAGTAATACTGATTTTAAGAAAAACGTTAGCAGCAAATTAGTTAGGTATTATAGTGATTAGAGCTACCAATCCGTTTTTACCTTATTAGAGTAATACATTTGAGCTTTGTATACAAATTTGTCAATGATATTAAAACGGTTTTTACATATTTTGTGAACATATTAAGTGAATGATTTAATGCTGAAATCAGTGAAGAGAGAGAGAGAGAGAGAGAGATCAGGGATATAAAATAAAGTGGTATACTAAATTACTTAAGGTCCTTAAAACTCATATTTTACCCTATTATGGCTTATTAAAAATATAAAGTCAGATATTCTCCGAGAGAATTATGTAAAACTTAATAAAGTATATAAAAGTAAACTGAAGTTGGGAAAAGGAAAAGCTGGTTGTGATTTTGTTGATTAATATGACAATAAGAACAAAGCCACGTGGATGCTTATTACTGGAGAACGAAATGTTAACATGAATTTCAATGTGGACATAATACCTAATGATTTTAATAATTACTGTGTGCAGTCAGTAAGTACAGTAAAACTTATATAAAGTTATATTTTACCATGGAAAAGTTAAATTACAAAACAACAATCTTTTTAACCGGAACAGTATTAAGGTGGAAAATAGCAAGCAAACAACTTATCCCAATCTTATGAGTTATCAAATCAGTTTATTAAAAAAGTATTCCAGTGATCTCTTTACCTTTGATGGTTATATTTAACAGGTGTCTTCAACAAGGAATATTCTCCGATTGTTTGAAAAGTGTAAGTCCTCTGCATAAAAAAATGATTTAATAAAATTGAAAAAGTATCACCCCGTGTCATTAGTTTAGCTTCCATAATATCAAAGATAATTAATACATACGCAGTTGCTATTTTTTTAAATAATAACTTATTTGTATCTATAAAATTTTGTTTTAGAAAAAAGAATCCCACAATTTTAGCATTGGAAGATGTAGTAGATTATATTTTAAAGGTTTTGAGAACACTTACTCTATATGATCTCAAAAAAGCTTTTGATGGTGTAATGCCAGAATACTTATCTCTAAACTTAGATATTATGGTTCGAGAAATAACAGTTTAAAAACAATAAACTTTCATCTGGAAGGAAGAAAGCAATATATCTGTGTAAATAAGAGAAATATTCATACTATTGATTTAGCTCATGCGATACCTCAAGGCTCAATATTAGGTCCACTTTATTTATAATAAATAATGATCGCGTTTATAACCTACCAGACATGCCAATTCCTTATGCAGATGACACTTCTTTGAGAACCAGAAACAAAAATGTTGTTGAATTTAATAATTCAACTTAAAATAATTTTATAGCTGCTAAGGACTGGTTTCATGTGGAATCAGGAAAAAACTCAAATAATGTAGCTAGGATTAAAGATTATAGGTGATGAGGTTAAAACTGTAAATCTGTTAGGATTTGTACTTGACTCGAAGCTTTTATGAAAAGTACATGTTCATAGCTTATGCTGTCACGAACCACTTATCTAATAAGAAAGATAAAATATTGTATATCACTGGATGGATTATGAAATATATACTTCACACTCTTTCAAAGTCATATTACATATAGGATAATTTTATGGGATAATAATCCCCATGTTAAAGAAAATATATTGTTGTGTCAAAAAAAAGTCATCAGGATAATGTTACAGTTAATTTTGGAGTTTATTCTATACAGACAATGGATTATAGCATCTGGCTTTCGAGTTATTTTAGTTATCTTATGCGGAAGTGGTCAGCAGAACCTCAAAAGCTCATTGTTCCAGCACGGATGAAACAATATTATACAAACAGTTTGAATCCATGACTGATGAAGAGACATTGCATTTTTAAACTCAATTGGTAAAGATCAGGCCATTGATTTTTATTTTGGAGGTGATTCAGATGCAGATGAAGCATTTCTATTCACGTATGTTTGAAACTCACACTTCTACAAAATTCCTGATGACGGAGTGCAGTCTGAGTGCAGTCAACGGCCAGCTCTGATATCGTTCCACCATCTGTTGTCATCAGGATGTAGACGAATCATCCCTGAAAGCAGCGAAGATGAGGAAAAGGAGGCAGAAGGTGTTGGTGATGATAATAGAAATGTGTCGAATTTCAACTCAGGGATGTTAAAATTTTGTAAAACAGGCAGTGATGCAGATTCGTTCCAGAAAACAAATTATACCCAAGGGTTTGGTCCTAATGTAAAAGTTAATTTAGAGGCTCCAATTGAAATTTTTACTTCGTAATTCGCAGCTGATGCATTAGAGAATAGTGTGTACAATTCTAATCTGTATGCAACTCAATTTGGAAATGATCTGAACTTAGGAACTGAGGGCATTCTTGGGTATGTTAGTAATAATGGGTTTTCATCAACTACCCAGCATAACACACTACTGATCATCTGATTTCAATCTGTATGTCACTCAAGTGGCTGATATAACGTTTCTCAAGAAGGTTTTTAAAAATACTGAGATATTTGCACATAAATCGTAATGCTAAAATGCCAAAAAAGGGTGATTCTCAGATTGATAGGTTGTACAAAATTTGGACGCTTATCACAATTCTGAATTGTGTGATAAACAATTTCAAACCTAGCAGGTACATCAGCATTGATGAGAGCATGGTTGACTTCAAAGGTAAATATTCGTTGAAACAGTATATACCCTTGAAACGTGGCTTCAAAGTATGGGTTGCATTTTGTGCTGTTGCAGGATATATATTAAAATTTCAGATTTATGGCGGGAAAGCAGATTCGAATAAAGAAAGTATATTAGGAGAAAGGGTTGTTTTAGAGCTTCCTTCATCACTTCAATGGCTACTGTCTTTTCTTTCACTGGTTCTTTACAAGTTTTACCTTTGCTATTAAAGCTGTACACGACTGTATTTTTTGGTTGTAGAACTACGCAACAACTCTTTCCAAAAAACATGTTGGAGACAACAAAAACCAAAAACTGGGCCGTTCTGATTTTCTTATGAGTGGTAATATGTGTATGTTGTGTAATGGAAAGATAGGGACACGAAAGCAGTAATAGTGGCTAGTAGTATGCATAACCTCTCCAATATATGTAATGTTTTCAGAAGGAATAAACAAGGATAGAAGGAAAGTGTTGAATGCCCAAAAGATTATAACAATTATTTGGGTGGTGTGGACAAATTTTATCAGCCTATTGTATTTCCTGAAAATTTCCTGGTGGATGAAGTTGGTTTATTATCTGGTGGATGCTGCTATTGTTAACTCTTATGTCCTCTACTTTGAAACTGCTAAACTGTCACAGTATCACAAAGTAAAGCTAATGATTCATCTGAGATTCAGTAGTGCTTTAGCAAATCAGCTAATTGACAGCTTTGTGTCTAAAGTAAAACGTTATTCGCAAGCTTCCCCTAAAATTGTAATATCAAAAACAGAATTTGCCAGAAAAACCGCAGCGGACCAACCTTTAGCAAATAAAAAGATAATGCATATAGCTTAAATAGGAGTCTATTTGCCAGAGGAAAGCACACCTAGAAGATGCGCATATTGCAGCATGAAAAAAACAACAACAAAGGTTTAGCAGAGTAATGTGCTAGTAATGTAGTGTTGCTCTCTGCATTTAATGTTTTGCACCCTTTCATTTAAAATAATGTAAAATGGAGTTAGATAAAAACACAAACTGTTCTAAATGTCACAATCATGTATTTTATAATTAGTTTTAAAGACTGTTAGTATTCTCTATCACATAATCTTTAATGTAATCTTTGTTATGCATCAAAGAATAGATGGTAGAAATAGTGACCACCATCCACATAAGGTTATAAGTCAGCAGGGACAGATGGTGTAAGCTATAACTACCACCACATTTTGTACATTTTATCCTCAACTAGAAAAAAAGTCAAGTTTACCTACTATTATTACATTGATTCATGGCTCTTCTGCATTAAGAAGTAAAATGTTGTGTATTTATAGAAAACTTAGTTTTGTCCTATAAAGGAATACCGTAAAAAAGCGGGTGAACGAGAGAAGTGTAAACTATGGGGGTGATCCATGCATAACAAAGGTATAAAAGGCATGCATGTATTTAATGCTATCTAAACCAGAAATAATTTAATGAAATAAATAATTATACACACACTATACTCAGTATTAAAGCGTATGAGATTTTAAATTTTAGCTTGTTTCTCTATTGATTTATTTCACTATATAACCTTACAAAACCTTAGAAAGTTTCAATAGCATTTGCTACCTTGCACATGCTATTCGCATACCTATGATAATGAGCATGATACTGCGAGTGATTGTTGAAAGGCACTTTGCTGGCTCGGTAATCGGATCTAATTGGCTCTGTCTAGACACACACGTGGTAGCATTCGGTTGTTTTATAGGCAATAACATTTCTTAATGCCTTCCATTTGTCTAACCTCTAATGCAGCGGAGACTAATGCAGATACCTCACCAGAAATCTAAAGTGATTACTTTGTTACATTATACTCAGCGTTAATATCTAAACAATATCAAAGTTTGCTTGTTCAAACACATCCCTCCTCACACTGCTATTGAACAAGTTTGTAAACAACCTAATGAAACAAATTGAGAAATCATAATCACATTAAAATCATAAGACGAAAAAATAAAAATAAACTTGAACAGGTAAACGGTAAATCAACCTTTCATTCACTTAAAACCATATATTAGTTGCGTTAACTTGATTGTTAGCATTTCTTTAAATGAAAGAATAGTTTCCAGTGTCACTAGCAGTAGATTACTGGTTTTTAAGGTAACACGCCATATACGTTGGAATGGAACAGGAAAGGGTGTTGACAAGTTAAAGTATAAACTTGACCATTGGGGTAGAAACAGTATAAAGAGCAACGACCTGGAAATACCACCAACCTTAGAAAACAACAATCCAACTTTTAAGCCGCTTTCTGCGTAAATAAGAATCATCCTGAACACACACACACACACAAACACACTTTTCAGCATTCTAGAACAGGTTACACATATGCCACGATACACACAAGCTCCATTATCACAAGGTTTATAATATTATTGGTGTTTTAAACCTACGTATTTTACCTGCCTGGCTATTTTCATATTTTTCTCTAACCTTGAGTGGCAAATGCCGGTGAAACGCATTCCCTATTTTACTTCCCTGAATCGTTTCATTTCTTGCATCTTGAGTGTCCATGCTGTATAGCAAGAAAGCAGTAATAACCTATACTTTCCGTCTTCTATTATTATACTTTCTATTATTGTAAGCTAATTCGTTTATTACACACGCTATATTTAGTTGCGTCCTATAAAACATAGCTTTTCTTTTATCCCCCACTTAAAAGCGCTGCAAGTTTTTAGTTATTATGTATTCTTAAATTGCATTAGTTTTCCTGCAAATGCACGGAAGAACTTACTTTGTTGTATTTAAATACTTCCAGTAAAACACACAACGAGGAAAAAGTAAGACGAAATAGATATTTAAAGAATTTCAAAGAAATTTCAATTTCAGTGCGAATTCCAATATAGTGTTTAACGCTCGCTTTTAGGCGATGTACTTAACCATGAAACGCAGCACACACGTAAGCCATATTTTATAAGAAACATCATAAAATGTGGAATCAATATGTTACTCAGGAGTAGAGCTCGGTTTTGGGTTCCACAGTGCACACAGTGACGAATACACAGAGCAGTCAGCGGTACAAAGTGAGGGTAGTGGGGAGGAATTTGTAGCGTAAACATACACACACCGAGGTATAATCTGTTCCAAAAGTAGCTCATAACATGTATGACACATGCATGATTATAATTGATAAAGTAGCAAAATAAACCACTTATTTCATAATACGATTGAAAAGTACAACGCATTTTTATTTGCTAAATAAAAGATAAAAGTTGATACAAAAAATTCAGGAAAACAATACGCAGTGCTTTGAAACGACGATGAACATAAATCAATCGAATTCACTCACAATTCAATGCAGTGTACTACATGATACATCTTTACTGTATTGAAAGAAAATCCGCTCCTCTTGTCATTCAAAATATTTTTCACTCATTCAATATTTGTTCCCTGTCGAACGCCTACCATTTCGACATGTTTCAATCTGGACTCTGTAGTGTTCACTGGTTTGTTTACTAGCAGGAACTGAACGAGGCCAGGCAGTGAGCAATGATAGATGGTGCAATACGTTTCAAAACGGGCTGTAAGGACCATGCCTCTTCCATCGCACCATAACTATACTCGAGTACACCGAACCTTAATCCGACAATTTCGCGAGCCCGGACCGAGCTCTAATTATAAGCCTGTGAACTCAGCTCTAAAACGGAATAAAATACTGAATGTAAGACAAATTTCGCTTATTGTTCAGCTTATTTGTTCTAGAAGCACATGTTATTCTTGCTATGTTCACATTTCACCGTGATATTTAGACTATTATCTGCATTACAACATAAATCTTATTAACCAATGTAAATCAGAATCAGCGGAAATTATATCCCGGATCACACAGTTTTTTATATAAATCTAAAATGCTAGATGTAACAGACTTATAATCTATTCAACCTTAAGTTGATCCACGCTAAAACAAAACCCAGTCAACCAGTTCACCGTTATAGTGCTGGCGCTAAAAATTCTGTTATTTTCACGACCACTGGTATTAATGCAAAAAGGACAGCTGTTCTTTTGACAACTTAAACTGATTAGCTATTGTTATTAGTTAAAAGTGATATAGAAAGTTATAATAAAATAAATGAGTTCAGACTTTGTAATTGTAAAGGAAATGAGCAAAAATAATATCCTCTTTTAATTATAGCACTTTTTGGTCTCTTATTACACATTCAAACCCAATTTTATACATCCTTTATAAAATGTGGTTCTTCTGAAAACGTCGCAAATGTGGATCAGAAATATATATAAGTTATAAGTTTCTGTTATTCATTATGACTTTCTCTAGCCCTATATGCACAATGTACATACACATAGAGAAGGTATTGTAATGCAGCCAAAAATTCGATGTCGATAATATATGTTTTGGGGTCCCCTGAGTCCGCAAGAAAACAATCTTAAAAGGTACGATTGTGTGTCTGTCTGTCTGTTTGTGTGTGTGCCTGTGGACAGCATAGCCACAAAACGAAAAGACCACTAAATACCAAACTTGGTATTTAGGTTTAGTATCTTCCAAGGATGCGATACGAAGGAGTTTAAAAAAATCCCCCTACTACAAACTACCCTTTACATAAAAAAAATTTCGAAAATTTTGATTTTCTTAAAAATGGCTCTAACGATTTTTATTAAAATCCCGTATATTACAGCTATTTATATCTGAAATAAAATGTATATCTCAAATTTTCAGGGAACAGCCTCTGAAGAGCTCTTTATTCTGGATGAATTTTGCCGATTTTTTCTTAAAATGCTAAAGCGTAAGAGATGGACAAAAACTCACCACACAAAAAATGTTCATCACGTCAAAACACACAATACCCTTTACGTTTTTTTTTTTTTTGTGGAGATAGCCGTTTCCGTGATATTCCTTGTTATTGGTTTCAATTGTGAAGTAGGGCCGCATGTGAGATTTGTGGTGGACAAAACGGCGCTGGAGCGGGTTTTCTCCGGGTACTCCGGTTTCCCCTGCCATTGTATTCCACCGCATTCATCAGTGTCACCGCCTGCGGTGCCATTAGTAGTTAAAACGTTGGCGTTAAACACTACCCAAAAAAAATTGTGAAGTACTTAAACTTTTCTCAGACAGGAAATGTTCATTTTTCTTTTGTTCTACTCCTGGCCAAACAAAGAAGCGATTTGCAATGACAATCGCATAACGGTAGCTTTTAAAACATTTGACTATCACTTTACCCTAGTGTATTACCTTAGTTCCCTTTTACTTACATTTATTTCGATTAGCGTTTTGTGGAAAGAAGAATAGTCTTTTGTAGGAGGAAATTTGTAGAGCAGCTAGAGAAAGTCATGTGAGTGTAACGTATCAGATTTTTTTTCCTTAAGATTGTAAACAAAAATATTTGAAATTAGTATTTTACAAAGCCAAAGGGATAGTTTAATCATTGATCTCTTGTATTTAATTGAAAAATACTTTAAGTTATTAGTTTCATGTTGAACAGTTTTTAAATTGAGCATGCCTGAAGTTCTAAAACGTCAAACTGAGAAGAAATGACGTTAACGTTAAACCAACAAGGCAAGAAAAACGTTGCGTAAATTTAAATAATTTATTTTATATGGGACTTCCATATTTCTTAACACGTCAATGCATAAAATCAACAACAAAAAATGTACATGTTTACCCACATCAAGGTATTTGGTCCCCTTAAAGGTTGAAGGAGAAACACACATTTGTTGGGAAACATCCCCTGCAATAGAATATAAACACGTCTCAAAATGTGGAATTGGTCCTACGGTCTAAAGGGGCTACGTAATGTTATTTGCGGCTGGTTTCGGAGACTAAGCACGCATTCTACTATGGCGGGCCTGATGCCGTCAAGCGCGAAATGGCTCAGTTCTTAAAAAGGAAAGCGCCTCTACTTTTCAGAGTTTTCATTTATTTATGTTTTATTCCCAAATTTCAAAAGATGAAAAGCACTGATGGGATTTTTCAAAAGTATACGCTGAGCTCCACTTTTGATATAAAGGAAAATATTTACATCCCTTTTACTTTGCATAAAGCTTACGAAAAAGGGTAACTTGTAAGCACTTGGTCGCGTTAACTTTTCAAAAAACGAGTTTCAGCTTCCCTTATTCTATATTATCTGCTTCTATAATATATGAAATTTTCCGAAAGCGTTAGTTATAGTTAGGTACATCTTAAAATACCCATTTCGCGGAAATACATTTTAAATGTAAGTTATAATATTTGCAAGTATTTAAATTTCTGGGATTTTAGTTAATAACATGTTGGCGATAATTGTTGTCTAATAAAGCAATTGCTCATTTAAAAAAACTGAAATTTTCAAACAGGTTTAATTTTAAAAATATCAGCGAGATAATTTTGGAACTACTAACCTGAAAGCTTTCTTTCGTTTTACCCCAAAATGTAACACTATAAAATCCACATTAAAACAAATATTTTATTAATTAAAAGACTTCTTAGTAAGGCATACGGGATAGAGATGAAAATAATTATGCGTTTGGCCAACCTCACATTTTAATACAATGTATATTTAATGCAATAACAAATCTTTCCTTTTTCTCTAGCCATTGTAGCACAGAGGTTAGAACACCGACTGCGAACCGGGAGATCCCGGCTATGGCATTGCATTTTTTAGCCTAACTCTGCCTATGCAACTCTTGTCCTACATACGGTTTATCTGAAAAAACAATTAAATAAACATTAATTGCATTTTTTATTTGTTTTTGTTTTTGTATAAGGTCATTGATGGATCTACACCAAATAATATTCTTGCAATGTTAAATCTAACATCTCAGATGCGTTCATAGGAAGATTTAAAACCCTTTCAAAATCATTAAGCTAGTGTGTGAGCCCTTGTGGTGCGTTAAGATATTCAGAATGAACTCGCTTTCGGAGTCATAGAATATTAATATAGTGTTGTAGATCTGAAACAAGTTCACTACTGTCCTTCGGTTGCTTGATGGCAAAATGTTTAGGATCTTGAGATAAGTATCTGAATGGACAAACTCTCTTTTGTCGTTTTAATTAAAAGAATTCAAACTGCAAGTAAAAAGTAGCAGTTATGTAATCTGCGATTTTCCAAAACGTATAGTTTTTTCTATCACATTTCCACTTACTGTTCATCAGCTAAATTCCAAACTGAGAGACTTTTATATGTTCTCGATCTATTAGTTTATTGAAAATAGTACATAAATTTAAGTGAAAGAGAGGTATAATTTGCCAAATTTTATAATATAAATTGTCATAGATACAGTTATTCAAAAAGAAGAGACATATTTAAGATTTTTACCGTAAACAAACTGTGAAAAGCACTACATAACACAAATCTTTAGATACAGGAAATCCAGAGTTTTAAAAACTAGTAGTAGGATTTCCATTCAGTTCCGTAACATTTCGTACTAATATGTAGAGTTCCGTTTTCAGTTCCGAAGCACACGCAGTAACGAACACACAGAGCAGTTAGCGGTGTAAAGAGAGGTGAGGTTTTGCAGCGTAAAAATGCACACGTTGAGACATAATCTGTTCCCAAAGTAGCTCATTACATGCATTGACATTATATGCAGGACTCCAATTCATAAACTAATATAAAAAACAATTATTCATAATATGATTAAGAAGTAGAAAGAGTGTCTATTTACTAAATAATAGTATAAAACTTTATGCAAAAATTCAAGGTAATAATAGGCAGAGTTTTGGAACGACGAATCTCCCTCAGAATTCGTCGTAGTGAATTACAAGATACATCTGCACTGTGTCGAAAAAAAAGGCTCTCCTCCTGTCTCTCAACATACTTTTGAACCATCGATAAATGTACTTAAGTGTCGAGCGCCTACTCTTTCGAACTTTCGACATTTTTCAATCTGCGCTCTCTTTCAGTGTTCACTGATTTATTTACTAGCAGGAACTGAGTGAGGCCAAGCAGAGAGCAATACTTGTGGTGCAGCATTTCGAAACGGGTTGTAGAGACCACGCCTACTCCAACACGTCATAGTTATATTCTGTATGCACCGAACCTAAATCCGCCGATTTTGTGATCCCGGTCCGAGCTCTACATGAGTGCTATGAATTCATTTTTTGAGTGCAATAAAGTCTCCTCTGTAGTAGATTCACCAAAAAGACGCTTATCACTTATGCAATAAATGAATAATTGGATTAATTGTTTTTTCACACAAGTCATGTGCAGGACAGGAGTTGGATATTGAAAAATTAAATGTAGAGATCGGGAGATCCGTGGTTCAAATACCGGTTATGGAATTGAAGTTTTCAGTCTGACTCTACCTATCGAACTCCTGTTCTACTCACAGCTTGTGTGAAAAAACAATTAATCAAATACCAATTGACCATAATAGTTGGCAATACTATGAATCTTGGGACTTAAGTACTTGCAAAGTCGCCACTGAGTTTGTCATCTCAAAATAATTTGAGAACACCTAGTGGTTTACCGGGAAACATGCGAGTCAGTTGAAAGATTCAATGCTATGCCTGCATTTTGCCATGGTAGCTCAGTGACAGAACAATCGGCTAGAGATCGGGAGATCCGTGGTTCAGATCCCGGCAATGGCATTGAATTTTTCAGTCTGACTCTACCTATCAAAATGAATATTTATTATATGTCTCACTGGCAACTAACCATGGTCCTGTTAAACGCAATAATTATAAAGCTTAACACTTTCCTCTTATCAGTAGAGTTCAATTCGAGTTCCATTACGCCATTAGTTCGCCTGTTCGCCACTATGTGCATATGGTAATCAGATTCCAACTCATCGCCCTTAGATGGCACTCCAACGCGAAATTACGACTTGCGGATGTGAAAATAGGGAATGGCAAATTTAGCCCAGAAATATCTTCTTTCAAGATATGTGTTTATTTTCATACAAATAAACATTACATGAGACCAACCGCTTTACTTCCCTTCCAAAGGAAGGCATGCTTAGGATGTTTACGTCCGAAAAAATCATCATCTTCTGCCGGGTTTAAACCCGCAAGCTTCTGTATTAGGGGTTAGCATGGAGATGACTTGTTATCAATTATACGCAATATTTTGTGTTTTATAATTTATACGATTAAAAGAAACCAAAATCTTTTCCTTCTTTTTGAAAGACATTCTTAAAGAAACCTCTAGTTACTCGACACACCTTTTTTGCTATTTTAGGTCAATTACATAGAACAAAGTTGACTTTAAAACAAATATTAACCTCTCTTGAGAAATTTAACATTGTATGACCACTGAAGAGGTGCTGATGTCGGTGTGTAATCAGTGAATTGATCCTTTGAAGAAATTAGAATGCATCATAAATCGGAAGCAGAAACTCAGATATTCAGTTGAAGTAAGAAATGGAAATTGAGTCTTATTTATGTACTGCTGTGGTTCTCAGCATTCCATTATAAATTGAGTCCAAAGAGAGCTTAATTTATCCGTTAGATGTTTTTTTATTTGGCATAAATATACGACACGAGACCACCGACTTTACTTCCCATCCGAAGGAAGACGTACTAAGGATTTTACGCCCGGATTTTACGCTGGGGTTTCAACCCGTGACCATGAAAAGGTAGCATGTTATCCCTAGACCATTGAGGACAGAACTTGAAGGAGTATTTAAAAAAAAACGTTATAACATGGAATTTAAAACAACTTCATTGTTATAAGATTGAATGGGCTTCAGTAGGAACAGCGAATGATATTCATCAAGGGATGCTTATAAACAAAGTGATGATATGGTATTCCATAAATGTTTATTAAGACTAAGTGGACTTCAACTTTATAATCAATTTATAAACTTATCTATTTCAACAACGCTGTAATCCACCTGAGATTTGACATTCAAGTGTTTCTCTTAAAATTAAAAATTAGAGAACTATAGTATTCTGACAACTTCATCCCCTGCTTTCTGTAACTCAATGTTCAGTAGATAGAACATGTAGAAACTGGAGTAACAACAAAAATACAAAGATACAAGTGCAGTTTCGAATAAACTTCATTATATGCCTCAGAGATCTAATCTCTCTGGAGAAGTGAAGTGGGAAATTGCAAGCCGTTGAATCGAGGCTGCTAGAATCCGTCCAGCATTTTACCAACCTAGATTTGGAGTCAGGATTGGGAACATTGAAACTGACTAAACACTATCACTGGAAGAAATGACCTAGGGATTTCAGAAAGGACTGGATTAAAGATCTAGAAAGCTAGACTGCACTACAAACAGAAGTAGAGACAAGGTAAGGATGAAAGAACGTTTGAGAAGATTCGTTGGAGCTAAGCAGGCTTGGTGTCTAACCCTTACCCTTAGAGTGAAGAGAGGAAGAGGCAACACTTTTGAACAAACCATTTCTAAAAGAAATCTTCCTTGATAATCAAACGGAAACATTAGGGACAGTTTGGTAGTCGTTCAGATTTCTAATAAATTGAAATTTGTAATATTTATTCTCATCATTAAAATATTTTAAAGAAATAGAAGGTGCATAAAACGATTACAAGAACTTCCAGTACAAGTGGAAGGAGGTTGTGTTGATTTTGTATAAATCAAGTTTGAAGTAAATCAAATAATGAAACGCAGGTTTGAATGTATATGTATGTTATTAGGAGAATATATATATATATATATATATATATATATATCAAGTGATTTTACAGATTTTTGCGACATTAAATCTTGAGAACGCTAATAACGAGCTGCTTGAAATCGATATTTCTATATTTGGGCAGCAGTTTTAAAGACATTTGGAACCATTTGTTCAACCCGCTTTGCTTTAACACCGACTTATCAGCACATGATCCACACGTTTAGCGCTATGTAGTTGCGTTATTTTTATCCGGGGACCACGCATAGCCAACCTCAAATTACTTAACTGTACAATCTCGCAAATTATTTCGGTGTAGTTCATTAACACCCTGTATATATGCAATAAACATATTATAGTCTTTACATCTCGAACTGAAGGCAGCAACTGACCCAGCTGATAAGTGCAGCCTTGAACGGGTCATTCACCGCTGTCGAGGCCACTAAAGCAAAAGGTAATTACGCATATGCGAAATAATTTATGGCCCGGCTATAAATAGAATGCATGGCAGTCAAATTTAAAAGGTTCAGCCTACGCTACCCTTCTTCCTGGTTAATACACAATCCAAAATGAGCAAAGGGAGGAAATGTGAAAACACAACGCAGCTGATTTACCCAATCGATTGTTTACAGTCCCTAGATGTGCGTGCTTACGTTTCTGCACACAGTTCCTGAAGTACACACCTTTAATCTTCCTAGATATCAAGATATTTCGGAGAATACGGTTACTCTAGAAATATCTGTAAGAAATGTATTAATCTACATAAATGAAAATATACATATTCTTAAAGATTGATATTCCTAAAAATAAAACTTGGGATGGGTGTTATCAATGAAATATTCATTTTTATGTGCATTTTAATGCCCTTTTTCGGTTTCTCTGCCACATACAGCTTACACCACTATCAGCATTAGTTCAACCTTCAACTTTGGCTACACCGAAGTTAATTTATTTATTCGGTTTAGTAAGGCTTTTCCTAGATGATTATTAAAATTGTTATTAGTCATTATGTTTTAAAATATTTATATCAGGATTAGGAGCTAATTTTCAATATGATTTAAACAAAATTATTGATTTGTCTACATTAAGGAGCATTTAATTTAATTCTACATTTATTACATCTACGCATGTTACAGCAAATAGAGTTTCAAATTTTAAGAATAAAACCTTAACATTATGACTTAATAAGTTGGAAAATGTATGAAAATGTGCATATTTCTTTTTAATTTCTTTACACTTACTATGCACATTATACAGGTATTGTATAGCACCCAAAAATTTGATACCCGGATTCACTGGAAGTACGTATTTGGGGATCTCCTGAATCAAAAACAGCATTTCAAAAACAAAAAAAAAGGTCCGTGTGTGTGCTTGTATGTATGTGTGCGTGTGTGTATGTACAGCATAGCTCAAAAACTAAAAGTCCAAGTTAAATACCAAACTTTGTATTTAAGTTTAGTACCTTCCAAGGATGCGACACGAAGAATTTCAAGAAAATCGTTCCATTTCCAAATACCCTTTATAAGGAAAAATTTTCGAAAATTTTGATTTAATCAAAAATAGCTCAAATGATTTTGATTAAAATATTGTATACTAAAGATATTTACATGAAAAATAAAATTTATATCTTGAGTTTTCTGGGTATAGCCTCTGAAGACATCTTTATTCTGAATACATTTTGTGGAATTTTACATAACTGGTAAACCGTAAGAGATAGACAAAAACTTACTTAACAAAAATGTAGAGCTTGTTAAAATACACAATGTATGTTATATGCATTTTTTTTCCTGGAGTTGACCGTTTTTAAGATGTCCCTTGTTATTGATTTCAGTTTTAAAATACTTTATACTTTTCTCATACGGAACCTGTCAACACCCGACCTCGCAAAGAATCGAATTTCTGTACCATAGCAACCACAATTTAAAGGGGGGGAAATGTTAAATTAACTCCTACAAATTTTGTTAAAATTGAGCTTTTAATCAGTTTGGATTAAGAGATAATCCTGGATATTAAGACAAATAATTCTCCTTATTTAGTTGAAATTAAGTAAGAAGCAAATTAATTGTAATCAGTTTCGACCCATTTGATTGTGGATTTAGCCTATTTCCCTTTCTGCTAATGTTTATGTCGATTAGCATGAAGTAGATAGAAGAATAAGATTATTAACAATAATTTGTTACAGAGGGGTAGAAAAAGTCTGCGATACAAACGGTTTAACGATTTCTCTCATGTTACACATAATCCAAATTATTGAGTTTCATAATATTCTAGAATAACTAAATTATCAGAATAAGTAGTTATTCTTATGTGAATTTGAAATGGACAGAAAAATACATAACTGAAGCACTTTATACATAGTTCAATGATGGTCAATGACTGCGTTAGCTATCGTTGCGCTGTACTGTCGAGCCTTTTAAATCTCCCTCCCCCTCCTATCTCTCTCTCTCTCTCTCTCTCTCTGTCTCTGTGTATGTATAATGTTAATGTATGCTCAGCTTTGCTATACTCTAAAACAGTGCTTATAAATACAAAAAGTATTTTCCGACACTTATCTTAATGGATTATTGTTATAAAAACCTTTACCATAAGGGTGATATACATAAATATTTCCCCTTTAATAAATGCAGAGTTATTTAAATATAGATAACTAAAGTTATAATGCGGATAGAAGCCAGTACCCATATAAGGAGTCTTATGAATGACCTAAATGAATAAAAACCACCAATAAAGTCACTATGAAATCTTTATTATGCAGGTTGTGTACAATAACATGTTACTTAGATCACTCGCCTCTCACCTAGACAGCCCAGGTTCGATCCCAAGCGACCACACGTTATTTGCGGGTTTTCTCCGGTTTCCCCCGCCATGGCATTCCAGCGATGCTCCATCTTCATTCCATATATCACCAGTGTCATCCCCTGCGGTGCCACAAGTAGTAAAAGCGGGCTTTAAACACTATAAAAAGCATGTTATTTCCAGCCCATGAATTCTCGACACGCCATGATTTGATACTGTAGCAGTTGCTCTCATATGTACCTAAGAGTAGCATAAGGACATTTTTCAGGGTGCAATCTGATTTGAAAAATCTCATTTCAAGTAACTTTTTCTGTTCAATACACAAACTATTCTTACAAAAACTTATTCTTCTATCTGCATCATGTTAATCGAGATGAACATTAGCAGATGTTGTTACTTCGTTTCTTGTAAGTAGAACAGAAATAAAGAAATGCATTAGACCATCTTATAAAACTAGTCGCTATGAGAAATTTGGTTCGCTTTGTATAGCCTGCAGTAAAACAAAACAGATGAAGTGAAAGTTGGCTTCCCGTTTGGGAAAAGTTAGGGTGTTTAAAGCTGAAACGAGCATGTCGAAAACTGTCAATTCTGTAAGAAAAATGTATGATATAAATTGTGTGTTTTAACAAGATCTACGGTTTGTGCAGTACGTTTTTTATCTATTTCTTACGGTATAACAGTTAAAGAAAATTTAGCAAAATTTAAATAAAGAGGTGTTCAAAGAATATTTCCAGAAAAATCAAAATATACATGTTATTCTTGTTTAAATAGCTTTAATACACAGTCTTTTAACCAAAGTCATTGGAGCCATTTTTGAGAAAAACAAGATTTTAAAACATTGTTCCATGAAAAGGCCAGTTAGTAGTGGTGGAATTTGCTTGAAAATCTTCATTGCATATTCTTGAAGGATAGTAAACGTAAACACCAAGTTTGGTATTTATGCTGTTCCAGAAAGACAGATAAACTGAGCGGATATTTTTTTAAAGTACTTTTTCTGGACTCAGGGGATCTCAAAACACATTTCCGGTAAAATCTCGACATCGAATTTTTAGACGGAATACAATGCCTTCTCTAGCTAGTATGTGCATTCAATGTACATACGTGATAGGGAAAGTAAAAAAGTAATATCATGGCCAGAACTCGAAGCTTTCCGTTAAAAGATCTATCCTTGCGCTAAGAAGGAGGCATTAAATTCCGTCGTTTAATCTGAAAAAACTTTTGAGTGAACTCAAGTATTCCGAAGTTAAGCCGACATAGCATACTTTGCCTCTCGTTGGTTTTTCGTTGTTTGCGGGTTTAACATCAGAAGTAAAATTAACAGTTAGTTAGATTTACCTTTTTGAGCATATAATTTCCTCTCGAGGTATTTCTGTTGACACTGAACGTACTTTGACTATTCGCAGTTTTCGGCCCGGTAGTTCAAGGAAAGCAGCTTTATTCCTAGTTATGGTTACTTTCTATGTTTATCCCTAACTGTGTTTTAATTTTCCTGCGGAAAGCCGTACATTTCATTTTATGCCTATTCATTAACGCACGTTTGAGGTATTAAGTCTGCGATTATGAACCTACAGTTTTTTGCTATGCCGAATTTTCACAAGCCTTTTGTTGTAAACACGGATGTCTCGTGATTTACCGTTTCAGTGCTTTTATTGCAAGAGCCGTGGACGCTCTTTGTCCTAGCTATTAAATCTTAATTTAGGTTTCGAACAGCGAGCGTAATTACATATTTAGTTTATGTACTTGAGGATTTTGCAGTCCTACCGGCCTTTGATAAATTTCTCCGTTCTTGGGGCGCCGCACTTATCATTCTGAAAATATTTGCAGTAGAATCAGATTTAAAATTGGACGTG
Organism: Hymenopus coronatus; assembly: GCA_030762935.1. Classification (NCBI taxonomy): domain Eukaryota; kingdom Metazoa; phylum Arthropoda; class Insecta; order Mantodea; family Hymenopodidae; genus Hymenopus; species Hymenopus coronatus. The sequence continues at coordinate 63,830,499 of CM060896.1, forward strand.
CCAATTAATAAATATTCGCTGGCCATGTATAACTTGAGTTAATTGGTACTTTAAAAGCGCCACTTATTTTATTTAATTTTATTTATTTATTTTTTTTTTGTAGCTTAACGTCTTTTAACCTGGTTGGCCATATAGGACGATGAATGAAATTGGTAAAAATATGCTCAAATGATCTTGAGGTCCATGGATCTTAAAGCTATTCGGCATTTGTCTTCTCAGAATAAAGAAAAATCCCGAAAAAACCTTATCCGAGTAACTCACCCTAAGCGAGATTCAAACTCACAACCCTTTGAATGCGAGGCAGACACACTAGCACCACACCACCCAGGCGGACTCAAGTACATTTTCTTCTTAAGCTTTAGTATTCATATATTACTCTTGGAAAAAAAAAAACTCTGTTTTTAAAATTTTTGCTTTTTCTACAGGTATTATATACAAAGTGCATAGAAAAATAATTATATTCCATCAAAATATTCTATACCGAGTTTTCACCACAAATACATGTTTTGAGACCCCTGAAATTTGTTAGAAAAAGTCTCTATGGAAAGCAAAGCTCAAAAATGTTAAGTCCCTTAAAACCGAACTTAGTATTTGAGTTTAGTATTTCCCAAGGATGCAACACGAAAATTCTCAAGAAAATTCCCCCACCCCTTACATGGAAAAATATTAAAACATTTTTATTTTATCAAAAATGGCTTTAAAAATTCTGATTTAAATATCGTATATTAAAGATATTTACATGCCAAGATGTATGTTTTGATTTTTCTGGGAATAGGTCTGAAGGTCTCTTTATTCTGGATGAATGTTGCTGAATTGAGCTCGTAAACCACTTGAGATAGACAAAAGCTTGCTACACAAAAATTGTTCATCTCGTCAAAACAAATCATTTATATTCCTACACATATTTTTAGTAGAGCTGACCGAATCCGAGATATTTCTTTAAAATACGTATACTTTTCACATATAGGAATTTGTCAACCAGTGGCCATACAAGCAAAGGAATTTGAAATCAAAACCTGTTTTTAAAAGATTTGACTATCGTTTTAGCTCAGTATATTCCTTTATTTCCCTTCTTCTTACAAAGAAGCACCTATTTTGACTATTTCTACTGATTTGATCTGGATTACAATGAAGCAGATAGAAGAATAACCTTTTTAGCAATAATCTGTTTCAGAGATTTTTGAGAAAGTCTTGTGAATGGAACACATGACATTTTTGGGAAAAAAAATTGCAGATGCATTACCTTTAGCTTTCCAATTATCTGACAACAGTCCGCCTCAGTACAACATTTTTCAGAACGTCATGTCTCTCGAGACTTTAAAGTTTGCGGCTAGAATATGTGCTACCAACGCTTCCATTTACTGGTCCCTTACACGATTCTCTTCTTGCAAGCAGTGTCTCCAGGAAACACATTTTACTTGTTACCTCTTACCCGCTAGTGCAGAGTCGTCTTTTTTTGCTAACGGTTATTGCCCAGTGGTAGGGGGAGCAGTCCCGTTTGAGGGACATGTTTTGGAGAAAAGTATAGTACACCAGGTGGCCATCACAAGGCGCTCCTTGCAGTATTGAGTTTCCCGCATACATCACTTCTAATCCTGGGAAGTGGTGATGAGATAAAGGTATGATCACTCAGGTTTACTTCCTGCTTTCTTAATGACAACATCGCGCGGTCGTCTATTTGCAGTTCGATTTAGTCCAACAAGTAGACTACTCGGATACTATAATAATCTAGGAGGAGACGCGGCGCAATTCAGCTAATTGCTAAGGCTGTGTTCTGAACACTTTCCAACAAGTAGTCTGTCTTCTGCGCAGGATTTTAACGTACAGAGATGAGATTAAAACACAGACCATTTCAAATTTCACTCATAAATGTAACTCTCCTGATGTTTTCCGTAATGCTTATCCAGTATATCTGAGAAAATCACATGAGAGGAATGCACAGTTTGAAGTGAAATAAAATGCAACAGCGAGTATACAGTATAAAAATGATGTTATTTTCCTATTTCTCTCCACCACCTCTTCTTAACCAATAAATATGTCGTCAGTTTCAATAGAAGCATTTTAATATATCCCAGCATATTGGAAAAACTCTAATGCGTTACAGACACATGCATTCACATCACTTTCTTTGCTATTCTGCAAAAAACTGATCTCACAATAACTTTATTTTTCAATTTACTTCATACATATCGATATAAATATTAGCAGAAGTATTTTTATTAGATATTTCCATATAGATACGCGGAAATAAGGGAATACACTAGACTAAAGCGATAGTTAGGCTTTCAAGAGTTGGTTGCTATGTAGTGCATTGACATCGTTCTCTTTGATTAATTTTTTTTTCACATAAGCCGTGCGTAGAACAGGAGTTGGATAGGTAGAGTCAGACTGAAAAATTCAATGCCATAGCCGGGATTTGAACCAGGGATCTCCCGATCTCTAGCCGTTTGCTCTGCCACTGAGCTACCATGGTAACATGCAGGTATAGCATTGAAACTCTCAACTGACTCACATGTTTGCCGGTAAACCATAAGGTGTTCTCAAATTATTTTGAGATGTCAACCTCAATAGCGACTTACAATGTTGTAAGTTCTTAAGTCCCAGGATTCATAGTATAGCCAACTATTGTGGTCAATTGGTATTAGATTAATTGTTTTATCACACAAGACGTGTATAGGAAAGGAGTTGGATAGGTAGAGACAGACTGTAAAATTCAATGTCATCGCCGGGATTTGAACCACGGATCTCCCGATCTCTAGCCGGTTGCTCTACCTGGGTCTAAAGTAATAATTCAATGCTATTCCGGTATGTTGCCATGGTAGCTCAGTGGCAGAACAACTGGCTATAGATCGGGCTATGGCATTGAATTTTTCAGTCTGACTTACCTATCCAAATGTATTTGATATTAATTATGCATTTCTACTTTTATGATATACAAAACTCATGCTAAATAAATAGGACTTCAGAAGCTATTTCCAGAAAATTCAAATTACGCATTTCCTTTATCATATCCTTTATCTTAAAGATATGATATTTTAAACATCATTGTTTGAGCCATTTTAAAAATAATCAAAACTTTTGGAAAAATCGCGTCGTTGCAAAAATAACTTATATAAAATGTAGTTTTTAACCGACTTTTCGTTTTGGAGGTATGCAGTTTACAAAAACAGACACACATACATACATGGACCTTTTTTGTAAACATGTTTTTTTGGATTTAGGGGACTTCAAAACATGTACTTCCAGTGAAATATACGAATAGAATTTTTTCTCAGTGTGTATACATAAGAAAGTAAAAAGTGCATATATATGAGACTATAAAACACTTAACAATGCGTTATATATAAAGATGTCATGGAGTCTTGATGATGATGTTTCTGTCATAATATACTTGCATTGAAATTGTAGTTGAAACTATAAGATCATAAAACGGATAATAGAGCGTTTCCCCGTTGGTTATCATGCTAAAGCAGAATAGCAAGAGCGCCCTAGTATTCTAATTGAAGATACACAACGGAGAAATAATTAGGGCAACAGTGTTGTTAGCCGAATGCAAGATAAATACTCGAGGGTAGGTTTAGAAATGGATCCCACCTAGGAAATGCACAACAACGCAAACTGTGCATTGTGCTCGCTGCACCACAGAAATCCTGGAGAAGTGGAATAGATGAAGACAACTGATCCTTGTTTTTTATAAGCTTACCCGGCATGTAAACACATCCGAATGTACCCTGTCGTACATAACTTAAATGGAGACCCAAACAATGCTTCACTCATGAAAATTAAGTGTTGCAAACATGCCATTAATGTATAAAACATATTTAAGGGAGTATTCGGCAATGGAGCAATCCCTTCAATATCGGGATCTGATTTACCGACGCCAGTTTTTTTTGTCAGATGAACCTTCTTCAGATTAATGACAACGCCCTGAATAGTATTGTCCATATTGGCATCTGATCCCCAGCCTATGTTTTCCCTTTGACCACGTTAGTAATTGCTCACTTCAAATTGATGTCATTAACCTGGGACAAGAGGGCCCTAACCTCTAACAATTTGAATGTTTGTTGCCTTATCAACTTTCTCCGTATAAATGTTTTCCCCTTATTTCCTCTTCTTACCATTATATATGATTTGCTCTCACAAGAAACGCACTTTTCACTCATTAGTAAATGGTAAGAGAATTATTAATATTAATTTTGGTGGGTTTAATTTTAATTGTTTTTGTTATAGTTGGGGTAGCATTTTTTATCTTGTGTATTAAAATAAATTATAGACTTTTTTATCTCCAATTTAAAAGATTTAGTTTGGTGTTTTAATCATTGTTGAATAACGACCGTTAATAAGCTGAACGTTCAACTCACCTTGGTCAGTGAAGATGCAGTAATGACGCACGTGCTGCTGTTATGAATACTCCAATATAAAAAGAGTGATACAGCTCTCTCATATCTTATAATAATAATAATAATAATAATAATAAAAAACTACAGATGTGTCATTGCTTGAAAGAGAAATAGTTTGCCCCTGAAATGCTGCGAATGTACAGAATAAATTATTATTATTTTATCTAGGGAACTAGTTTCTACGGCGGTATGTAGTTATAAGTCCAGCAGCCAATAAAAAAAGGACTAAAAACACGTAGTTCTGTTGACATGCGGGGTAGGGTTGTAAAAAGAACTTAGGAACCAGAAGGCTTGTAAAAACTAGTATATAACGTGAGTCCAAATAATTTTGCTCTTTTTAAGAATTGAATGTTTTATCCTCCAAATAGTCCGAAGAACGACGAGGTCTCTTTAGCACTTGGTATGGTGTAAGCTGAAACTAATATGAATGAATGAATAAGTGTATTTATTAATATAGCAATATCATACATAGAATTTCAACAGTCGCACGGGTCCACAGACCGTACGTGCTTTTGTAATACACATTACAAGCAATATTAAAACAACAACCACAACAAAGAATTAAAAGAGTAAACACGAAAATAAAAAAAGACAAAGGAAATACACAGTCAAAAGCAATATTAAACAACAATAAAAATTAAGAGTGAATTCGAAAATAAAGATACAAACATATTCAAATATATCAATTTAAATTTACAGCACAGAGTACACCTTCATAAATGCACCCTCTTATAATAGATAATTACACTTAAAAGACATATATACACATAATATATACAACCCTAGCACAACAGTGACCTAAGTATGATATAATATACATGTATGTAGAACATTGTAGTCACTTTTGTTTAGTTGATCTTATCCCCCCCCCCCTTCTCTATTGGCAGCTTCCTCAGATCTCAGCTGTCTTGCCTTAAGTATAAATTTACCTAGCCCGTCCATGTTTTCCGTGCCTGCCAGTAGCGTCCAACATTGAAACTGATATAGACTGTCGGGGCAAAAGGTAAGAAGAAGCCTATGAAAAGTTTCGCGACTGTACATGTGAGAGTCCATTGTTACAATGATGTCGCAGATTGAGCAGGGATTTTTTGTAGTGAAAGTAGACGGAAAATAAAAGGAGGCGGAGAAAGTTGTCCAGTTTTAAGTAATTAAAATGGCTGACTTTAGGCCTCTCTTCTGGCCACCTCCAGCTTACTGGTACTATGCCAGACGCTAAAAATGAACTTACTCCACACCGAATATGTCCGCGCGCAAGCCCGCACTAAAAATGACTTCATGTTGCGAAGACAAAATCAGCAAGATTTAGTTTAATTTTTTCTCTCTTTAGCACGTATTTGAAAAGTACACAATGAAATGCAAGCGCAGACGTAACGTAGCATAAGCGCAGACGCAAGGAAACAGCATTCACAATGCAGTCGTAAGCACAACGCAAGAAGTTGTCACGGGATTCTAGATCCGCAAGTTACATGGGAATATCTTTCAAGTTACAAACTGAATAACATAACCAACAACACCACAAAAGAAAATTCACTCAATCGTTTACAAAATAAATACATTACATACTAACAACTAACGCACGCGGCAGTGACGTCATAATAATTGCTCATTCAAAATTATTGTAATTCTGCACAACGGCTCTATTAATTCTACCGTCGATAAACGGGGATACGTCGGGGTATCTATAGCAGGAAATAAAAGTGAAGTGTGTATATTCTGTGAAAATACATAAAGTAAGTTAAAATCGGTTAATAAATAGAAACTCTTCAATTTAGATGCAGCAAAGACCATTAATTCAATACAATACATAGAAAGTCTGCAATTCAGATCCAACAAAGACCGTGAATTCAATACCCGGCAAATTATACGTAAATCAGGGTGATTCTGCACCTATTTATTTATTTATTTTTTAATTGCTTCATTTATATAGCCACCTTTAACATCTAAGGTCATATCGGGGGCTTTCCACTTGAAACAACTCGTTGTCTATAGGTTCTTTTACGTTAGTTTAAATCATTTAGTTTTACTCAAACACGCACACATTCACACTCACATAGAAACTTCCAGACTCTGTGGGGGATAGGGAATAATTCTGGCTAAAGAAAAGTTCCCCGCCTCAGCCGGGAATCGAACCCGGGACCCCCGGGTGGCACCTATTTATTAACCGATTTTAAATTACGTGTTTTCACCACAATCCGCGTATATCACTTTTATTTCCTACTATAGATACCAACATGGTAGTTTCCGTTTTGCAGACGGCAAAATTAATAGAGCCGTTGTGCAGAATTACCGAAAACAGTACAAGCCTGTAGTTGGTGGTAAAGCTACACATTTACTGAACTAAGAATTATCTCTCTGCGTCTTCGATTTATGAGAACCAATAAATCTATACACAGATGATAGTTACATCCATTAAATCAAAGAAGAATTCGCAAGGGACTGTCATAACCTCTTGAGGGAGATTAGAGATGGGGACGGCCAAATAGAAGAGCATGCATGTACAGCAGGCCCTGCAAAACCTTGCAGTGTGATCGTTTGTTATTGAATGCAATAGGCAATGTATAGAGAAAAGAAGCAGAATTCTTCCTCTTTGCACGCAACGCAAGGATAAAGTTTGGAGTTTGCAGACTCTTGCGTTGCATTGCGTTGCTTCTTTAGTGTTTCTATGTGAATGTTTGCATTAAATAACATGAGTCCAAATTCTTACGCTTACATTGCGTCTGCGCTTGCATTTCATTGTGGATGCAGCATAATATGTGGAGAAGACTTTGTACTCCACCTAAAAATTCGATACCAAGATTTCTTGGAAATGTATGTTTTGACCCCCTGAATCCAAAAGGGCATTTTTGTAAAAAGGCCGTGCGTGTGTCTGTGGACGGTGTAGGGCAAAAACCGTTAAACTTGACAAATAGGTTAATTAGGTTTAGTATCATCCAAGGATGCAACACGAATCCTCCAAACCTAACTATTTGAATGGACAAAGTTTTGAAATGTTTATTTTTCTCAACAGTTGTTCTAATGATTTGGATTAAAATACCGTAGGTGTATGAAAGATAATTAAATTACGAATAAAATGTATACCTTAACCTTCCAGACAAAAGACTCTGGAGATCTCTTCATTTTGAATGACTTTTGTGTAACTGATAAACCGTAAGGAATACACAAAAACGTATTGTACAAAAAATGTATATCTCGTTAAAATACACAATTTATGTCAGGTATATTTTATACGTGGAGTTGGTCATTCCGAGATATTCATTATAATTGCATTCAGTTTTAAAATACTTAAGCTTTTCTGATAAGGAACTTATAAACTCCTGGCTTGCAAAGAGAACGAATTTCAATGACAAAGCAAGGAACTTTTAAAATATTAGAGAATAGCTTTAGTCTAATATTTTCTTATTTCCCTATTACTTACAAGGAAGCAAGTATAAAAGTGTTTCTGCTAATGTTGACGCAGAAGAGTATGGTTTTTAACAATAATTTGTTTCAGAAAGTCAAGTGGAGCACATCAGATTCTTTTTACACAATGTTAATCGAGATAAACATTAGCAGAATGTTCTTATTACTTAGTTCCTTATAAATAGAAGGGAACTACAGGAATACGCTATGCTAAAGTGATAGTCAAATGTTTTAAAAGATATCGTTACGCCATTGTCATTGCAAATCGCTTCTTTGCTTGGTCAGGAGTAGAACAAAAGGAAACTTGGAACTTCCTGTCTGAGAAAAGTATAAGTAGTTTACAATTGAAACCAATAACAACGAATATATTGGAAACAGTTACTTTCAAGATATATATTTTATTTGGGAGATACATATCTTTTATATACGGGATTTTAATCAATATCATTACAGCTATTTTTGAGAAAATGAAAATTTTCGAAAAATTTTCCGTGTAAAGAGTAGTTTTTAATGGGGGGATTTTCTTGAAAATCTTTGTGTCATATCCTTGGAAGATACTTAACCTAAATACTAAACTTCGTTTTTGAGCTATGCTGTTCCACACACATGGAACATTTTTTAAAATATTTTTTATTTCAGACTCAGAGGAACCCAAAATATTTCCGGTGAAATATCGGTATCGAATTTTTTAGTGGAATGGAATACCTTCTCTATCCACAATGTACATTGTACATGCAGGCTAGAGAAAGTAAAAAAACTGCTTGATAGAGAAAGATTGGACATTTTTGTAGGTTCTCACATTTAGTATTTTTTAAGCGCCGATATATGCAAGGATCAGGTAAATAACTATTTTCTTGTCAAACTTAGGTCTAAGGAGAAAAACAGAGATGCAGGTATTTTTAGTTTTGATCTATTTTCATTGAAAAAAATCCAGGTCACTCTGCGACATAAACGTGACAGTGGCGTCTTGTTAGAGGCATGCTCAAGAATTAATAAAATATATTTTAGATTTAAAATATAATTATGTGATGCAGTAACCTTTATTCAATGAATTCATGCATTGCCAAAAGAGATGAAATACAACGTCTACTGCCCTGTTTTCCTGACTAGTGTTATTTCCATTCCAGTAAAATAAGCAAAAGAAACAGCTATTATGATTCATTTTGTGTAAAAGTTCTTTTCTCTACTACATATAATTATGCGATGCGCAAACAAAAACAGGTGTTATGCACCTTTGGATCACAAATACTGACACACCCGCACACACGCACGCGCATTCACTCTCTCAATCATACTTCTAGACACTGAGAAAAACGAGAATATTTTTGACTACAGAAGAATTCCCACTCCCTAAAGGGAATCATAGGAATCAATAATTATACGGATATGCAGAGTGAATAAATTTGGGACAACTTCTTGCGCCAGGGTACTTTACTGCTTCTTTACACTTTACACTCCTTAATTTTCATGAAGTTTCGCTTTTTATCGAAATAAAAATTCATTAAGTTACACAGTAAAAGTTACTTTTCAAATTCTATTTTTTACTTTCTCTATACGTACTACGTACATAGTGTATAGACAAGGTATTGCACTCCACCCAAAAACGAATTACGAGATTTCACCGGAAATATTAGACTCCCCTGTATCAAAAAAAGAAAATTATTTGTAGAAAAACCCATGTATGTGTGTGTGTATGTGTCCCTGTGTTTGTATGTGTCCCTGTGTCTGTGAACACGGTAACTCAAAAACGAAAAGTCGGTAAAATACCAAATTTGGTATTTAAGTTTAGTATCTATCTTCCCTTTACATGTAAAAAATTCCAATTTTTTTTTATTTTCTCCAAAATGGCTCTAGCGACTTTTATTGAAATAACGTATACTGAAGATATATATGGTAAATAAAATGTATATCTTGAATTTTCTGGCAATAGTCTCTGAAGACTTCTTTATTCTGAATGAACTTTGCTGAATTTTGCGTAACTGGTAAACCGTGAGAAATAAGCAAAAAGTTACTACACAAAGACGCAGATAACGTTAAAATACACAATTTATGTCATATATGTTATTTTCGTAGAATTGACCATTTCTGAGATATTCCTTGTTATTTGTTTCAGATTCAAAATACTTAGCTTTCTCACATGGAAAGTTCTAAACTCCTGATCCTGCATAGAAACGGATTTTAACCACATGGCAACCAGTTTTAAAGTATTTTACTGTCGTTCTAGCCTAGTGTATTCCTTTATTTTACTTATACTTACAAAGAATCAAGTAAATAAGATAATTTATGCTAATTTTATCTGATTATCATGAAGTAGACAAAAATATGTTTTTAACAATAATTTGTTACAGTGATGTAAAAAAAGGCATGTAAATGGAAAACATTATTGTACGTCGCTGTAACAGCTTGGACATATAAAGACAGAACTGTTCGGTAACATACCTCGAGCAATAGTATTTCAGGGTCTCATTCTTGTACCTTGGTACCTTAGCTTCTCGCCAAGTAGATGGTAGCAGAATCGTCTGTCTAGCTGCAACAAATAGCGAAGTGCAGTAAGCCTTTCGAGGACTCAACCCCTTATCCATGCCGCCAAGCTCAGTGACAAGCAGATGGAATTAGGGTGCCATCCAGTCTACTGCCTCCATAATCTGTAGATGGCAGCGCGATCGCAATTAGCTTCTGTTTACAGTTTTACTATATTTTAGACTGAAGGTGGATCTTAGGTCGTGGTGTTACATATCCACTATTTACCTATGTGAATGAGGGAAAGCAAGAAAAAATGCCAGTTAGATTGGTCTCCACACAGAAGGAGGGCCACAGAATGCAATGGAACATAGTGAGATAATTAAGCAAACTAACAGAATAAAATCAAAAGAGAAACTCGGGAAAATCTCCGTCTTAAACGGATTAGAGAATTTCCTCACTATGGATTCAATAATAAGCAACAAGGACAAGGAAAAACTGCAGCTCACGTTTTCTAAATTCTGAGACATAGGTAATGTTGGAAACAAAACTCGCATACAACGTATATTCTAAGTGCCATAATTTGAATCACGTCTTAAAAGATGACATTTTTGGCATTTCTCTAACTTCTTTTGAGTTTTATGTTTTTGTAAATATATTTAATTATTTACACAAGCATATGGACTTAGTGCATAAAAATGAACTTCAAGATCTTGTATCTCGTAGTATCAGGAAGATTCATTTAAACCTTTTCATTTTCTGGAGTATGTACGAAAAATGTGCGTTTTTCTGAGTCGTCAACGGCTTTGAAAATGTTAGATGTCTAGTGTCGCTACGCAATAGGACGTAAATGAACCATGCTCACACAGCATGTATAAATTCAAACAGAATGAAATAGCAAGCATTTTAAAAAAGCTTTTGGAGTTTTATTTCTTGTAAGCTTAGTTAAAAGAAGAGTGAGTGGCCTTCACCAAGGGTTTCGAAGAATTTTAAGCCGTTAAACTGCAGCTTGTTCTGAAGGTTTATAGATGCATTCTGTACCTCTTGTAATCTGAGATAAATAATAAATTGATAAGATATATGACGTACAAACATGAGCCAATTGAAACGAAATCAGATGAATATATAAATTAAATGTTTTCGGTACGGATAAGGGAGGACTGCTTTTTTTTTTTTTTTTTTTTTTTTTGTAGCTTAACGTCTTTTAACCTGGTTGGTCATATCGGACGATGAATGAAATTGGTGAAATGATGCTCAAATGATACCTGGGTCCCATGGAGCTTAAAGTTACTCAACATTCCTCCTGTTAGGATAAGGGAAAACCCTGAAAAAAACCTTATCCGCGCAACTCACCCTAAGCGAGATTCGAACTCACGACCTTTCAAATGTGAAGCAGACACGCTACCACCACACTACCCAGGCTGGCGGAAGACTTTTGTTTTTGAATTATGCCGTCCATACTCACAAACACACACACATGCTTTTGATTCAAGCATCCTCAAAACACAAATTTCCGGTGAAATCTCGGTTTCGAATTTTTGTGTGGAATAAATTCCTTCTCTATCTAATATGTACAATGTATATCAAGCTGCAGAAAGTAAAAATTACTACACAAAAACGTAGATCTCGTTAAAACAAATCATTCATGCACCATATATTTCTGTTGAGTATAGTATCCCACAAAACAGGATGGCCACTCCCCCCTGCCACTGGGTAATAAACATTAACAAACAGACAAGTCTGTTATAGGGACTACTTGCAAGCCGAGATTCGCGCCTCAGTTAGGAACCAGAAGTGAGAGACTTGGCAACTGCGAAGATTGGTTTCCAACTGCAAACTACCTAAACCCAAACTTCAAAGTCTCGCCGAGGGTCATCATGTTCCGAAAAGTACTCCAGCTAACCATTTCAGAATATTAGTAGTTATTGGTTTAAATTTTAAAATGCAAATATACTTTTCTCAAATAGGAAGCCGTCAGCCATTTTTATTTTCTTTCACTCGTGGCCATAGAAAGAGAATCAAATCTCAATACGGTACGCAAAGGCATGTGGATGGAACATTCTACTTTCTATCATTCTGTCATCATGACCTACTTCATTTTATTTTATTCTGTCTTATAATTAACCGCAAAAATGTTTTAATTTGATATTGTTTCATACCTTAGTTTATTCATTTTGGTGTATCTCCGTAACTATCTCATTAAGTTCATTTCTGCTGCCTACATGCGTGATCTTTCTATTTACTTTCTATACCGAGTACTATGTAAGTACAGTAGGTAGAAAACATATGTTATTCCAATCAAAAATTCGATACCGAAATTTCAACGTAGGATACATGTTTAGACTTGCCGACCATTTATACAATAGTGTCTGTGTACAAAATAACTCAAAAAAGAAAAATCCGTTAAACACCAAACCTGGTTTACTATCTTCCAAGGATGCAGCGAGAAGATTTATATTAAAAAAATTCCCACCCCAAACTATTTCCTTTGTATGAAAAAATAACTGAGAATTCTGATTTTCTCAACATTGGTTTTAGCGGCTATTTTATTAAAATACCGCATATTAAACATACAAGAGTACATGGCATTATGTTGTTTCCCTTCTATATACCTTTTGTGTAACAGCTAAAAAATACTTACTAAAAACAATGTAGATCTCGTTAAAACACACAATTTACCTCCCGTATACTAGGGTCGGCTGATAAGTCCCGGGCCTCACACAGATATGGCACCACTAGGCCAGTTAGACGGTAGCATCGTAGACCAGCTTGTATCCGTAGTTACAGGTGAATAACTTGTTTAGTTTTCGAATGGCAGCATTTTAAACAAGAGAACTTTAGAGTTTTCACGAAAATGGAGGGTTTGAAAAAATGAGCAGTGATTAAATACTTACATTTGAAAGGCTTACGCCTGAAAAAATTAAGGAGGAAAGGCATAGTACATTGAAAGACTCTGCACTATCATATTCATGATTAAAAGGTGGGTTGCAGGGTTTAAAATGGGACGTACGAGCACTAGTGATGAGCGTCGGTCTGGACGCCCTGTAGAAGTGACAATTCCAGGGAACATTGAAAAAACTCATCGTTTAGTACTGGAAGATTGCAGATTAAAGTTGTTTGATATAGCAGAGGCTGTAAACATATCAAAGATCGTGCAGGTAATATTTTATGTAATGTTTTGCGCCTTCACAAGGTTTGTGCAAGATGGATGCCGCGTTTGTTGACACCTGATCAAACGTTGCAAAGAAAAACTGTTTCTGTTAAAAATGTGGAGCTCTACCGTAAAAATCCCAGCTAATTTTTGAGACGGCTTATTACTATGGATGAAACTTAGATACATCACTACATTCCAGAAAGTAAATCACACTCATAACAGTGGATTGCGCCAGATGAACCAACTCCAATAAAGGCAAAGTCAATTGTGTCAGCTAACAAGGCTATGGCGAGTGTTTTCTGCGATGTACAGGGAATTATTTTTATTGATTACTTGGAAATGGGTAAAAGTATCCGCAAGCTTACTGCAACGTTTCATGATGAGGTGAAAAGAAAAATACATCATTTGTCAAAGAAAAAAAATTTGTTTCATCATGACAATGCTTCGGCATTGAAAATGTACGAATTAAACTTGGAATTTGCTGCATACTGACCCTATTCGCCAGATCAACGGTTCCCAACCGGTGTGCCCCGGCACCCTAGGGTGCCGTGTGATTGGCTAAGGGGTGCCGCGAGATATTGAGATAAACAAAAAAAAATACCTTCTACTGAAGCCTTAAGTCTTGTAAGGCCTTGAAATAAAACAAGTCAAATCAATTACTCTCATGCATGGCAGATGGTGATAGTGGTCGATTCATTTCAATAATTCAGTTATACTGGTATCCCACAGATGGCATTACAGCTATACCCTGCCGAACATTCCCGAGACTACTCCCTTCCTCACGAACATTCCCGAGACTTCGACAGATGAATATATAAAAGTGTACGCCGCTTGGCGCTTTCAGTTGTCTTCCTCGCGTTGATTCACAGTGTGTAGCTATGGATAAGTTCATTGTTAAACGTAAACGACAGGACAGTGAAAGTGAACAGTCGGCTCCTACTGCTTGCTTTAAGAAGCCAAATCTTACAGTTTCTCCCGGACCGTCGAATTCACCACATAAAGAAGACAAACGAAAGAAAAGAACATACCAGGACAGCTACTTAGCGTATGGATTTAAGTGGAATAACAACGAGGAAAACCCTATCCCTGTGTGTTTAGTTTGTGGCGAAACACTTAGCAACGAGGCCATGGTACCTAGCAAACTGAAGCGGCATCTTACAACAAAGTATCCTAAGTGTCACAGAAAAGTGTAATGTATTTTTCACATGTATTAGAAGGGGAGAAGAAAACAGCTGTGCGAATGGTAAAGAGAATGACCATAGGTGATACTGCTCTTGAAGCCTCATTTAAAGTAGCAGAACTGATAGCTAAAAAAAAAAAAAGAAACCTCATACTCTTGGAGAGGAAATCATTGGCCCTGCATGTCAAGTTATAGTTTCAACAATACTTAGCGAAGGAGCAGCTAATCAAATTTCGAAAGTTCCTCTGTCCAACAACACAATCAGCCGCAGGATATTTGAAATGTCATGCAATATCAACGAACAAGTCACGGAGAAAATAAAAACTTATACAACATTTGCTTTGCAAGTAGATGAGAGTCTCGATATTGGTGACAAACCGCAACTCCTTGGTTTTATCAGATATATTGATGAAAAAGATATTAGTGAACAGTTTCTGTTCTGTAGACCGCTGGAGACTACAACCACAGGCCATGATATTTTCGTTTCTATTAATTCCTATCTCAATGACCATGATCTTTCATGGAAAGGCTGTTGTGGTATATGTACAGATGGTGCACCATCTATGTCTGGGAAAATTAAAGGTTTTACTGCCAGAGCTCTCAATGAAAATCCATCCATTAATATAACTCAATGTTTTCTGCATAGAGAGGCATTAGTCGTGAAAGCGTGTAATGAAGATTTTGCTGAAGGGTTTAACCAAGTTGTGAAAATGGTAAACTATATGAAGTCTCGACCTTTAAAGTGCAACATTTTTGAACAGGTATTTCGCGCAACGGATGCAGCTAATACCTCTTTGTTACTTCACACAGAAGTAAGGTAGTTGTCGCGGAGTCGTGTATTGAACCGGTTTCTCGAACTTAAAGAACAGCCAAAAACTTTTTTAAGGATGAAAATCAAGACACATTTCATGAGCTCTTACTAAGTGATTCTTGGTGTTTTGAACTGTCGTATCTGGCAGATATTTTTCATAAGCTGAATGAACTGAATGTTTCGATGCAGGGTCGACATGAAACAATAATCTCCTCAACCAATAAAATGAAAGGTTTTAAAAGGAAACTTAGTTCTTGGAAGTCTGCAGTTCAAAAAGGAGATTTGTCGAACTTTCCATCTCTTCTTAATGTGGCAGGAGATAAAGATCTGGGTAAACTGAAAGACCGCATTTGTGATCACTTATCAAGATTGCAAGATGCAATAGATGCGTACTTTCCAACTATTTCCACTACGAATCTCGACTGGTTTGTCTCACCATTTGATTTCGTAGATAGTGCAGAGGAAATAGATTTCACTGCTTGTGAACGAGATGAATTTATTGATCTTTGCGCTGATTCCACACTCAAAGGTAAGTTCACCAAGAGTGAGGCGTCGGTGGCTAGTTTTTGGCTTCAACGGAGAGAGGAGTACCCTAACCTAATGAAGAAAGCAATTAACGCACTTTTGCCCTTTTCAACATCCTATCTATGCGAGCAAGCCTTCTCTGCTATGGTGACAATAAAATGCAAAGCAAGAAATAGACTGAATAACCTTGAGGATGATTTGCCTGTTTCACTGTCAACTGTAAGACCCGACATCACATATCTGTGCTCTAAGCATCAATCACAAATTAATCATTAATCATTAATCGAACAAAATTTATTGATGTATTTTTACTCAGTGATTGTAGTAAAGTTTACTGTATTATGTTATGGTGCACGCTATTATTATATAATATTTGAATAAATTAACATATTAAGCTTAATTTCCTTTTAATTCAAGGAAGGGTACCCCTGGTGTTTAATGTTATTCCCAAGGGTGCCGTGAACTTCAAAAGGTTGGGAAACACTGCGCCAGATCTAGGACTCGGTGACAAGCGGCTGTTCCCAAACTTCAAAAAAAATCTTGGAGGACGAAGACTTCACAGGAACGAGGAGATCATTGATGCGGTTAACAGCTATTTGGAGGACCTTTATAAATCGCATTACAGAGATGGTTTAATTAAATTAGACACCGATATGACAATTGTATTAGCCTTTCTGGAGATTATGTTGAGAAATAAAACAAACAAAAAATTAAATTCTGTTTTCATTGAGAGGCCCGGGACTTATCAGCCGACCCTAGTATGTTTGTTGTGTAGGTAACCATTACCAAGATATTCCTTGTTATTGATTTGAATTTTAAAATACTTATATACTTATATTTTTAAACAAGAAGTCCGTGTTTTGTTCCGGCCAGGCAAAGAAAACTGAATTGCAGTGTTAATCACATACTACCAGCTTTGAGAGTTGACTATCGCTTTAGCCTACTGTATTCCCGTATTTACCTTTTACTTAAAGCAAGTTAGGTAATAAGAGATTTCTGCCAATGCTTATCTCGATTATATGAATTATGGAGAAGAATAATCCTTCGCAAGAAGCTCGTTTGCAGAACAGGTAGGAAAACGGGTATAAGTGAAGCAATTTTTTGTACTTTTAATTTGTTTTGTATTATTATTGTTCACAATTGGGAACTATACACTTACAAGAGTAGGCACAAGCGTAACCTTATGGAACTTTATTTGAGTTTGTTTTCGTTTTTCTCTTCCAAAAGTTGTTCTAATTGTTTTTCAGATAGCTTGATATCTATTAACCTCTACAGTGCCTTTCTGATTCTAAAAACTTGTATTAAATTTTAGATAAATAGTCTTTTTTCAATTGATTACTATTTTATATGACTACATTATTCCATTTAAATGCATTATCTTTATCTTATTTATAGAAAATATAGTTAAACTGTAATGCGTTTCGTTTTGACTTAATTATTTGCTGGTCTTTGTAAATTAAAGCCTCTTTACTGCACAACTATTTGTATGTTTGCTGTTTGGTTTTAAACAATGTAGAGATTCGCACTCTTATTCATGCATACATACATACAAACAGACAGACAGACAGACAGGCAGACAGACAGGCAGACAGACAGACAGACAGACGGACATACATTACATACATACATTACATACATTACATACATTACATACATTACATACATTACATACATTACATACATTACATACATTACATACATTACATACATTACTTACATACATACATACATACACACACATACATATACATACATACATACATGCATGCATGCATACATACATACATACATACATACATACATACATACATACATACATACATACATACATACATACATACATACATACATACATACATACATACATACATACATACATACATACATACATACATACATACATACATACATACATACATACATACATACATACATACATACATACATACATACATACATACATACATACATACATACATACATACATACATACATACATACATACATACATACATACATACATACATACATACATACATACGTACGAGTACGGATTTCAGACACTGTTGGAAATAATTCCAATTAAAGAACAACGCTCTCTCCCAGCCAATCACTAGACCATTAAAAGGGCCTTTCTTTACCCTAAATATTATTCTCTAACTCTTACCACAACAAGTATTCTATTTCAGCATTTACATAAATATGTCACAATGCATTGCCTTTGTATTCTCTCAAAGCCAACGAACTATGACGAGCACGTATTTCCGTCTCACTAAAATAAAGCACAAAACATTGGAGCGAAGTGGTAGTCTCAGTCATATGAAAAACTCTCACGATGCTTATCAGCTGTCGTGCATGCAACATACTTTATAGGTGCACTCAAATAAGGCAAATACCCGCGTAGGCGTCTCCCATTCCTTATCTGCTCTCTGCAGACACGCTTCGCGTTTCCTTGAGGTTAGAAATGTCCGTGGCATGCACGCAACATACATGGAATTAATCTGTGTCTCCATTGTCCCTTTCGCGGTGTACAGTCTTGATTCAGCTGTTACAAATGCGGAGAATTCCTGCAGGTAACAACATAGAAATACTGTACTCTATTGAAGAACCTAATAAAATTCCAAAGGACAAAATTATAGACAATATTGGAGCATTAAAGATACTCTACACCCTTGAATATTTGTAAGAACTAATAAGATTCCAAATGACAAAATTATAGACAATATTGGAGCATTAAAGATACTCTACACCCTTGAATATTTGTAAGAACTAATAAGATTCCAAATGACAAAATTACAGACAATATTGGAGCATTAAAGATACTCTACACCCTTGAATATTTGTAAGAACTAATAAGATTCCAAATGACAAAATTATAGACAATATTGGAGCATTAAAGATACTCTACACCCTTGAATATTTGTAAGAACCTAATAAGATTCCAAATGACAAAATTATAGACAATATTGGAGCATTAAAGATACTCTACACCCTTGAATATTTGTAAGAACCTAATAAGATTCCAAATGACAAAATTATAGACAATATTAGAGCATAAAGATACTCTACACCCTTGAATATTTGTAAGAACCTAATAAGATTCCAAAGGACAAAATTATAGACAATATTGGAGCATTAAAGATACTCTACACCCTTGAATATTTGTAAGAACCTAATAATATTCCAAAGGACAAAATGATAGACAATATAGGAGCATTAAAGATACTTTACACTCTTCAATATTTGTAAGAACCTAATAATATTCTAAAGGACAAAATTATAGGTCTAGGGTTAAATTTAAGTTTTTGTTAACAAGGGTTAAATTTTAACCCTGAGGACACAGATTCGATTCTAGGTGTGGCAGGACTTTTTTTTCTAACTAAAATCATTCCTATTCCCAAGAAGTCGAGAAATATCAATATGGTAGTAAATTTGATGTTTCAATAGTAAATGAATGTCATTAAACCAACCTTAAGATACTACATCCGTGAAATTTGAACAAACATTGAAAACAATTAAACTTTTTTACTCTCTCTATACCTACTGTGTACATAAAGCGTATAGAGAAAATATTGTATTCTACCCAAAAATACGATATCAAAATGTCATCAGAAATACATGTTTTGAGGCACCCTGGATCCAAAAGAAACATTTTTTTTAGAAAAATGTCTATGTGTGTATGTTTCCCCTGCTGTCTCTCTTTCTCTCTCTCTCTCTCTCTCTCGCTCT
Organism: Hymenopus coronatus; assembly: GCA_030762935.1. NCBI lineage: Eukaryota > Metazoa > Arthropoda > Insecta > Mantodea > Hymenopodidae > Hymenopus > Hymenopus coronatus. The sequence goes on from CM060896.1 coordinate 63,850,157, forward strand.
CTCTCTATCTGTGGGCAGCATAGCTCAAAGACGTGCGTTAAAATCAAACTTGATATTTGAGTTCATTATCTTCCAAGGATGCGACACGAAGATTTTCAAGAAAATACCTCCACCTCTAACTACCATATACATGGGAAAATTTTTGAAAATGTTGAATCTCTCAAAAATGGCTGACGATTTTTATTAAAATCTCCTATATTTAAGATATTTTCATCCCAAGTAAAATGTATATTTTTAATTTTCTAGGAATAGCCTGTGAAGCCCTTTTTATTGTGAGTGAATTCTTCGAAATTTTGCATAAGTGGTAAACCATAAGAAATAGACAAAAGTTTACTGCACTAAAAATATAGATCACTTTAAAACACACAGTTTGTCATATACATGCTTTTCTTGGATTGACCGTTTTAGAGATATTCCTTTTTATTAGTTTCCATTTTAAAATATTTGAACTTTTCTCATACGTGAACTAGTCAACTCCTGGCCACGCAAAGAAACGGATTTCAATTTCATAACAACCATATTTTAAAACATGTGACTGTCGATTTAACGTAGTATATTCCTCTACCTCATAAGGAACTATGTAAAAATACCGTTTCTACTAATGTTTATACGATTAGCATGAATTAGACAGAAGAATAAGTGTATTAACAATAATGTTTTACAGAGATGTAGAGGAAGTCATATGAATGAACATTCCCAATTAACTGAGGATATAAATGATAACCCTATGCTTATTAATATACATTCTAAATACATACGTTGTTTTCTTGTACTTTTTTTTCCAACATTGACACGATGTAATGTTTTACAATGTTTTAACGTGTTGTACTGACTCTAAAAAGTACATTACACAAAAAGATCATGTACTTTTATAGAATAAGTTTTAAATATTGAACAGTCAAAGATTTTGAAGAGTATAAAGTTTAATAGTTTTGTATAATAAATTTGAGGGGTTAATATAATAATAGAGTGATATATATATATAAATATATATATATATATATATATATATATTTGTAAAGCTTAAATTATAGATGGCAGTAGTTTTTCAAATGCATTGTGTAGAGTATTTCTATTAGAACAATGAATCAGAAAGCAAATACTTTTATTTAAATAACCATGAATATATTTCAAAAATATAGTGTGTGTAATAAAAATTTCAACACTATCTCTTACGAATCGTAATTTCACATATGCATTGCTTTGACAAAGCTTAAGTTAAAGGAAACATTATTTTTATAAATCTTATATGTTCCGTTCATATGAATTCTCTGTGAGAAATTATTGTTGAAAGTTTATTTTTCTGTCTACTTCATGCTAATCGAGATAAACTTTGGCAGAAATGGCCTATATTACTTGCCTCCTTGTATGTAGAAAGCATTTTCTCCAAGGGTTGCGCACATTTATGTTTATTAAAATGGCACCCAAATGTTGCACATGAGTAAAAAAAAACAAAAAACAAAAATACTGAATATGTTACATTCGCGTGAACTTCTCTACCCTCTATCACTTATCTACTTTAACTTATCTCCTAGATGGCCGGGGTTCAATCCCAAGCGACCGCATGTGAGATTTGGGGCGGATTTTCTCAGGGTACTCCGGTTCCCCCCGCCATTGCATTCCACCGCCATCCACCGGTGCTCCATCATTCATGTATCATCAGTGTCACCGCGTGTGGTGCCATAAGTAGTTAAAGCGGGCGTTAGACACTACAAAAAAAAAAAAACTTCGTTTAATGACTGGTTTAGCGTGCAGTAGATATCGAAAAATCACACAAAAAGTCACTAAATCTACTACACATTGCAGTTGAAACGTAACTGAGGCGGCATAGAAGGTACGCTATCACTGGTTACAAGAACAACGCCATTGTACAAATACTAAGTAAAGAGTATAGCGAGAGCTGAGTCGGTATTGCGATTTTTCAGTTTGCAGAAACTATGAAATCACTTCTACGATTTTGGTATCTACTTCATTTAAATGAGATGAATATTTGGAGATATATTACATTACACATGTCTATATATATGAACATAGAATAACGATTAAGAAAAAAGAAGCTATATGCTCATCTTAAAGCTCCATTCTGTTTACATACACTTGTGAGAAGCAAGCAAAAATCGACGAAAGACGTGCTGAACATTTCGATCTATTAATAGCGAGTATCTTGGAAACGACGTACTTTCCAAAAAAACGTTACTTGTAATAAATTGATGTTTGAAAGTTTTTTTGTATTTAGGGTTAAATCAAAACATTAAGTTGCCGTAACAAAAACATACAAGAGAACAAGTACTTTTCACTATATTATTACTATTATTATTACTATTATTATTGTTATTTTTATAATAATAATACACTAGCAGGAATTCAAAACCGCAAAATGAAAAGATGCAAACACGAAGGTAGGTAAAATGTCACTGCACTGCGTACTCTTATAATTGCATGTTCTTCGTTATGAATATTTCATATTTTATTTGTATTATGTTAAGCAAGTTAAAAATAATAATAAATAGTAATACACTGAAACTCTCCGTGCTCTCGTTTATGGTTTATGTTACATCTTAAAGTTTTAACTTACCCTTACAATAGGTTTAGTCTCTAATGGTAAATAAGAACAGCATATCACATAATTACAAAGCTAGTTAATGGTGATATTGATAGGTGAAACAGGCTTTTTAATTACTTGCAAATCTAAAATGCAAACTTTATTCTGTATATAAAAGGTTCTGTTCTTGAACTGGAAAGCAGGTTAACTTTAACCCTGTATATCATCATGGACTCTAGTACAAGCCTGGGAACCGCCTCTCAACCCCTAAACATTTACACTGATATGCAAGAGGAAAAGTGAGAGCGACCACTGACCGGTGTATGCTTGGATTTACTCCGTGGAGTTCTACAAATTTTTATATCACACAAAGGGTTATCTGCACACGGTAATTGTTAAAATGAATAGAAAACAATTCCCCGCGTCAATGAAAATACATTATATGTAAGATTGTTTAATAGAATGTGAAAAGATGAAGGGAGGAAATTTATGGGGAACAAAAATGGGATAATTTTAACAAAGAAACGATTAAAATGTTGGCGATTCCAAGGACAAAGACAATTAAATTGATGTAGAAATTCTTAGAGGCAACAACAGATGGCAAGCCCGCCACAATGATGGTGGTGCCTTACATTCAAGGGGTCGCCATTTTAAATCTCGGGTGAGTTAACCCTTATCCAAAGAAGATGAATGTCGAGTAAGTTAATTTATGCTCCATGGACCCCGAAATTCCTTAGGCATCATTTCGCCGATTTATGGAAGAGCTAGTGAGTAGACACACTAGATTCTAAAGCTTTGTTTTTGAATCTCAATTATTCTTGTATCATTGTATTAACAAACCATCTGATGTATTCCATTCACATGACTTTCTCTACATCTCTGCAACAAACAATAGTTAAAAAGTTTATGTTTATATTTACTTCATGCTAATTGAGAAAAATTAGCAGAAATAGTCTTACTTGCTTCCTTGTACGCAGAAGCGAAATAAGGAACTACCATAGATTCAAGTGATAGTCAAAAGCTGGTTGCTATGTGACTGAAGTTCCTTTTTCATTTTTATGAACAGGAGTTGAGAAATTCCTACAAGAAAAACGTATACTTTTTTTAAAGCTGAAACCAATAACAAGGAATACCTCAATAAAGACCAACTCCACGAAAAAAGTATATGACACAAATTGCGTGTTTTATCGAGATCTACATGTTTTGTTTAGTAAGTTTTTGTCTATATCTCTTACGGTTTACCAATTATACAAAGTTCAATAAAAATCATCCAGAATAAAGAGGTCTTTAGAAGTTATTCCCAGAAAATACAAGATATACATTTTGTTTGCCATGTAAATATTTTAAATATAACATATTCTAATAAAAATATTTAGAGCCATGTTTGAGAAAATAAAAATTTTCGAAACAATTTCCATGTAAAGCTTAGTTGAAGGTGGTGGATTTTTTTTAAATCTTCGTATCGCATCCGTAGGAGATACGAAACTTAAATACCAAGTTCGGTATTTAACGGTCTTTTCGTTTTTGAGCCATGCTGTCCACAGACACACGCACCCACACATACACACACTGTCCTTTTTCCAGATTTTTTTTTTACTTTCTCGCACCGTATGTACAGTATACATAATGAAAGAGAAGTATTGTATTCCACACAAAAATTCGATGTCGAGATTTCACCGGAAATACATGTTTTAGGTCCCCCCTGTCCCAAAAAACATTTTCAGAAACAGATTCGTGTGTGTGTGCGTGTGTGTGCCTGTTATTCTATCTGTCTGTCAGTGTGTGTGTGTGTGTGTATGTGGGTATTTGGACAATATACCTCAAAAACGAAAAGACGATTAAATAACAAACTTGGTATTTAAGTTTTGTATTTTCCAAGGATGCGACACAAGATTTTCAAGAAAATAGTTTCAGTTGTGAAGTACTTGCACTTTTCTTAGGCGGGAGTGTCGGTCTTTTTTGTTCTACTCCTGGCCAAGCAAAGAAGCGATTTGCAATGAAAATTGCATAACGACTACTTTTAAAACATTTGACTATCGCTTTAGCCTAATGTGCCCTTATTTCGTCTACTTTTAAGGAACTGAGTAATAACATTCTGCTAATGTTTATCTCGATTAGCTGGTGTTGAAAGAAGAAAGAAGCTTTTCTGTAGAGTAGCAGGAGAAAGTCATGTGAGTGTAACACATCAGATTTTTATTCAGGGGAACCAAAGCATGCATTTCCGGTGAAATCTCGGTATCTAATTTTGGGTGGAATACAGTGTCTTCTCTATACCCAATGTACATAGTACGTGTAGAGAAAGTAAAAAGGGATATGCTCCATTCACATGGCCTTCTCTATACCTCTGTAAAAATTAGTTTTAATAATCTTGTTATATTTCAGGCTAAAACATTTGCAAAAACGGTCTTATTACTTAGTTCCTTATAAGTAGAAGAGAAATAAGAGAATACACTAGGCTAAAGCGACAGTCAAATGTGGTTGCTATGGGATTCAATTCCGTTTCTTTGCGTGGCCAGGAGTTGACAAGTTCACATATGAGAACAGTTATGAGTATTTTAAAACTGAAACTAATAACAAGGAATATCTCGAAAACGGTCATTTCCATGGAAAAATGTATGTGATGTGATTGTGAGTTTTAAAGAGATCTACATGTTTTTGTGTAATGTTTTTGTCTATTTCTTGCGTTTTACTAGTTACGTACAGTTCAGGAAAACTAATTCATAATAAAGGTCTTCAGAAGCTATTTCCAGAAGATTCAAGATCTGCATTTTTTTGTCAATTAAATATCTTAAATATGAGAGAATTTATTCAAAATCGTTAGAGCCATTTGTGAGAAAATCAAAATTTTCAAAACATTTTCCATGCAAAGGGTAGTTGGGGGTGGGGGGGGGGGATTTTCTTGAAAATCTTCGTCTCACCTTTGGAAGATGCTGAACTTAAATACCAAGTTTAGAATTTAACGGGGTTTTCGTTTTTGAGTTACACTACCCCCCTCCTCCCCCCACACACATATGGACTTTTTTCTAAAAATACTTTTTCTTATTTCAAACATTCCAAAACATTTTCCGTGAAATATCGGTACCGAATTTTTGGATGCAATACAATGCTTTTTCTATACCTTATATACATAGTATGAGTGGAGAAAGCAACGATGGAAGTAAATAAATCATTAATACCAGCTGACCAATCTACCTCGTATTTGACGTGCGTTAAAAGTGTTGCAGATCTCAACGGGGTAATTTTAAGTTAAAAGTTTTAAATGGAGAATTGGCTGAGCAACCTTCGTTTTACCTACCTTGCCTATCAGTGGAGATGGTGAGCGGATCACATTAATTGTGAGGGGGGACATTAAGGTCACCTTCGCCATTGTAAGAATTTAATTTGAAGTACCCAGTTGAATTCTGCAATTCTTTTTAACGAACGGAGATATATCTACACATCAAATACAAGGAAGTTGGGTCGCATGGTGTAAGGAAAATTCCTAGCTGTCTCTCATTGAATGTGAAACGTTGTAGTTATATACGCTACATTTATCAACACGTATTTCAAGAGAGAAATCCTGCTAAGCTAGTAGTGGAACAGTAATTCTTTTTAACATATAGCGGCACTTAAGCAATGTCATTTTATTTTGTCAAAGTTTCAATTAGCGTGAGGTAGTAATTCTCCATTGTGACATGCAAGATCGTGACATGCATCATTGTTCTACCAACCACTCTAAAGTAAAGCAGGTGCTAAAAGCAGAAGAGAATATGCTTGGTGACAGCTTTTCTTCCTCTCCAGGGAGGGAGTCCTGAAAATGGCTTACGCGAAGGAACTTTACAGCGGGGTTATGAACAACGAATCCAATGTTTCAACTTGTGGAATGCGCAGATGCATTTTTCCCGAGTAAACGTGCTGGTGACCATGTTGGAAACAAGTGAATAAAAGCACGTACACGTAAAAAAAACAGTTGCAGCAACCTTGCGCTCTAAAAATACCGTATCGAAGAAAGTAGGTAATAACGCGTGTTTTCTTACTCCCTTTCTGCTAATGCTATCATACGCGGGAATTTGAAACTCCTCTACTCCGGGCGTTTTACAGTGAACATTAGTAGAATATGTTTACTCTTACAATCACTGATACATGTATTTATTGTTGTAATATAATAATGATTCACGGTTAAATTATACAGTTTATATTCTCCCATCTTTAGTTTCCATTATTTGTTAGCATTTACTTCTAATTTATTCATCTACTATTTATATATAACTCTTGTGGTGTCAGCAGCCATCTCACCTTCAGTTTTTGACTTGGTCAACACTTCCATGCGTGACCAATCGATCACACTGGTTCGTATAAATTGAAATTGAGATTTTATTTATAATGCTCAGTACATGCTGCTGTTCTCAGTAGTATATTGGCATGAAAGAGTGCTTAATTTTGCTCAAAGGTCTCTTTATCAGGCTTGAGGTTCTTTGATGTGCCGTAAATTTAGACACGGAACCTGTAGCTTTACTTCCCTTCCGAAGAAGCCATGTTAAGCATGTTTACGTCCTAAAAATTCACCGACTTCTGCGGTTTGAACCCGCGACCTTGGGAATTAGAGGTTGGCATGTTACTCCTAGACAACGGAGAGGAACCGCAGTTCGTAGAAGCTACCGCGGTCATCTTCAATTTTTTAGCAGCTGACAATATTCCGTTCTATTTTAGCGAAATCTCTTTCTCGTTCTGCAAAGATACAATTGGAGAGCAACATTCTATTAAACTTGTTTCAGAAGTTGACATTCTTAGGAGTGGAAAACTTCTATCAATCTCTACATTTGTTATGAAAAACTCTACGAGTGCAAAAAGCCATCTTCCACAGGTTGTGTACATGATATCAATAAACCAAATAAAAATTAACAATAAACAGCTTAGCGATATAAAAATGAAAACATATTGTGTACCCATCATCCTCTGTGGTCTAGGAACACTACGCGAGCCTCTAGATACCGAAAATTCAGGTCCTAACCCTGAAGAGGGCAATGCATTTTTTGCCCGTATAAAAATGTTAACATGGCTTACTAAAGGAAATAAAGCTATGGTCTTCTATCATATTTCTATGACACGCAAAAGAACCATAAGCCTAATACAATCCTCTGAAAAATCCTCTGATGTATTCCATTCACACGACTTTCTGTACATCTCTGTAATAAATTATTGTTAAAAACTTATTTTCTATGTAAATCATGCTAATCAAGATAAACATTAGCAATTGTCCTTATTACTTGGTCCCTTGTAAGTAGAAGGGAAAAAATCTAATCTGTGCCATTCATAAGATGTCCTCTAGTTGTTCGGCAAACAAACCTTTTATACTCAAAACATTATTTTGTTGTCTACATCATGCTAATCAAGATAAACGTAAGCAGATATAGTCTTACTAGTAGCTCCTTATAAGTAGAAGAGAGCGCCACTTGTGCGCGTAACGGTGTCCCCAACCCTCTGTACAGCCCAATGAGAAAAACGCGACCGAATAGAATACTGCATACATTACACCAGCTCGAACGGTATCTACATGTATGTCATTTTCCCCATATTTGGTATGTGTGCATGCGTGTGTCTGTGTGTGCATCATATATTATTTATATAAAATTCAATAATACATTTGAAAATCTCTCTCTCAACCAATTATCCTTGGTAATTGGTTGAGAGACAAGTTCAGTACTGTCTTTTTAATCTATACTTACCTTTGGAATATTATCCTTCCGCCAACACTTGAAAACTGTATACTCGTTGTGAATCTAAGTTATTTATTACTGTATTTTCAGAACGTTCACTTCTTATAAGAGTCAGAACATATGCTCAATAAACTTCTTTTATTTTTATATTTTTTTATGTCGGAATCTAATAGTTCTCAATATTTTCTAATTTTGTGAAATAAACCTTTCTTGCAATAATTTAATAGTTTTTGCGTAGAGATTCCTGTATACTTTCTCTACCACATACATAGTAGAAATAGATACCGAGATTTCACGAAAGCACATGTTTTGAGAATCTCTGAGTAAATAGACAAAAACAGAAAAAGGTCCGCATGTCTGTGAACATCATAATTCAAAAACCTAAATACAAAGCTTGATATTTCTGTTCAGCAGTTTACGAGGATGCTATCACTAGCTATCTTTTACATGAACAGTAAAGAATGTTATATCACATTTTTCAACCTCATAATTTTCCTGAAATTTTCTTCTAGACAAGTGCATTACACTTGTACATATAATGGAATCTTACGAGGTGAAATACTTTTGCGCACCGCACTTTCTCCAAGCCGGTGTCCTCTCCTAATCTTAAAATATCTTTCGCTGTCTTATTAAAGCCGATAGAAGCATCAGCTACATTCAGTATTTTCCGATCTAATTTCTCCCCTTGGTCATAAAACGTAGCAACTTAAATAACATCTCCGGCTTACTAGTGAACAATTTTCTTTACGCCCCATTACTAACAATGTGAATACCAGGCAACGCGCTCAAGAGACTGTACAGCATTTTCTGATATTTGTGTTGCGTCCGCTCCAAGTCCAGGACTTAACTCGCCTTGGCCATCTTATACATAGTAGTAGAGAAGGTATTGTAATCCACCAAAAATAAAGATTTCAGGGAAATACATATTTTGAGATTCACAGAATCCAAAAAAATGCTTATTACAGAAAGTCAGTGTGTTTGTGTGTGTGTGTTTGGGGAAGGGGCAGCGTAATTAAAAAACGAAATGGTATTTTAGTTTAGTATCTCACACGGATGAACTCTCCCTATCTCAAACTAGTCTTTGCATGGGAAAGTTTCCAACTATACGACTATAAAGATTTGAGGCCGAACGTTAAGGATACTTACAATATATATTTCCTAGATATATCCTCTAAAGATCTGTTCATTCTGGATGATTTTCATAAACAGGAATCTAAGAGAAACGGCTGCGTTGTGGTCGAGTGGTTAGACTACTTGCCTCTCACCTAGACGGCAGGGGTTCACTCTGTTCTGCCAAAATAGTCAAATTAATAAAATTCAATTTCAATTAAAATTATTTTAAATATCTGGTCCTCTCGTACTAAAATATAAAACATTATTAAAGATAGAAACCAACCTGGCTCACGCCGATCCCAAGCGACCGCATGTGAGATTTGTGGTGGACAAAGCGGCGCTGGGGCGGGTTTTCTCCGGGTACTCCGGTTTCCCCCGCCAATGCATTCCACCGGTGCTCCATCATCATTCATGTATCATCAGTGTCACCGCCTGCGGTGCCATAAGTAGTTAAAGCGGGCATTAAATACTACCAAAAAAAAAAAAAAATCGAAGAGATGCACAAGATTTATTTCATATAAATTTTTGATGGAATTAACCATTTTCGAGATATTCCTTGTTACTTGTTTCAATTTACAATACTTAACAGTTTTTCATTCGAGAATTTGCATTCCTATTTTGTTTTGTTTTACTTCAACCCATGCAGAGAGAATTGAATTTCAATCGTAGGGCAACTAGCTTTTAAAATATTTGACTATGGCTTTATCGCAGTGCATTCCCTATTTGCCTTTTGTTTATAGGAACTAAATAGTAAGGCTATTTCTGCCAACGTAATCTTGAAAAGCATGAAGCTCATAGAAGAACCATCTTTTGTTACAGAATACATAGAGAATGGAATACATCCGATATGTTTAGTCTCGTTGTACCTTTTCAACATTAAAGTAGTTGTCGAGATAAACTTACAGGACTCCAAGGTGTAATTGTTCAATGAGAAAGATTTACTGCTACATTTGGAAGACGACCATGAACCAGATTTTTTTTCAAATATGCTTCTCCTTATCATAGCTAGCAGTGATTAATAATTAATTTGATTTATAGTACGTCCTAAAATTATAAAGGAAGCCATAAACCACTGCACTGCAGGCTTTCTGGTACATGTCCATGACCTATATTTGTTTCAAAGCGACAGCAGTGCCATGTCCCTTCAAACTTCCACCATATTTACCAACATCTGTTACCCTTTCCTGTGTTCATTCAGGCAATATATTTCAGAAATATAGTGATTTGATGAAATCCGTTTTTTTGTAACTTTATGCCGGTGACATGTATCCTTTCGCACTCAATTCACCTGGTTGGCTAATGTAAACCTATGAACCGTGACTTATCAGTCCTATGCAGTGCAAATTCAGATGATGAAAGCGATATAAACATGGCAGATGTCTGTATTTTCGTCAGAAGCAGATTGGAAACTGAGACTCCTACATATTTGTTAATAAGAGTTGATGTCTATCAGATATAACAATTTGGTTGCATAATACAGGTTGATTAAAAAATATCAACACATTTTAGTGATACAGTTATTGTATTGCAGATAATTCACCAAAGAAGAAAGAGATGCTGTTGTGTCTGCGGTATGGCGCATTAACGACGTGGGCAGATTTGGCCCGTAAGTTTAGGAAATAGCGCCCTATAAAGAACCTGGTCAATAAATGCTGGCATACTGGTTGCGTTGCAGATGGGAGCCGTACAGAGACCGACCGTACCACCAGCCACTGTACAGGTTGCGATCACTCCTAGCTCCTCGCATCGCCCAGGAGCATTATTAGGGAGCTGGGAATCCCTTAAAACAGAGTGTGAAGAATTCTTCACTATACATTGAAGAAACGCTCATATCAGATTCAGGTATATAGGCTTGAAGCTGAAGACCATGAAGCCAGAAAGATGCATGTCATGATCTAATAGAATCCGTGAAAAATTACAATTTGATGGAAAACATCTTATTTTGTGATGTAGCAACATCATCTGTGGACATATGACTAGAGGCAATTTCGGGATATGGGCAGAGGAACAACCAAAGTAAAGATATATTTAGGGTTAAATAGGTCAACACTTTACGAAGCGTGCAACTTTGCAGAAAATTTTCTTACTGGAAACACATACTTCGATATGTTGCAACAATTTTTGGAACCCCAATTGTTGTATGATAGGATTATGGATATTCTTGTCTTTCAATAGGATGGAGTATCACCCCATTTTGCCATTACGCGGTTCGGGGCTACTTAAATCAAGCTTTGCCTGGCAGATGGATTGGCGCTGCCGCATCTCCCTGATCTCGCTAGACCTGACACTCTCAGACTTTTTGCCAGGAGATTTATCAAGTCTAAGATGTACCAGATGAAGATCAATGACATTCAACATTTAACACAGTACATTAGAGCCGCGGCTGCTGAAATAAAGCTTTAGAGTGTAAAGAGGCGATTCTCGTCACATTGAAATGCTTTGAAATTATGTACTAATGTGTCATTTGTGCCTGTATTCTTACGTATTGCGTAATACTACCCGTTTAAAATTAAATGTGTAGTGTCTTGAGACTTGGTTCATACTACTATGAAAATAAACTATGCGCGCACCTCTTCTTGGGCACTAGTTTTAGAAGTGTTTTCCACCAAAGAACGTTTCTTTCTTTGAGGCCCTGAGCCATTATGGTGAAAGGTTATCTAATTTACCGTGAACTAGTTGAATTATTAAACGCAACAAGTTCAGGTGCATGTGTGTGAGCTCTGGGATCTACAGACAGAATGAAACCTTAGCACAGAGATCACTAGAGTGAGAATGTATAGCTTACTTCAAGTCTGAATGTTGTCGCTCTGCTGTGTTTCCAAAATTACGCAAAACCTACCGAATGAAGACTTGAGCCAAGAACCCAAGAAAATGTGCGCGCATAGAAAATTTAAGAATTCTCTTCAAATATAAAGAAAAAGCTGCTGTGTCCATTCACATGACTTCCTCAACATCACTCTAACCAATTATTGTTGAGTGGTCTTATTACTTAATTCCTTGTAGTAGAAGCGAAATAAGGAAATACACTAGACTAAAGCGATAGTCAAATCTTTTAAAAGCTGATTGCCAAGTGATTGAAATCTATTTCTTTGTATGACCAGGCGCTGAAAAACTTCCGAATGAGAAACGTTTTAAGCATTTTAAAACTGAAACCAATAACAAGAAATATTTTGGAAATGGTTAATTGCACAAAAAAGCTGCGCATGACATGGATAGTGTTTTAATATGATTTACTTTACATGATCTACGACTGGTACGAAAGGAAAGGCTGAACCTGTTACAAAATACTTCGGTCTTCTAGAGGAAGGGGCAAACAATTATTTGCATGTTTAGTTAAACTGGATAACCCCACAACATTCACATATCATCAGCTACTTAGACACGAAAGTTAAAATTATTGCCGCTACTTAATTGCAATAAGAAAGAAAACGATAGTATGGCATAAATATCTGATGTGTTTCATTACCTGTTTGGCAAACACTTCTTAAAAAGTTTGTTTTATAATTGAAAGTTACTTTATTTACTTTATTTTTATGTGAATTTGTTTCATTTTGTGTTAATTATTTTTTAGTTATTAGTATATAAGTAGAATCTGTAATGTTGCATGATAAGCATTTAAAAGTGAGAAATAAACTATAAAGTTTGTAATATACATCCTGGTATAGAGAACTAGATAGCACGATGTTGTATTACCGATTTTATTTTAATTTTTTATTTAATGCGAAGTAGAGAAAATAAATATTATAGAGCTTGAAGTTGTAATGACTTAGATGTGTCTTTCTTTGAACAATAATCTGTTAATTTTTTAAAATTTATAAAAAGAATGACGGAATAACTTGCCAAACTTGAATTTATTAAAATTGTTGATAATATTCTGTTTTTCTTAGATTTAAAACATTTTATTGAGTTAATGGACGTTCCAAATTCATTTTAACATTAGGAACCCTGGACGTCCCAGACCAACTGTAAACGAACGCATGTTTGCCTGGTCGTTTTGCTCAAAAATCAGAATACGTATTGTTGTGAAATATGTAATACGCTACATTTAAAAATATAACACTATGCATGGTTAAGTAATTTTCATAGGCACAATTTGACCATAAGACACTTTATTATAAATACTTTTCATATTGTATCAAACTTTATAAATGTGTTATTACAAATATAATTAATAGGTAATTTTTGCTTTCTCTACACGTACTTTGTGTATATTGTATAGAGAAGGTATTGCATTCCACCCAAAAATTCGATACAGAGGGTTCGCCCGAAATACATATTTTGGGTCCCCCTGGGTCCAAAAAAAGCATTTTTACAAAAAGGTCCTTGTGTGCGTGTGTCTGTGTGTTTGTGGACAACATAGCTCAAAAACGAAAAGAGCGTTGAATACCAAACTTGGTATTTAAGTTTGGTTTCCTTCAAGGATGCGACACGAAAATTTGCAAGAAAACCCCCCCACCCCAAACTATTTTTTACATGGAAATGTTTTCGAAAATGTTTAATTTTCTCAAAAATGGCTATAACGATTTTGATTAAAATATCGTGTATTAAAGATATTTACCTGATAAATAATATGTATATTTTGAACTTTCTCGGAATAGTCTCTCTGAAGACTACTTTATTCTAGATGAATTTTACGGAATTGTGCATAAATGCTAAACAGTATGACACACACAAAACTTACCACACAAAAAATGTAGAGCACATTAAAACACACAATTTATGTTACATAAATTGTTTCGAGGAGTTGATTATTTTTTAGATACTCCTTGTTTTTGGTTTCAGCTTTAAAGGAACTTCAGTCACATAGTAAGCAGCTTTTGACTATCACTTTAACCTATGGTACTCCATTATTTCACTTCTACTTACAAAGAAGCAAGTATTTTTTCGATTAGCATGAAGTAAATAGAAGAATAAGCTTTTTAACACTAATTTGTTGCAGAGATATAGAGAAAGTCATGTGAATGGAATACTATTGTGTCAGGAAAATTCCGGGAATTTGCCAATAAAACACAAAAAATGAATTATTCATCAAATTTTATTTTAACGCCTTCAAAGTAAGCCCCTTCTGAAAGTATACATTTATGCCAATGAATAATCCAATCATCAAAATATTTTTTGTAGGCACTTTTAGGAATCGATGTCAATTGTCGCCGCGAATTTTCCTTTATGTCTTCTATCGCCTGAAAACGGGTGTCTCGAAGTCGTAGCTTGAGTTTTGGAAAGCGAAGAAATCAGCAGGAGCCAGATCAGGTGAATACGGTGATTGTTCGATGAAATTTATTGAGTTTTTGGCCAGAAATTCGTTCACAATAATAGCCTTGTGAGCTGGTGCGTTATCATTGTCTTTGCACAAAACTGGCCTTTCTCACCGTATTTGTTATCTCAAACGCCGCATAACGCTCATATAATAGTCTTTATTTACCATCTGACCTTCTGGCAAGAACGACACCGTGATAATCGAATAAAAACTGTCAAAATGACCTTCAGTTTTGATCGAGTTTAACGTGCCCTTTTAGGTTTCGGTTCAGTTGGAAGGCGCCATTCGGAAGCTTGTTGACTGGTTTGAGTGTCAAACTTGTAAACCTATGTCTCATCCACAGTTACAATGCGTTTCATGTATGTGAGGTCGGAACTGGCTCGTTCTTGCATGTCTTCAGCAATCCTTACGCGATTGATTTTTTGTGGAAAATTCAAGTCTTTCGGAATTAACCAAGCTGCAACGCGTGTCATGCCCAAACAATCGATTCGTGAGACACAGAAAGTTCAGCGGCAATCTCTCTCAGACCTAAATGACAATTTTCAGACACCATTTTCTTCACTTTAGCGATGTTCTGTTCAGTTGAAACAGTTGATGGCCGACCAGAGCGAGGCAAATCTTCCACCACATCTCGACCTCTTTTGAATGCACTGTACCACTCATATGCAGGTGTTTTTAATAAAGTCGATTCACCGTAAGCCCTCTACAACATTTTCAGCGATTCGGCACACGAAATACCGTTTGCAATGCAAAATTTGAGACAGATCCTTTGTTCAATATTTGTATCCATCGTAAAATCGCAAATTACCTTTGAGATGAACTAACAAAATGGCGTACTGTAAACAAATTAGATGACAGATGACAATCAAGTTCTGCATGGGTATAGAAGAAAGTTGTACCAACTTAGAGACAACAATAATTTTGGATCCCCTTTTAAACAGGATTTTTAAATGATCAATTCCCGGTATTTTCTTGGCAGAAGGTAGATCAGATTTGTTTTATAATAGGTCCTTAAAGAGAAGAATAGTATTACTTAATTGACGTAACATACACAGACGTTTCAGCATAATAATTAGCTGGACTGTGTTGTATTTTGGGGCAAAGTCGAATATGGCATTGCTCTCTTCACCAACACGGATAACCACAATATAAAGGGATCTATGTTTCGCGCTATTTCTGACAGGATTTATGTCGGGTATCTGTTTTACTTGGCGTAAGTTCACTTTCATTTACCTCTCACCACTGACAAGTTGCACAGAGAAAACAAAATAACTTGCAATCACTCTGACAACTCCCATTTAAAATATCTTGCTGCCCAGTTCAGAGACAAGAATACAGCAAACTGAATCGAATAGCATTGCCATGTTGTTTTTCACTTTGTATTCCAGCTGTTTTCGTTCTCTACTGTATGTAGTAAGTAGAGAACATGCATAATAGCCCATCCAAAAATTAAACATAGAGTTTCACCAAACATATCTCTGACAATCCCTAAACCCCTCGCTCAAACAATCTGTTTTATAAAAACATCCGTGTATGTGAGTGTGTGTGTGTGGAGGGGGTGGGTAAAATATGAACTAAAACGAATAGCGAATTAAATACCAAACTTGTACTGATGCTCCTCAAGGTTGCGACACGAAGATTTTCATGAAATCTCCCGCTCCAAATAATGTTTTAAGGTAAAGGTTTTCGAAAATTTTAATTTTCTCATAAAGTACTCTAATGATTTTAATTAATGGTGTATAGGAAAATTTCATGTTGAATAAAAGTTATGATTTGAATTTTATGGGAATTATCCCTTAAGTCCTCTTTATTCTGGTTAACTTACGCAAAATTAGTAAACCGTAAATCTTACTACACAAAAAATATGGATCTTTAAAGTACACAGTTTATGTAAAATACATTTTTATGAAGTTCACCAATACTGAGGTATTCCTAGGTTTTGGTTTATATTTTGCAAGCAAGTTTCTGTAGAAATATCTTTTATAGAATAGGTAGAGAAATGTTTTGTGAATGTAGCACTCAGTTTTTCAATAAAAGTAGGCTATAACTCTTATAGCACATCTTTTATTCCAGCGTTGTGGATAATCATAGATTGTAGTAAGCTGTAAGATCTAAAAGTTGTAATGTTTTGAAACACAGGCTTTTCAATCAATTTTACCCCACACACAAACATTTAATCTCTAATTCCTTGTTTTTAATTTTAAGTAATAGCATTTAAATTAAACATGTTTATTTATTTCATTTTTTCATATTATGATTTTTAATTTTCAGATATGTTAGGTACCTAAGTGGATTAATTTCTGCATAATAAGCAACTGAGACCAAACATAATGTTACGAAATTTCTTAGTAGAAATACATAATTTTATATTTTAGCAATATGTTTTATAACACATTTTATTATATTTTGAATACTTAAATTGAGATTTACTGTACACTTGTATTTATTGGAAAATATTTTAAGCCGAAAAATGAAGTTCCTGGAGAAACATATACGTTTTTGGAAGAGTCAAGATTTAGAATTGTACAGGCTTAATATTACAACTGAAGGCAGCATTTAGCGATACCGAATTACTAAGGATACAATATCTTTATTTCAGCAGTGAATAGCGTTTGCTATATGGTAACCTATTCCCTTGTTTACAAGCTCATGTTTTAATTGTTGAATATGTATTTTTTCAAAAAGGATTTCCTTGCTATAAAGATTTCTCTTCAAAAAGAACAACCTATTTTGCCACATATTCTTATCCTGTGCATCTTCTCCTGATAAGCATGTGTTGCACGCAACCCACAACTTTGCTCTGCCATGGGTCATGATCTTTCACTCATTTTTTTAATTCCATTTTCCGTTCATATATAAATTTTAGACTCCTCTTCTTGCCCATTCTCTTGTGTTCATACCATCGCAATCTTGCTTTGTTCTACCACTGTGCTCCTATTCTTCTTCTTCTTCTTCTTCTTCTTCTTCTTCGTATTTCTGTGTTTCATATTTTTTTCTGCTTAATACTTTTAACCAATCTTCTTAAAAAATAATTTTCGTTGTCAACATTTTCTTCTTATGCTCCGTAATTGCCAGGTTTCCCACACCATACAACACTATGATATGCAAGAAAATATAAATGTATTTAGAATAAAAACTGCTCACTATTAACTAAAATACTTGAAATTTGAATACCATTCGCTTTCAAGTAATATTCACAACGCCTGAGCAAAACATATGTTTTCAAGAGTTTTGTTTTTGATAATTCTGGTTTACTCTAAAATATATAGCGTACGCGTCACATATTCTCACCATTTGAGCTCATACGTTGTATTGTAGAATGCATTGTCCAAATGAGAACAGTGGTACCTAAATACTACCAAAAGGTGGAAAAAACAGTAGTAAATTTACACAACCGAAATTCTGTGCAAAATAATGTAAACTGTTTTGTATGGATATCAAAGTTTTGAAAGTCTGCGTAAGGGTACTTATATTTCAAATTTGGTGAAGAAGTTTGAAAAAGTACTTTTTATGTTCAAAAGTACTTTAAGCCTTAGCTTCAATTACATACAAATTACTTCAAGACGTGAACACAGAGCACTTAATGGCCTTGAGGTGAAGAATATGCCATGCGCCGGTTTAGCAGCTTGGATGTTTCTGAGGATGCTTTATAGATTCGATTCTAGCCCGGGTTGTATGGATCTTTCCTCTCGGAATGGTACACAACACGGCCAGTTCGTTTCTATCTTCCTTCTTTAAACCTTTTATTTTCCATCACCTTTCTGCAGTAATGTTACCTCAACACACATCTACTTTGTGATAATTCACACACGTATATTGTTTTATAAGTAAATCCGTCAAACATTTTCACTTGACGTTCTCAACACATGTACATGTATTTATCGACTTCCCAACTACAATGACCTACTTTCCTACAAAGAATGTAATGGCGGACTTTCCGAATTTCAAAATGTTAACTTCTGCTTATTTTAGATTTCATTTTCGATTCTCTCTTCATCATGTGACAAATTTCGTTTGCCATTGGCTACTTCATATATTTCTCTCTAAGAAACAGCTTGATACATACGTAGGTATATTTAAGTTTCGCCTCTTTCCAGTTTTTAATGGGCAATTGTAAATACTTCGCTGCTGACTGACCATCCCTTTCTACCTCGCCATTTTTTGCTTCTAGGCCTCTTGCCTCTTACTATACACAATTATTTTCTTTTATCTTTAACATTATTATTGCTATTATTATCGACATTATTTTATGATTCGCGACACGAAACGTACTTTTCTAAACTGTATATTTAGCTATTGCCCTTTGTTCAACTTTGATTTTTCATAAAATTTTGCACACGCGATGCAGTTTGTAACTACTTTTGTTCCATTTTTCAGCAAAACAAATTGAAAATTAATTTAAAATGGTATTTAACCACACTTTTAAATTGATTAAGTAATGATATAATTCGGCCACTAAAGGATAAATAGTTTAGTTTTAGATGGAATCAGAATACTGAATAAAGTTCTATATGGGATTTTGTACATTATATTTAAATAATATAGTAGCATATTTATTTTGGCAAAATTGCAATTTTGTATCATATACATCTATTTAATTGGTATCATTAAATTAAAATGATTTTTTCTCATGTAGCTGTATGACACTTAATAAAATTTGTGAGAACTAAAGCATAAGCTAGTTTTGTGCAACATACATGTAGCTGCTCGAGAGATTTATTCCTAACTACTTGTCACTTTGAAACGTTTTATTGCAGTCAATGTCACAAATTCGAGATTTCCCTTTGCCCCTCAACAGTGTTTTATTCAAGCGCCGCTGTTTTCCCTTAGAGCAGTTGCAACATGAATATTTAAACTCCGTACAAGCGAGGTAGATCCCTCCAAACCCTTTTCACCTCTCAGTTTATTGGCGAAGCACAACAGGTAACTTGTTGCAGCAATATTCCCACTGATATTACTTGCGGAGCATGCGCAGATCCCGATCCCTACGCCTCCACATAACCTTCCGCTCTTTTACTCTTTATAGTAACATTTCTCGAGTTCTAGTGCCGAAACTTTCAAACGTTTCCCTATTACGAACTTTTCAAGTAGCTTGTTGCCTTAACGCCTTATGGACAGAATAAACGGTAAATGTCAAAAGAATTACTAAGCAGCTGTAGAGTTATCGTTTTATAAGTCAGCAGCATAACGGCAACTTTACAAAACAAAAATATCCAAAGAAAGACGCTTTACAACCAAATGCTGCAATGACCTTTACTGGTCCAGGTATATGTATAATAATAACAAATAATAATAATAATAACAAATAATAATAAATAATAATAAAATAATAATAATAAATAACAAATAACAATAATAGAAAAAGTATAAACCGGGTTTGTGGGCTGTGGTCTACTGGGCTTCTTCTTCTTCTTCTTCTTCTTCTTCTTCTTCCCAGGCGTTTCTTCTGCGACTATGGCGGACATCTTTAATGTCAGTGGCGAGTTCGAAATGCTCTTGTAGAAGTTTTAACGCGACAGTAGACTACAGTCCACAAGCCCGGATTATACTTCTTCTAGTCCTGACATCGTCCGTGAAAGCATACGAACTTTGAATGCTACCACCACCACCACCACCACCACCACCACCACTACTACTACTACTACTACTACTACTACTACTACTACTACTACTACTACTACTACTACTACTACTACTACTAATAATAATAATAATAATAATAATAATAAATGTTGGCTTTATATAGTACACCGTCATTCCGCACCACACTAGAAAAAAAATGGGCTCAGGAGAAACTAAAACAGCTTCTAAGAAGTTTTGGTCCTAGAATTTCCCGCGCCTATGGCACAGTTGTAGCTGAACCCGAAACTGGTAAGGCTAAATTAGTAATAATCAAGAGAGATGAAACATCACCAGCGCAAATTATCCAAATTACTATAGAGGAATAACGCAATTACCTTCAATCCAGGCATCCTGGTAGTTTTAATAGACTGGCCAGCTATAGATGCTCATCATGACTCCATGCCCAGGCGGAGTCGGAAAACGGAGGGCGGTTGAACCTACATCCACTGATCCCACATATTATTGTAGGTCAGCCTACTTTACGCTACAAAAGATGTACGTTTGCATGATTTCACGGTAGCTTGAATCCACTGTGATATACTATAAATTTATTTAGTGCCGTTTGTATTTCACATCTCCTTAGTGACTTTTCTGGCATATCTTATTACTTTCTCTACATGAACTATGAATATAGTGTGTAGAGAAGGTATTGTATTTACTCCAAAATGCGATGTGAGTATTTTATCGGAAATATATATTTTGAGGTCCCCAAAATACAAAAAATATTGTATGTTCCATTCACATGACTTTCTCTACATCTCTGTAAGAAATTACTGTTCAAAAACCATATTCTTCTATCTACTTCATTATAATCGAGATAAGAATTATTAGAAATTTGTTCTTATTACTTAGTTCCTTGCAAGTAGAAAGGGAAAAACATCTAATGTGTTCCCTCCACATGATGTCCTGTTCCCTAAACAAGCCTTTGATTCAAAACATTAATACGTTATCTGCATCATGTTAATCAATAAGCAGAGTTAATCTTATTACTGGTTTCCTTGTAAGTAGCAGAGAAATAAGAATGCACAGGCTAAAGCGACAGTCTCGCCCTTTAAAATCCGGCCGCTATATCAAACAATTGAAATTCCAATTTCTTTGCTCGCCAGGAATAAACAAACGAGAAATGAGAAGAAAGATGTATTCCCGTTTGAGAAAAGTTTAAGTGGCTAAAATTGAAACCAATAATCCGGAATATCTAGAAAACAGCTAACTCTAGAAAAAATGTATAGACATAAATTGTGTGCTTTAATAGGATCTACATATTTTGTGTAGTAAATTTTTTATAACTCTTACGTTTTCCAGTTATACAAACGTCATCTAGAATGAGATCTTCAGAAGTTACTCCCAGAAAATTAGGATATTTCGTTTGTCTTAAAAATATCTTACACATACGGTATTTTAATCAAAATCGTTTAAGCCATTTTTGAGGAAATCAAAATTTTCGAAAAATGTTCCATGTAAAGGGTAGCTTGGGGTGGGTAGGAAATTTTCTTGAAAATCTTCGTATCGCATCCTTAGAAGATAAACTTAAATACCAAGTCTGGTATTTAATGGTCGTTTTGTTTTTGAGCTATGCTGTCCACAGACAGACAGACACACACGGACCTTTTTCTAAAAATGCTTTTTGGGTGTATATCCGGTATCAAAATTTTGGGTGCATTACAATGCCTTCTCTATGCACTATGTATATACTACGTGTATAGAAAGTAAAAAGGAAAGCTTAGAAAATGGTCCGTATGTGGTTGTGAATGTGGGTGTGACAGTATAGCTCAAAAGCAAAGAGACCGTTAAATATAAATTTGGTATTTAAGTTTAGTGTCTTCAAAGGATGAAACACGAAGATTTAAAAAAAAAAAATCTCCCCAGCTAAACTACCCTTTTCATGGAAAAAGATTTGAAAACTTCGTTTTTTTTAAAATGGTTCCAACAATTTATTTGAGGTAATACGTTTATCGACAACAAATCTATTTAAGCTATAAACTGTATATTGTGTATCAGAGTAAGTAAAAATAAATAATAAATGTTGTTTATCTCGAATTAGAAGGGATTAAAATACCCTATTAAATATATTTCCATGAAAAATATCTGGTGTGTATAACATCTCTTTTGTTTTACTCCAAACTGTGCAAAGCAAAGCTAATCTCAATTGTTTTACACAGAGACCAGATGCCTGTATGATTGTTTATCGCTTTAACTTAGTGTATTACTTTATTTCTCTTCTACTTATAAGGAAGTAATAGAACAATTTCTGCTAATGTTTACTTCGATTACAATTGTAGATAAAGGAATAGTCATCTGTAACAATAGTTTGTAAAGAAAGCCTCGTGAATGGAAGATATCAGATTTTTTTACAAAATTATTTATATTTGCCACCAATATTGATGTTCAAAGTCTTGCAGGACTTGTCAAGTGATCGTCGCTTATCGTAGTACAATATTGGTTTTTAATGTAATTCGTTTTGGAAAAAGTTTATATTTAACCATGGAAATGTACTCTTATTTATTGGAAAATTTAATTGTATTAAAATTCTCTGCAATTCAAGTAGTTCCATTTGAAGATTATGTGGAGTCTCGTTGCAAGGGAAGTTCAGAGAGGCGTTAAATAAGCGAATGTTCCACGTCAGGATTTTCAGATCCGCAAATTGCGATTCATGGTTGGCAATAATTGCTGTATAACTCACAAAACCACCGCCACTGAGATTACCCTTTGTGAATGACATCATAAATATGATGAGCAGTAGGCTAGCATGTCCGTTGGACCTTTCCCCTCACGTTAAGGAGGTGGAAGTGATCAGAGTCCATAGTTCCCCAACTCGCGCGGAATACGTTGATCTACATCAACGGCTCACGCATACCTGGCAAAGATGAAAATGATCTAGTTGACTGTGCCTTCGTGGTACACGAAATCGACCCTGAATTGTTTTCAGCACAACACTTACTTTCCTCAAATTGCTTTGTCTTTCAGGCTGAACTTTGGGTCATTAAATTAGCAACAGAGTGTTGCAAACACAACACAAAAATGCAACATTATACAGTGATTCACAAGCAGCGTTGAACTTAATACATTACTACAGTACTAACTCAATACGTCTAACATAAGATCAATAGCTAAACACGACTTTCTCTCTCTCCCTCCCCCCCTCCCGACCCTCCCTCCCCCACCCCATCTCATACCCTCTCTCCCTCCCTCCCTATCTCCCTCCCAATCTCCCTCCCTCTCTCTCTCAGATTCACCGATATACAGATACTCTCGGAAATGAGAAAATAGATCTATTGTAAAAGAAGCTACAGTGGAAAATTAAGAACTAAACGAGTCTTCATGTGAGTCACAACCATGAAAGGACATCTTACAAGAAAATTATTTTTTTCGAAATCCAGAATCGTCTACATGGTAAAAATACTTATGCTAACTCGGTGCCTATGCAATTCCTATCCGACAATGCCAAATTGAAATTATATTTCGAGCAATTCAAGATTACTCCTCCAGATGGAAACTAGTTAAATACCAAATAAAGTTCATTAATTTCCAAGGATGCAGCACAAATATTTAAAAACTTCCCATACTTACCTCTACATTGAAATTACTCTTTAGTTTTAATTTTACTTAAAACTGCCCGTTAATGATTTTGGTTTAGTATTTTATGTGACAAAAGTTACAAGTTATTTCAAGAGACAAAAGTAAGTACAGCCTGAGTTTTCTGTGTGTAGCATATGAAGATCTCCTTGAGTAAAACTTAAGAGTGGCAAACCTTAAGAGAGGGCAATATAACACTACACAAAAGATTTAAAGCGTACAATAAATGTGAAATAAAAATATCTCTGAACTTAAACGTTTACGAGATACTTTTTTTTTTTTTTTTCTTTTTTTTGGATTGTCAAACATTTATACTTTTACTATGTGCAGTAAGAAAGAGAAGTATTTTATTCTAATCAAAAATCTAATGCCGAGATTTTATCGGGTATATAGGCTGACTGCAAACGGCGTGCGTGCGTGCGTGCGTGTGCGTGTGTGTGTGTGTGTGTGTGAGAGAGAGAGAAAGAGAGAGAGCACACCACAACTCAGAGATGAAGCATCTGTTAAATACAAAATTTATTTTTAATTTCTGCATCGTGTCCTATCCTTGGAAAGGACTTGAAGATTTTCAAGAAGATCCTTCCAGCCCAGCTACTCTTTATACGAATTTTTTTTTGAACATTTTGATTTTCTCAAAATGGCTAACCATTTAATTAAAATTCAATATTTTAAAGATGTTTCATAGATGAAACTTATATCCTTTATTTTCTAACTTGCGTCTAAAGTCCTTATTCTGGACAACTTTTACATAACTAGTAAATCGTAAGGATAGAAAAAACTTATTACACAAAAACATCTGGTCAAAACACAATAGTTAGTAACGTTTTTCCTTCAGCTATTATAAATATATATATATATATATATATCCTATATTCCTTGTTATTGTTTTCAATTTTAAAATATTTATGCAGTTCTTAGCTGGAAGTACTTATTTGGTTTTTATTCTCATCGGCTAGCAAAGAAAACCGCATATCACTTCCATCATATGACGACGAGGTCTTAAAATTGACTATCGCTTAAGCCTAGTTTATTGGAGCATTCCCTTTTATCTGCAAGGAAATATTTTTTACAAATAATTATGCCTATTATCGTCAAAGAATATGCCTATTTTAAGAGGAATTTGTACAGAGAGTCATATGAATGTAACACATCGGTATATTCAAGTTTTAAGTCAAAATTCGTCTTTTTCTCGTTATTTTTTAAAGCTATAATATAGCGAATTGTTTTTTAAAAGTCTGACTGTCACTGCAACGAAATATATAACTTTTAATGTAAGATCGTTTCAAATAACAAGAAATACATATAATCATCTACTTCTCTAACAATAGTTTGTAGAAAAGTGAGTAGAGAAAGACATGTGAACGCAACACATTAAACCAATTCCGCAGACAATATGATCGAGATTTCCGTTAGTGTTTACGGCGCTAAGGACATCAGTGAGCAGGAAACCAATACCCCCAAGTGGTACCTATCTGGGCGCCACTGTTGAGACAGCCAAGGGACTCTGGACAGCGAGATGGATGAACGTTTGAGCCGTGTTGCAAATTACCAGCGCCAGATAAAAGCAGTACCACCATCTTCATTCAATGGTTTTAGCCGTTCCAACCTGACAGATCCCTCTAGGGTCTCCTGGGTCATCCTCCCTCCCGCCTTTAGGACTGAAGTTGTACTCTACATTCATTACTTATTGGGCTCCGTTCCTTCCAAATGCTTAAATTGTATAGCCCCTTTAACTTTTACGATAATCCAGGGGGCTTTGCCTTGAGAAACAAATACTTACATTTCAGAACCGCGCGCTTAGTTCCAGTCACTGCTGAGTTAAAAAATACTTTAACTAAAGAAATACATCCGCTTCCCTCGCACTTCTTGCTTAAGAAAACATTTTACCATTAAGATAATCCTTTCTAAATGCTCTTTTCCATGTTTTTACTGTCATCCTGATGTTTAGGAAATACTATATTAAATATCAAATTTTATAGTGAACAGTAAAACACAAAAACGAAAAGTAGTTTAAAAGTCACATACACATGTAGCTTTTTCAATATATATACAAATTTTCTGTGTTTTATGTACCAATAGAGGAAGTTAAACGAATACTTATTTTGCTGGTATGCCCACTTTATGAACCATACGAGTTTTAATAATCGCGGAACAAGTCATTGAAAAGGTGAAGAAAGCGTTAAGCATGCTTTTCAATAACTCTTCCAAATATTTTGCGCTCCTGCAAGTAGTGTAGCATTATTTATATGAAAGTATAAAGGAGGTATTTATTCAAATGCATAGCAATTTAGTATCTTTAAGAAATGTAGAATTACATTCTGATTAAGAAAAATATTAAGATATAAATTCCTAGCGGCAATCCTGTAATTCTCAACATAGCAAGCTTAACAGTCCAATGTCGGCCATGATTAAAATAATATATTAATTTTAGGGATGCTGTCATCTTATACTATATTTGAAACATATTTGAAGCTGGTCCCAAGCCGAGTGGTTTGATCTCCTGTCACTCACCAAAGTTAATGCGGCTTCCCCCACCATTCATTCCACCAGCTGATCATCATACTTTTCCTACTTCGTATCTGCTTTCTAACTCACATGCCCTGGAGAAGAGCGAACCCCTTGTTTTGGGTCCTTCATTCTATGATTGAAAGGTTTCTAGCATCCACATGTAAGTCTTGGGGTGTAGATGCTCGATACGGGGAGGGTAGGTCCACTAAGTTTAAGTTTAAACCTACCACTAGATAGGCCCTTATAACATAGCAGTTGCGGTTATCACCACATCTTATAATTATTTACTGTTGTAGAAAATAGTTTATCAAATTGTAATAATTAAAGGATTAGGAATACAAAAAAAAAAAGAAAAAAAAATTGGAATTGTTAAAATATATGGATCTTGAATTTGATGAGCTCCAGATGGTATATTATTATTATTGGCAGAAGGAAATTCACAATTTGAAGGTAAAGAGATGTTGTGTATTTGTTTTGACTTGAAGCATGGTAAGTAGAAAGAGATAGCAATATATTTCACACGTCAATTAGCAATCCTGCACTGCCTAATCGGAATCTCTGATTGCAAAGATATGGAACAATGCGAAAGCCAGCGAAGCAAGAACAGCCAAAGATATTAGCATATTTACCATATTTCATTGCCAAAAAATCAAATACAACTGGTAACAACACAATTACGTGGATACGTAGAGTAGGCAGTGAAGGATGACTGCGACAGGGTTTTCCAACGTTCGGACTTCAATTAACGCACCTACACCTTCCAGGCAGATCAAGTAGCAGAAAAATGGTCATGTTTCCTACTATAGATGCGACGAGTTTTATATAGGTATATAGCATAATGCGCATTTCAATCGATTAAATTGGGCAATTAACTTAAACAAGGTATTATTGAACGGGATGCCTGTTATGTCCCCTGCAAGGGACGTTCCCACAATTCCATGAACTAAAATCAACATGTTCGTGTTTGTACACACTAACCACTTGAGTGCTCTGTTGCGAAATGTAACACAGGCAGCCAGTAATTTTAGTTTTCCATTGATTGTATACGTTATTTTGGTTACTGTTGTGTAAACTGCCGAAATGTCCACATGCATTTATTTTCTCTTTTGTTTGATTATGAGAGACCATCCATATTAATGGATATGTGAAAGACGGGTTTTTTAAATTTATTATTGTTATTTTAGGTTTTTCACTCCGGAAGTTAGCACCAACATTTAAAAAGTAACTTTACTGGTCTAAATATAACTGTTAAAACAATGAGAAACGTAATAAAAACCGTGACAGAGATAGGTATAGAGATGTAAATAGATAGAACATTTGTTATTTAATTTTTTGATTGTTAATGACGCTGTAAATTGCCACCAGTGTGCCGGAATTTCGTTCCGCAGGAGTTTTTTTATATACCAGTAAATCTACCAACATGGGGATATCGCTTTTAAGCACATTTAAAAACAATCGGTCTGACTGCGTTCGAAACCGCAATTTTGGGTTCGGAAGGCCAGCGCTTAACATACTGAGCCCCCCAGACTGTGGGTGGATGGGATAGGATGGGCAGGTGTTACATACACTATATCACAATAGGTTGCCCTCAGGTAAGCAAACTTCGAATTCACTCAGACAGTATCAGTTCTGAAGTAATTGGCGTGAAAAACAATTCATGACAGACACAAATCAATTAACGATATTATAATGAAAATATGTTAAGTGAAGGGTTGACTCGGATATAGTATTTATGAAAGAGTTTCTCTGCATTGCTGACTAATATGACATTCGACCTTCGAATATTCATCAATGACCTGGGGACGAAGATAAAAAACATTTCGAACTGATATCTAAGTTTTTATCACATTATGTTTTATTTTTACAATGTTAAACAGTGAGAACATGTAGTAAGGCAATGCTACGGTTCGTGAATTAGGTCATATTTTGTGGGAGTGAAAGTATTCTGCGAATCTGCTGCTAGAAGTTATATTCGAGGAACGAACAGCTCCCGCTTTCAGAGGACAGAAAAACGCAAGAATGCGTTGTTTTCCCATGTTTCACTTAATTAATGTAATAGAGACGAAAACTTTTTTGGAGATATTATGTGCATATTTTAGAGGCCCTATATATAGTAATAAGCTTATTTTGTTACCGTAGTTAAAAAAATACACCCCTCATGATCTGGAAAACAGGTGGTATTGTTTCATATCGCATATTCAAGATTTAAACCCCAGTGTCATATTTTTCCTTCCAATTGTTCGGTGAAATGCATTAGGAGTGTAGGCAGGGGAAGTTCAAAAGAAGGTCGCTACCCTCCCCTCTCCCGAAACATTACACAGAGAGACGAACCACACATATCTTATGTAATAATATATTTAGAAGTGGTTGATGTGAGTTAACCAGTGATTTGAATTACAAATAGCAAATAGGACTGATCTTAGAAATAAGGCTGAATTGAGATTAATGGCCGTGCACAACAACATAAATGTTGAAACAGAAAAAAGTGTTTCTTATTTCTCTGAAAGTGCTCGAACAGTTAGACTTTGATAAAAAAAATGTTTTCAGGAGTGTATTGCATTCACAGATATATAATTTACAGCATTTTAATTGGTTGATGGCTGAGATAGAATTTTCTAATGAGTATTATAGATCAATTTTCATAGAGGACTGTAACAAGTAATCGTAAACATTATAAAATGAAATTAGAAGAAACGGCTTAAATTATAGCTAACCTAGTTTTATAAACCTGTCAATAAAATTATGCTATTTGCTACTTTCAAAAGAGAGTCGAAAATATCCTTTTCCTCATATCATAGCCACCCCTTTATGGCTACGCAATTGCCGTGCAGTTTGCTCGGCGATTTACATAAAGTATGAAATTTAAAGCAAATGTTTGAAATCAATAAACGTTGTGATTATTTTCGCCACATGGATACTCAGAAAACATTCTGGCTAATACTCACATAAAAGTGCACGTAAATATAGTATCTGGGAGAAGAGCTCTCTAAAAAGAGCGTGCGAGTTTTAATAAACACATTTTCATGTATCCCTCTTTTACATATACCTATAATTTCAGCATCACATGAAAGGCCGAAGCATAGCAGCAGTGCTTGATAATTTTCGTAAATGCTTATGCCTCGCTAGTTTTCAACGCAATATGTAGCAGCTCGTATGCATTTTCATTCATCTGGTGACAGCCAGAAAGGATGTCCATTTTTAACCCTTTCATGGCAAATATGGAGGGAGAATTAATGTTGGCAGTGCTTTCAAAGGGCAATGCAATTACTGCCAGAGTAATGTACACGGTAGATAACTAGATACGGCATATTAGAAAAGAAGCAAGGGGCAAAGAAGCAACCTTGGCAATGAACTGAAATGTACTGCTAATCTTGAAAGGTTATTTCTGTCAACGCCTTTTTTCGCTCACATGTGCTTGAAGTAGTTGAAAGAAAATTTAAATCAATACCTGTAAAATTGCAGATGAATTTTCCATCGTTCAGCTTTGTAAAAAGTTTGCAACATTAACAACATAGCTTTTTGTACAGCATAAATTGGTCAGATTTGTTCGCTTTAATTCATGCTCCAAATTGCCAACTATTTAAGATTTATCTACGTTCTTACATGCGGTAATAGATCGAGATGTATTAAACAATACAACATTCGTATTCTAATTTTATTCATATTTTTAAAGTCTCTTAAGTGGAAATTAACATCTCTATCCCTTTAATGTTATAAATTTCCAAATTAATAACCCGTTATATCAGAAACTATAAGAATTCAGGCTAAACTGTTTCAAGGTGTAAGTAAAGTCTTATAAGTTAATATAAAACAAGTTTATTAAAGAAACTAGAATATATTTGGTTTTTTTTTTTTGGTAGTGTTTAACGCCCGCTTTAACTACTTATGGCACCGCAGGCGGTTTATATATATTTGGTTTATTCAATTTTTGCTTAATATTTATCCGTAAATAATCTTTTTTAAAAAAATATCATTAATACGAAAATACTCCTTATTGATAAAAAAAACGAGACATTTATGGCAGAAAGTGTAATTCACACCAAAATTTCAAAATAAAGTTGGAGAAAATTGTCCTCCGTTGTCCAGGGGTAGTAACATGCTAGCCTGTCTTCAAAGTCAGGGGTTCAAAGTTGGCGGAGAGTGATGGATTTTTTGGGCGTAAAAATCCTTCGAATGGCTTCCTTCGGAAGAGAAATAAAGGCGTTGGTCCCTTGTCGGAGATTGACGGCACGCAAAAGAATCTTTAGCCTGGTAAAGACATCTCTGAGCAAAATAAAACGATCTTTCACGCCCAACATAGAATGGGTGCTGAGAACTATAGTACTTAAAGACCGTCCGTAAAAAAAACAATTAATTTAAAGATGGAAAAAGCAAATTCCCATATATTTACAAATGACAAAAATCATAAGTTACTATAATTAACAAGAGTGAATTTGTGGAACCTAACTCCTCCTAAAGATAAGGTGGTGTAGAATTCGTAATATAAAATGCCAGCTGCAGTACCATATTTAAAATTTAGATTTAAAACTTAATAATGTGCCTACCATGGTGCGTATAGAAATTAAAAGGATTGTTCAAATGAATTGCTCGTCTCTAACGCTTTGCAGAACATAGTTATAAATTAAGGAATTAATTTATCAGTGTTATTAAAGGACCACTAGTGGCGTATGCAGACTGGCATTCTTATATTAGGATTTTGTTTTCCATACATTTGATTATAGTAAGTTTTACGTGGCGTTTTGTTTAGAACTTCAATTACGTATTTGTATAGTTTTCTGTTTAGTGTGCTTTGTTATATCAGCCTCCAATTTAGTAAGCTGAATTTTTTAATAAGTTCTTTATATACTACAGCAAAATAAAGGGTGCCATTTTGCCAAATATTTTTTACTAATTAATTTTACTATCTTCTTCAACTGTATGCTATTTTCTTCGCCTAGTAAGATAAAGAAACAACTGTATTCCAATAAAATACCATTATGTCATGATTTAATGGAAAATAGCGATTTTGTATTACCCTAATAATTTAATATCCTTTTCATGAATTTATAGAAATATACACGACATTTTAAAACGATACCGAACCAGACGTGGACGTAGCAGATTGTTAGGATAAGAAAATATAGTTTTTAATGGTAAAACGTACGTCAACATCATGCCTCATAGCGCGGTTTTGGCAGTTTACCCAAGAACAAATCCGCGTGCATGGTTCACACTATCAGAAGTAACAGAAGTAACGCAGGTAGGTTCTTGAAATTCACAGTAGGTTTTTCAGAGTTTACTATTAGGATAATTACAAAATTATTGAAAAATAAGTACTCGATGTTCGTTTTTGCAAAAATACATGTTTCGCAATTAAGAGTAACCTCGAACTATTCGATTATATGTTGTCTTTCAGTAGGTAACTGCCCCTTGCGCATTTACCTGAGAGCTAGGACTGGTTTACGAACAAAGCAAAACCCGTCTGTTGTCATGATACGTGATTGGCAATAGAATCCTCTGAGATGCGAGTATATAGGCATCACATACTAGTGCTTCGCGCGCCTAATTGCAAAATACAGTAAAGTACATAAAAACATACCTAAAGGTTTCGAAGCTGGGACATAAAACTCTGGATAAGTTTTCCAGTATGCGCTGTAAGACTATTACTTCACTTGTTTCGAAACAGCCTGCATATGACAGCCTGCATATGTCTAAAAGGTTGTCTTACAAGTTTGTTTGTTTTTCGTTACGTTTCAATTACTAACAACGCCTGAGAACATACCCAACCTCAGCACAGCTACGACAGAGTAGTTGCCAAACTTTCTTTTTGCAAACTTTAAAAGAAATCGTCCAAAATATGAATAAATAAGGCAGTTATGTTCCGTAAACAAACTATTTATGTCCTGCCGTATATACCATTATTGTCGGCAATATACACCCATTTATCAGGAAGCTTATAAATTACCATTTCCTCAAAATGTGGGGGATTTCTGGTTGATGAAATGTACGAAGTTTAGTCTGCAATCCAAGGAAGTGAGATGTTTCCCATCAGGAATTTCTACAGGGAACGGAATGGACGAAAGTAGGATGGGGAAAATTTTGGGGTATACGGCGGTTGGGATTACTCATCCCCCTTAAAGCTACACAACTTTTGGTGGGTCACCATAGAGGCGTTTCCAAATTATGGTACTTTTCTTCAATGACTGCCTTGGGACGATTCAACTGAGAACGGTATTTCTCGGGATTGAAGGCCTCGTTATTGGAAGAAGTTCATAATACTGGATTACTTTGCAATCCCAACAAATGCATGGCCTTACCCTTCTCGGATGCAGCCCTGGTTTAGGAACCGATTGTTGTGACTGCCCTTTCTTGCGATATGAGTTTTTTTTTCTGGCGTTATTGTACACAACTCACTGCTCATCTCCAGCCGTTCCAGAAAAGGATAATTCTGAGTGCGCCCCAATAAGCAGTAACAGATGGAAACGTGCTGAACCAAATTCGCTTCAATCAGTTCCTGGGGAATCCATACATCACGACTATTTACGTCATTCACTTTTTTCAAGTTCCTGATTATAGTAGCGAGTTAAATTAAGCTCCAATGAACACCAGAGTTATCATTGCTGGATTGTTGACTATCATTATTTTTTTTTCCACGTCTATAATCATTGACCATCCAGATCGAGGCTTGGAGAAATTCCCAACTCCAAATCAACTAAACCACATTTGACATGCTCGACTTTTTACTGTATCTTCCCCGTAGATGGCAAAAATTTTCGGCGCGAATTGTGAAGGGGTTTTACCCTTACAATAATACAACAGTATAATGTCGGAAATGTTCCTTTATGCTTTCCATAGTTTGTAAACACAAGTTCATGCTGTTACATCCAACCAACGTCGGTCACAGACACTGGCATATCCAATAGCAAGTCTGGTTGTTGACCTCCAAGTCGAAGGGGTAGATAACTTGAGTGGACAGAGAGTTCATGGTTTTCGGGCGCTAAAGGTAGAGCATGCGAGCTAAACGAACCTATGAACCACAACAACCGTTTTTCGTTGGGTTAGTTTATCGATTGCCAAAAGGTTTGACTAAGCAGAACAGTAAATAATAATAGAAGATCTTGCTAAATAAAAGACTAATGCATGAAAGCAAACACTAACTGCTATGACGGCCGCGCCGTGGTCGAATGGTTAGACCACTCGCCTCTGTCTAGACGGCCCGGGTCTGATCCCGAGCGACCGCATGAGGTGTTTATGGTGGACAAAGCGGCACAGGAACGGGTTTTCTCCGGGTTCTCCGGTTTCCCCCGCATTCCACTGGTGCTCCATCTTCATTCCATGTGCCATTTGTAGTAAAAGCGACCTTTAATACTATCAAACAAAACTGCTCTGACTGGTCTCGTAGCTCAGTCAGCAGAGCACGTGCCTATTGTGTATTGTCTGAGATTCGATTCTTGCTTGTGATCGAGAAAGTTTCAAGAAGGTTTCAAATGATGCCCATGAAGTGGTATTGGATTTGAATATGGGTACTTATTTTATCCATTACTTAATAACTAATCCGCTGATAAATAGGAATTTAGGATTGGTCGTAGGTAAAATCATGAGCACGCGTTTCATATAATCTACAATGATTACAACTATATATTTATATGTTCCTTTAAAGCTTGGCTAGAGTTAAACTATATTCTACTATGTACTTTTTACAATAAACATGTTCAAATATGCGCTTGCTTTGCTGGATGCATTGATATAAGCACCTGTCAGTTTTAAAATATTTCTGATATTAAAGCGCAGACATGATTAATCAATTTTCTTTTGCTTTTTCTTACCCGCATGTACCCAAAATTACGATGCTGAGATTTCACCGGAAATATATGTTTTGGGGTCCCCTGAAAAAGATAAAAGCATTTTAAGAAAAAGGTTTATATGTGTTTGTGTCTATGTACAGCATAGCTCAAAAACGAAAAGACGTTAAATACCAAACTTGGTATTTAGGTTTAGTATTCCCCAAGGATGCGGCACGACGGTTTGTTGAAGAAAATCTCTCCACTGCCCTTTACATGGAAGAATGTTCGATTTAGATTGAAATCCCGTATATTAAAGATATTTACAACCCAAATAAAATGTATGTCTTGAATTTTCTGGGAATAATCTCTGAAAACCTATTTATTTTGGATAAATTTTGCCAAATTTAGTTTAACTGCTAAACTGTAATGGATAGAGAAAACTACACAAAAAATGTAGATTTCGTCAAAAAACACAATTTATGTCCTTTACCTAGGTTTTTGTGTCGAGGTGATCGTTTCCGAGATATTCTTTGTTATTGGTTTCAATTGTGAAGTATCTATACTTTCTCAGACAGGAAGTGTCCGTTTTTATTTTGTTCTATTCGTGGCCAAGCAAAGATGCGACTTGCAATGACAATCGCATAGCGATAGCTTTTAAAGCATTTGACTATCACTTTAGCCTAGCGTATTCCCTTAGTTTTCTCCTACTTATAAGGAACTAAGTAATAAAAACATTCTGCGAATGTTTATTTCGATTAGAATGGTGTAGAACGGAGAAAAATATGTTGTAAGAGTTTTGTAGAGCAGCTAGAGAAAGTCATGTGGTTTGTCGTAAATTCCAACGTGTCACATATACAAAAGGTAAAACTTCCAGGGAAAATCTCGCTTATGACTGAATACAGCTAATTACTCCTATAGAGTAATGGCATGGTGTGTCACTGTGCAAACGCAGTGTTTTAAAGCTGATTCAAGTGGGTCATCTTCGAAGCAGTTCAGTAATATTCATCCTATTCTGAAGACGCTACAAATAAAATTGTTCAATATGCTTGGGATCAACTGGTTAAATTATGTCTTCCAGGCAGACGTCATTTCGGGAAACATTTAGAACCTCAGCCGCATTTCGATGCGTCTTCCCATAATAAACTCCAGTATTGATCACAGCATTACTCCTTCTTCCGTCATTGGAGCGCCACCAGTTCAATAAACAAAACTGGGACCTCTTTGTCTCCACCAAAGACAACATAAAAACGTTCACATTACCTTTGAAGCTTCACTCAAACGCAGAACATTAAGTGTTTAACACCTTACCTGTTACCTGGTTGCCAAGCTCGAACTGCAAGCAGTGACCACGTGACGATTATCAGTACGAGACCACGAAGTAAACACAAGCAAGCCTCGCTTCAGTCGCTTTTTATTTCGTACTACCCCTTTGAAAATCAATGACGCGGCAACTTCTTTTGCACTTATGTAAGGGAAAACATAAAACTACAAAGAAAGACTTGTTTGGGTCACATGTATAATAAAATTCAAATGGAAAATCTGACAACTAATTGCATTAGACTTCGTGTTTATTTACAGAAAATGTTGAATTTCACAATATTCAATTAATTTAATTAAAATGCATATAATTTGTTTAATGTATTTTAAATGAAAGAGTAATTTAAACTTCACCTCAATATCTTTAAAACATTTAAAAGTTATTAATACAAGTTCTTTTGCAACACATTAGAAGGACACTCATAATAAGACATCTGACTAAATCAAAGTATAAATATAAGCATCAAATTTTGAACTATCTTTTATCTTAAACAAATATACAGATAAATTTTAAAATGAATATAATAAAAAATAATTTTAAGTATGTATAAGATGATCATTAAATTTATTTAAAAATTATCCGTAGACTTTGAATACATTGTATATATAGTGTTATATCAATAAATAGCTTCATCTATTTCATATCAAAGTATATAAATGTAAAGGAATCTATGAATTCATAAGCATACTTACATACGTACAAATTTCTTAGTCAAAACTAATACACTCTACTTAAGAGTACCACATTATGATTTCACAGTTGTATAACACTCAGTGAGAATGAAATTAGTAATTTTATTATATACAAACATTAAAATAAGATAGCATAGCCTGACTTGTATATAGAATGTATAGAGCAAGATAAAGTATTGTATTCCATTCAAAAACTTAATACCGAGATTTCGCCGGAAATATATGTTTTGAGACCTCCTTAATCCAAAGAAGTGAGACAAGAGAGACCTCTTATGTGTTCCAGGGGTATACAGAATACCTGACTCGTGCATCATTTCTAGATTAACGGAACATAAGTGTCATCTGTCTTGCATAAACGGAAAAGTCCGCAGTCGCTGAACATTTGGTTTCATGGGCCATAAGTATTAGCTATTACACGAAAGGATTAGCTACTACAAAATATCATCCCTAAGCTTTATAGAGAAGTGCCGGAAGTGTAAACATTCTAACATCAATAAAAGTTTGTTTTCCATACACATGGTCTTCTCTGGCTATTCTGCAACAGATTATTCTAACAAAAGTTCGTCATTCTGTCTGCTTCATTCTAATCAAGATAAACAGAAGATATCAGTAATTGCTTATAAGTAGAAGGGAAGTAAGGGAATATATTAAGCAAAAGCGATAGTCAAATGATTAAACAACCTATTCCTATGTGATTGGAAATCCTTTGTTTGCAGGGTCAGGATTTGACAAATTCTCGTATGGGAAAAGTTTAAGCATTTTAAAACTGAAGCCAATTTCAAGGAATAATGCGAAATTGTCAAATTCATCAAAAAATGGATGTGCAATAAATTGTGTTTTAACGAAATCTACTTTTTTGTGTAGTAAGTTTTGTCTATGTCTTACGGTTTACCAGCTAAGCATAAATGATCCAGAATGAAGAGGTCTTCAGACGATATTTCCAGAAAACCATGATATAAATAGTATTTTTCACGCAAATCTTTAATATACAGTATTTTAATCAATATTGCTAAGTCATTTTTGACAAAATCAAACTTTTAGACATTTTCCCATGTAAAGGGTAGTTTGGGGTCAGGATTTTTCCTCAAAATCTTCTTTTCCCTTAGAAAATGGCAACCAAAGAGTTGGCCAAAACGCCGGACGTTAATAAGTATAACCTTAGACCACGGTCTTCCAGCTCAAAGATTTTAATGTTTTATTAATCAACTCTAGCCATGAAAGCCTTCGTTCATATTTAAGCCTCAAAAGATCTCTTGCATTCTGAACGACAGAGATACACAGAAACTTACATAAAAAAACAACAATGCAGATATTGATAAATATAATTGTTTTCTCACAGAAACCGTGTGTAGGAAGGAGTTGGATAGGCAGAGTCAGACTGAAAAATTCATGTCATAGCTGGGATTTGAACCACGGATCTCCCGGTCTCTAGCCGGTTGCTCTACCACTGGGATACCATGAAACATGCTAGCATAGCATTGAATTTCTCAACTGACTAACATGTTTCCCAGTAAACCATACAAGGTGATCTCAAGTACCTTAAGTCACAGGATTCATAGTATAGCTATTATGTACTATTGTGATAGATTTAATTGTTTACTCGCAGATACCGTGTGTAAGACAGGAGTTTAATAGGTAGAGACAGATTGAAAAATTCAATACCATAGCCGGGATTTGAAACACGGTCTCTAGACGATAGCTCTAAACGCTGAGCTAATATTGCAACATATCCGCACGGCATTTAACTCCTAAATTGACTCATATGTTATTACAAAGGGATATAAAATTATTTTGAGATGATATACCCCAATAGCGACTTACATTGTCTAAGTACTTCAGAAACTGGACTTCATAGTTTAACTATTATGTTAATTATTGCTAATTTAGTTATTTTTTCACAAACCGCGTGTAGGATCTCCTTGGTTCAAATCCCGACTTTGGCATTAAATTTTATGTCTGACTCTACCAAACCTACTGCAAAAACAAAAAAACACACTAACATTGCATTGAGTAATCGCCTGTGTAGTAAGATGTTTGAATATTAATCTATTTACGTATAATATTTTATTTTATATTTTTGTGATTTATTAAATGTGATACCAAGAGTAACATTATGATGATTTTATTAGCGTCTCGTATTATAGCAGTACCTACTTCTTTAAATGTTATTCTGGATTTGTTATGACCACCGTGTCAGCTTCTGACCTGTCAGCAACACCAAAGTGGATCCACAATAACACTAAGACATTGTTTTTACCATCCTAAACTTTAATGAGTCTATCCTTAATCGTTTTTGACAGCAAAGAACCGTTATACCTATCCAAAAATGCCATATACAGTAAAAGATGTCAAACGCAATAATGAAAAAAGAAAATTTAAAATATATTTATAACGAATTGAATCACTGGCTTGAGCGCACCAAATGTACCAACCTAATGGTAAGACGAATCTACAGAACACTCCTTCCCCTAAATGATGTGCAAATGTTTACCACTCTCTCTAAAAGAAGCAGAAGTTGAGATTGTTATCTGTTCAGTCCTGCAGAACTCAGTAAAACATGAGAGATACTGACTGTTTTACAAATAAATTCAAAATAAAAGTATTGTGCCTGCAAGAAAGAGGAAATTCCATTGTTACGACTGAAAATGAGCTGGACATTTACACTTTTGACTCTTTCGCCCTTTATTTTCCTCTTAAAACATCCTGTACATATCAACATTCCCACTGGCATATAAAAACTACGAACAGATTTCAAAATCTCTTTTTCTATTTGTCATACATGTAAAAACTACTCCTACTGGTCATCTATGTTTGTATGTTTTTTTCTAAAACGTACCAGCTAGGTGGCATGTTAGAGATTCCAGAGTGACTCTCTACCTTTTGCTTCAAAATGGAAATGAATTTTGCACCTCTGTGTAACGGATCAAAAATGACATCAATGGTGAAGGTCTCACAAAAAGGCAAGGTTGCAATGAATTTTAATGTCGGCGCACAGACGTGAAGCGATTCTTCTGAAAGGCAAATGAGCAGTACAGCTATCGCCACGTTTCAGTGGACATTTGGGTCCGTGGACATAGCTTTCATTAACGTGGGCACTCAAATCACTTCCCTCCATCTCCTCTTGCCGTGCGGGAGCCATTTCCAAATCACGCTCGGAAAACTTTAAGCTATGCAAAGGGGCATGTGGACGTGAATAAGCTGGGCATTAAATCTTTTTTTTTTCTCTTTTTCTCCGTTTATGTTACACTTAGCATGTGCATACATATCGCATACTTTACAGCATTGGATTTATTAGTAATTAAATACTTCAACGAAGGGAATACGTATTGCTTTCATTCTGGAAGACAAAATAGTCTAAGCACCAGAGTAATCAACGCCACTAGCTTGCCCTGTGACGTAATTACTCAGGGAAAGTTAGTACGGGAACAAGGAAAACAGAGAGGGCACTCAATTAAATTATTCACAAAGTGATCTAAGCGCAGACGCAGAATAACCGCAAGACTTGAGTGGTTAGACCGCTCGACTCTCATCTAGGTGTCCCGGGTTCGATCCCAAGCGCCAGCATTTGGAATTCGTGGTGAACGAAGCGACGTATGGACGGGTTTTCTCCGGGTCTTCCGGTTTCCCCAACTACTCATTCCACCAATTGCTCCATCATCACCTTTCCAATCATCAATTTCGCTTACATTTAATATCATCCACTTCTTCCTGTTCATGTCTGGCTACGGTCCTAGGGGGGGGTGGTCTCAGTCCTACAATAACGGTTACGATTGGCAACGAAACATAGAAAAAGAATCACCAAGGCAGGTTCAATCACAAGGGACCACATGCGAGATTTATGGTGATCAAAGCGGCGCAAGGGTGGATTTTTCTCTCACCATTGAACTCCACCAGTACTCCTTCTTCATTCCATGTGTGTACCAACAGGTCATAAGCCTGCGGTGGCTTAGGGCCGGTTGTACGAACTCGGGATAAACCTCTGTTAGACGTTATTCCATGTTTATGTGCTAAATTGTATTGTACGACAACGGAATAGAGACTATCAAGGGAATAAACATGGGATAACTTATTCCGTGATTCTTTGCGGGTATAAGCCGTTATTCCGAGAATAGAGTAAAAAAATAAAATGGCCGCTTGTGTTCTGGACACAATTTTGACCCATATTTGACTGATATAAGCGATTAATTTCTTTATAATATGTTTTAAGGACATATTATAGCAAAATACAATATGTTATAGATGTAGTCCGATATATGAAGACTGCTACGATTAGATTAAAGTTGAGAAAGTATATCATACCGAGATAACTTGGCGGCTATAAGGCATAAGGCAAGAAGTTAGTTACAGTAAAGTTACATTTATAAAACAGTAGAACCTACCTATTGCCATCAAAATATTGTTATTTTTATTGAAACAATTAAATTTAATCCTACCCAAGATAAATATAAAATAGTACATAGCAATTCACCAGTACAATGCATAGCGTTGTAAAGAACGAGGTTACGTTTTACTGACGAAATACAAAGAATTGGTTACTTCGAGGGCAATATGTTTCAAAACGTAACATTGCCACAAGTGTTAATGTTAGCGACATTCTGTACTATAATCATATTTTTGAGGTTAGGTGCAAGTTTAACAACGATAACATTACAAGCTTTTTGATAAAGGGAGGAGATGGTCAGATTAAAAGACGCCTTCATCGCTCGCAAATATAATATATATTATTATTTTACAATAAATTAATAATTTTTCGTATTATCTGCTGTGGGTTTAATATATTAGAAACAATTTTGATTGAATAGACGATACCTTCCGTAAGATATAATGTTCTCAGTTTTATTAGTTTGGTTGACCATTTCAAACTGTTGTATTAAATATTGCCATCAGCAAAGTACGAGCTGTAATAGGAACGGTTTAATGCACTATTCGACATAGGTACTAATTTTTCTGTTGGTTAATAATGCCTATATAGCAATTTGCTTATGCACTTGATCTTGGTGCAACGATTCTATTATGCATATCTTAAGTTGATAGCGTTGGCAACAGCTATAATTTAATTTTCAAAATTCGATTACTAAGTATTTTACTGAATAAAATTACAGAATCCAGATTAAGTACGTTAGTTGTTTTGAGGACAGAAACGAAAAGATGTCATATCAGCACAAGATACAACAATACAATATGTAACGGTTTCATTCCCATACTCCTAACCTATCGCAAGAAGTCACAGTATATGTGTTTATGTTTTGTAAACTATATAGCAATTCTGCATCCGAATACCCTGGTGAACATTTATAATTATTTCATAGTACCGTAAGTAGTTAAAATAAGAAATAATACATAGTTTAGGAACAGCTGATTGTGAAAATAATGCAAATTTTCAGCAAAATAAAGCAGAAATTACGAATCAATTTGGCCATGAATGATTTTCCAACATTAGTTTTAAGTGTGCAAACAGTCGAATAGATATCTAAGGAATAAAATTGCGTCGTACAACTCGTCACCATATTTATACCGCGAATAGTGTATTCCAAGAATAACTTTTACAAAATTTATTCCGAGTTAGTAGTAAAAATGTAAGTAATAAAAAGAAGAGAAATTGCTCTACGCCTTGCCTGCTGTTCAATAGTAATGCGAGACTTCAATGTGCCTGCTATACATAAATACTGCTCTTCCACTTGACCGTGCTGCACCACGTTTGTATTACTGACGCTAGAGGGATTTAAATACAATATTGTTGCCATCGAAATGTAGCGATAGTTCACAAGTACAATTTTATACCCTATTTATTTATAAAATATAGAAGTTTGTTTTATGATATTTTTGTTTATGTTATTCAAAGTTGCGATGCTCATGGAAGAAATCCGTATGTAATTTACGGAGCTATAAACCTGTGCACAGCTTCTTGCGTTACGTTACGATTGCATTCTCGCGCCTGCGCTTATGCTGCGTTAGATTAGCGTTATGACTTCATTACGAAATCATTACTCAGCACGAAAGACGACAGGCAACAAAGCTGTACAGTGGCGGGACCCATACATGTCAACAACACACTCGCTATACAAATCATGTTTTATGAATCACAAAATATCTGCAAAAGCTGCAGTGTATAAAAGCAAAGGAGGATCTTTAATATTACTAATTTGAGTACAATTTCTGTAAACAATACTGCTTATCGCATAAATAAATTGCACAAACGTAACACTGAAAACACTTTACACAAGAGCATTCTATTTCATTAATAAAATTACACGAATTAAAACAGTGAAGTTTCTTCTCATTTGTAATTTGAGCCCAGCTTGATTAATACTCGACATTTTACTTACATTTTAGAAGAACAACATGATTTCGACATGTGTCCATGGCTTCTTCAGTTTTTTTTTTTTTTTCCACGACTGAATCATCTAGCTTGAAGGTATCTCCTTTCTTCGCTCTACTAAGCTGCCCTCTGATGGGAGGTTTGACGAACTTGAAGATCAGCTGGTTGTCGATTTTCGTGTCGAAGTTCATTAATTACTGTCTGAATATGTGTATAAAACTATTTTCCCACCTTGTCAATTCTAATACCATCCCAGCTGATTTTACTAATTCCTCTCTGCCATGTTCATGTTACCCGCATAGTCAATGCATGCCCTGATGCTATACTGCTTCGTAATGACTGACGCTGCACTAGAGTTATTCTTATTGTTATTTTCATTTCATGGATTAGACTAGTCTGCCTGATCGGACTTCGCATTCCAACAATTACTCCCATCTTGTTCTAAGACGCCCTTCAACTCTTCTTCCACTAGATTTATATATTTTTTTTTAAACTGGTAATATTTCTCTAGTCATTTCGTTCATACGTTCTTTCCGATGCTGTTTATTTTCTGCTACTTTTTTTTTAATATCCAGGATTCACTTCCATACTGGGATTGCTATGGATTTCTCCTAGCAGAAGTCTTCCATAAGTACATCTAAGCCGAAATTTGCACATTTCAAAACTTTACCAAACTGTAGTAAATACATTTATAACTAGATTGGTGTAATATATGTTCAATTGTTCAGCATGCTAACGTCTGATTAAACGCTATAACACATCTGCATTAAATAGACTAATATCCCAAAGGGTGCAACCTTCCTACATATTATTATATCAGGAAACTTCTTACGTTAAGTTTTTTTCATTTATATACACTGTCTTGATTACTCTCAGGTATATTGGCAACGTTAGAGACATTCGCTGGTATTAACTTGGATGCATTGGATTTTCTGTTTATATTTTGTAGTTTAACGTCATGGTAGATCACATCAAACGATACGAATAATATGTGTGAAATGATGCTCAAATGAGCACTGGATTTTTATATTACATTGTAACTCTACAACAATCAAATAATTTCATTCTTAATGGTACCACCTTTAGGCTGAAAACTATATGGAGAATTCTAATTCCAGACCCGATCATATATGCTTCACAAGATACGTTTCTCACTGTGGTTAAATACGCTCATGACCTACTGATAGCATTGAAAAAACATTATACTAAATGAAAAATAAGCCTATATTAAATACGCACCTCTATCCCTAAATATAAAAGTAAAACAATACCTATACGAATACATATTCATTGATATTTGAGCAAAAGCAGCCATGTCAGGTTCACAGCTTTTTTGTTTTTCCCCACATCTTTTAATTAAAATGCATTATTCATTTATCTATTTTTTGTTTGTTTCTTCAACAACAACATAGGAAAACCTCCAGAGAAATCAAAATCTGTATTAATAGCTCGTCCAGGTTGGTGGCAGTTCATTTCAGAAAGCGTTACTAATTTGATGCAAAATTAAAAGCTATGATTGGTAATGTAGCTGAGCATGTATAAACTACAATTCCGGACATCTTAGTTTGAAATAAGAAATGTTTATATTCTATCTCTAAAATATTATGCGAATAATTTAAAATAGTAGCTTTATATTTACCTAAGAATGATTTCAAATCAAATATGTCTTTCTCAAACCTTTGGTCCCTTTGTTTTGTTAGTATGTTGAATTTAGCATTAACACTATACGGGTTGATTGAAAACACCGACAGTGGATTTTATAGCAGGGGATCAAAAATAGTAAATTTTCAAATAGGTTACTTCAAGTTAGCTGGAATAATATATTTATAATAAAGCAATTTAAGTACAACAGCCAAGTATCACTTAACGACGGTAAAATATTGTCTGGAGCATAACTTGAGTTCTGTCTGCAAACTGCATGAAGATGAACATGCTTGATGTCATTGTGTAAAGTCTAGTAGCAGGTAGACCCAATTTAATTTCTTTCAGGCTTTACTTCTTTGAAATTTATATGCTGATTGCAAATTTTTTCAACAAATCGTTATAATTTCATGGAATAAGTTACAAAAGCGGTTCGAATTTTTTAACCACTTACCCGATTATAGATTTGATGCAGAAATTGTGTTCTGCGACAGTGTCGTCTTCTTCAGCAGTGATTCTCACGTTCGCCTTGGCATGTAAGTGATCGCATTTGGATGCGTAAACAACACGGAAGAGCGACACGACGGTAATCGGAACTTTTGGGAACGCAATTCTTCTTTCCTTTCAGAAACTTCCAGGAAGCTCTGTGTGACGTTATTTTCTAGCTATAAAAGGAGAAAAATTGCAGTGCAGTCTTGTGTTGTGAATTGTACCGAGTGTAAGCGACCAGAGTGTTAGCACACAGTGTCGCGCGAGCCATGAATGCTGTGCAGTGTAAACTGTTTACGCGTCGAAACGTCTGTCAATTATTTGCAGCAGTGAATTTAAGAGTTTATTTGAAAATAATGGTTGAGTCAATAAAGACATTTGCTA
Organism: Hymenopus coronatus; assembly: GCA_030762935.1. NCBI lineage: Eukaryota > Metazoa > Arthropoda > Insecta > Mantodea > Hymenopodidae > Hymenopus > Hymenopus coronatus. Next base: position 63,895,074 of record CM060896.1, read on the forward strand.
CAGCATGTAACCATTAGACCGCGGCAGGATGTTTTTCACAAGCAGGAATGTATCAGGTGCAGTCTATCATTCCAACTTCAGTCATCTAAACTATTAGCAAGCGCAGTCCAAACCATATGTTTCCGAAAATGAGTATTTTTGAAAACATATAAAACTTACCATCATGCAAAACTATGCTTGTTACACTTGTCATTTTGCGTAAAATTGGCGAATGACTATATCAATGCAGGAAAAAAAATGAAAATCTGATGTGTTCCATCCATATCTCTGTAACAAATTAATGTTAAAAAGTTCATTCTTCTTCTTCACGCTAATCGAGAAAGAATTGGCAGAAATGGTATTATTACTTCCTTTCTTGTAACTAGAAGAGAAATAATGGAGTAACAAAGGCTAAAGTGATAGACAAATATTTTAAAAACTGGTTGCTATGTGATTGAAATTCCTTTGTTTTTATGGCCAGGAGTTAAGATGTTCCCGTATGAAAAGGATTAGGAAATTTAAAAATGAAACAAATAACAATAAATCTCAGAAATGGTCAAGTCCATGAAAACAATATATAACATAAATTGTATTGTAAGTTTTTGTCTATTTCTTACAATTTACCAATTATGCAAAATTCCGAAAAATTCATCCAGATTAAGGCTATTTCTACAAAATTAAAGATGTAAATATATTTAATGTAGATATTTTTATCAAAATTTTTCAGCCATTTTTAGAAAACCAAATTTTCGAAAAATTTTCCATGTAAAGGGTGGTTGGGGGTGGGAATTTTCTTGAAAATCTTTGTGTCACATCCTTGTAGATACTGAATTTAAATACCAAGTTTGGTATTTAACAGAACTTTCGTTTTTGAATGGTTATATTCTGTACCACGTGTGTATGTTCCTGTCTTAAGAAAACCAAATTGCCCAAAATTGAGTTCCTAAAATCGTTTCAAAACTTTGTTTTCTTAACAATACGTTTAAGAGAGAAATGTAAGTACCTAATACGTTGGCGCACCATTCTGTGCATCACATGTTTCGTGTGCAGCTTATTGCTGTTCGGTTGAATAAACCCTTAAAGAAGCATTATAAGCTATCATATTAACTTTACCAAATGTCGTGCTTAAAATAAGTTAAGTCTAAAATAAAGTAGCCGCTATGTGTTGAATCAACACCATTAGCAGAAGGGAAAAAAAAAGTTTGCTACATGCGAGAAGCGAAACCTACGACCCTCAACAGAGTAGAAACCTACGTTTTGCCACAGCGCTACAGTGAATATACATGGAAGGTCGCAGGTTTAGTAATTCCGTACAATATAAACTGTATCATGTTTTGTGTCGTTAATATTTTTAGTTAATATTGATAGTTTGTTTTTAAGAAGCTTAAGTTATGTGTTTTGTTATGATTATTAATCACATGGGTTAGTAATATTAAGATTTGGAAGTTGTGACACATTTTAGCTGCCGCTATCAGCTCTATCGCGGATGGTTTACACAAGGCGCTATGGCGTATGAGACTTAGTAGAATTCGGCACTCCAAATATGACCCATTTTCCCCCTTTGGGTGTACATTATGCATATTGGACTGTGACAAAGTGTCGTCACGCAGATAGGATTCTAAGTTTCATTTCTTTGTGGTATTCAGCAGCTGATGGCATTTAAGGCACTGAGGCAGTCTGTTCATTTCTGTAAATAGAAATATGCTTACCACGTTATAGTCAAAAGACCTCCCTAGATAGAAATAGTGACGTGTTATGAGAAACAACACAATCTCAAGACTCTCACAAAGCACAGCATCTTGTGCTATGACCTTCGCCCAATGACGTAATGGCTCTCCCTTTATTCTAACTCCAAGCATTATTTCTGCGTAGACACGAGGACTCGGAGTCAGCCGAGCAGAGTTGGTGCAGGCTGTCGTAAATGGTGGAGAGGGTAATTTGAAGACTTGCACGGTAAAGGCCCAATGTTATCAAGGAAAACAGCAATAGCAGCAGTCCATCTCTTTAGCCTAGGGGTAGCATATTCAAAAGTTCGCAAGTTCCAATTTCGCTTAAGTTGAATTATCGGGATAAGGTTTATTTCGAGAATTTCTCTTATCCTGAGAAGACGAATGTCGAGTAACTTTAATCAGCATCGTAGATAACCTTTGAGTGTAACTTAATCAATTTCATTCATCGTCCGAAATTACCAACCAAGTTAAAGAACGTGTAACAGCCCTCCATGGCGTAATGGTTACCATTCTAACTTTATATGCCCAAGATCGCGGGATCAAACCCGACGGAGGACAATGGATTTTCTCGGGCGTAAAAATCCATACCTTGGCTTCCTTTGGAAGCGAAATTAGGCTGTGGGTCCCGTGTCGTAGATTTACGACACGTAAAAGAACCTAAAGCCTGATAGAGAGGCCTCTGAGCAAAATTAAGAGGTCTTTCACGCCCAATTTAGAATGGGACGTGAAAGCACTGGCTGAAATATAAACTCTTATTCCGCCGCTTTCTATAAATAGAGAAATTCCTCTTGGGCGAGCATAATGTAGGAATCGATGGCTTACATGCTGGTATTCTTCCTGACACACGAAACGCTATACAGTGAAGAGAGACAAGCCCAGTTGAAGAAGACTTGACCAAGAGCAAACAAATGAAAATTCATTCGAGAATAACATGCTTAAGTATTTAACAATTGAAATCAATAATAAGATAATAGTTAACTTCACCCAAAAATGTGTGACACAAATTGTGTGCTTTAACGATATCTATTTTTGTATTTATTTATGTTGTTTTATATAAGTTTAGTCACTTCCCTGTTTCTTTACCGTTTTAGGTAGGTTAGGTAGGTACAGTAGGTGCGTTGGATGGGTGGGTAGGTAGGACATATTCCAAATGCCGGCATCAAAAATTTCACTTCAAATATTAAGTTTCAGATCACACGGAAGAAGACTGTTGGCCCATCTGATGAACAGTTGGAATGATACTGTAACAGGCCACTAGATCTAACACTTAGCAAAATGATAATATATAGTTAGTTTGAATTGCTTCTGGGATAGTTATGAATATGCAAATGCATTCAGAATAAAGAGGAGCTCACAGGCTTTTACCAGACAATTATATATATATATATATATACTGTTCATGAAAATATATTAAGCTTATAGTATATTAATCAAAATCGTTAGAGTCATCTTTGAGAACATTAAAATTCTCGACATTTTTCCAAGTAAAATCGAGTTAGAGGTGGAATAATTTTCTTGAAAATCTTCGTGTTGAAGATGTTAAACTTAAATACCATGTTTTGATTTAACGGACCACATCTTTTTAAATTATGCGTTTACGAACACACGGACATACACATAGATCATTTTTTGAAAATTATTGTTGGCTTAGGAGCCTCAAAACATGTATTCATAATGAAAATTAGATAATCAATTTTTGTTGGACTGCAACACCTTCTCTGCTTATTATGTACCTAGTAAAGAAATTACAAATTATACGCGGATTAAGTTTGAGAGAATTTGTTAATTTAAACGAATTTTTAGGGTAAAAAATATCATACTTTACCATTTGCTAGAACTGCGCAAAATTGGTTGCAGAGGGATAGGGCTACATAAAAGAGGAGGTCTACATACAGTGGTAGAATTGACATTTCAGCACAAAGGAACGCAGTTCCATTATTCGCATCTGAAAGAGGCTGACTTGCCTAGATCGAACACAAGAGCTACTTTCGAACACCATAGAGAAATGAGACAAAATATCTCTTATAAAGATGCAGTGCTTTACAACTGCATTTTCTTGATGCAAACTCATAACAGAGCTGTGCAAGAAGAAAACAATAACCATTACGTCATCTGCAATATGTTGTAACAATGTGGTTAGTTCATAAAATTATAATATTTCCACTAATATATGAGGAAACAAAATAATGTATGCCTGCCTCCGAGGTCCCGGGTTCGATCACGGCTGGGACGGGGAATTTTTCTTTAACCAGAATTGTTTCCTATCCCCCACAGAGTCTGGAAGTATGTATGTGAGACCTTTTTTTTAGCTTAACGTCCTTTAACCTGGTTGGTCATATCGGTGAATGAATGAAATTGGTGAAATGATGCTCAAATGATCTCGGGCTCCATGGATCTTAAAGTTACTCGACATTCGTCTTCTCAGGATAAGGGAAAACCCCGAAAAAAAAAACTTATCCGGGTAACTCACACTAAGCGAGATTCGAACTCACGACCTTTTGAATGTGAGGCAGACACGCTACCCCCACACTACCCAGGCGTGAGATTGAATGTGTGTGTTTTAGGAAAATAAAAAACTCAATGTAAAGAATCTACAGACGACGATTTGTTTCTAGTGCAAAGCCCCCGATATGACATATGATAAAAGGGGATACATAAATGAAACAATAAACAAACAAAATAATCTAACCATGGTCAATCAGTGTAATACTAATGGAGCGAATTGGCTCCCTGATAAGGCACAAGACTTGCACAAGAAGAGTGTCAGGTTCAAATCCCGTTGACTACCCAGTTTGACATTGGGTTTTTCAGATTTTCGCTGATTCTGTCATTTCCTGTATGGATGTATATTAGTATTGTGATCTCGTCTTGTCGGCCGTAATCGCCGTACGTGCGTGAGAGGCTTGCCTCGAATGTTTCCGCGCGTGAGTGGACACGTGTGCAGGCACCGAGTACTTTATATTGTAAGTTCGATTGTTTCACTTAGTGAGAGTTAGGTGACACCTACGGTAGTTAGCATGTGCTACTACTTCTAGGAGTTTTTTAGCACATCAGCGACAGGTCTAAAAAGCATATAACGAGCCCCTGAGAGGGTAAAATTTACTGAGAATGAATCTGAGCCAGTTCGGAGTGTGTATCTTAGCTGCCGTCGAGCGCTGAAAATAAAACTGTACGATAGAACTATTTGCCTCTATTTGAAAACAAATGTTTTACTGTAAACAGCATGAAAAACTTAAGAGTTTTGTTGTTGTTGGTGGTTTTTTAAATATCTCATTTATAAAGTCCCCTTTAACTTCAATGGTCATATATGGAGCTTTGACTTGTGAGAGAACTCGTGTTACTGTAAGTTTAGAGCGTTAGGTTAATCTAAACACACGCACATTCACTCTCACTTTCATACTTCCAGACTCTTTGGGGGATAGGGAATAATTCTGGTTAAATAAAAATTCCCGGCTGGGGCTGGGAATCTAACTGGGGACCTCCGGTTGAGAAGTCAGCTCGCTGACCACTCGACCACAGAGGCAGTCTAAATACAGAGGTGTTTGAGTAATAAAGAGCAGTTTTGTTACATTGTGATAATAGAATGTGGAGCCTAGGTAAGGTAAATGGTGTGCTGGCATGGGTCGGACATTTGATTGTGGGTTTTGAATTTTGTTCTAAAGGTGTCTGTATGTTTGTGAGCGTGCGCGTACGGAAAGGATTCCACACTGCAGCCGCCATTGGCTTGTTGTGCTTCAGAGCCCAGATAGATAGAATGAGAAGTGTATTAACAGCGGACGGCCGAAACCGGATGGCGGAAAAGAGCCACCGTAGAGGATCTCTAACATAGTCCAAGCAGCTCTTCATCTTAACGTCCCACGCCTCACCGAACGGTATTCCTGGGCCCTTCAAACGATTTTCAACGCTATTTGCCGCCGAGAGCTGTACTTATAAAGCGCATTCACCACCATGGAAGGGTGCCACTACCGCAATCCTCGCCCACATTTACAAACCTGAAAGAGAACGATTGGATGAAATGGAGATGAAACGAGGGGACACGAAGTACGGGGGGATGAAGAAACTTCCCTAGCATTTGCCTAGTAACTGAGAAAGACTCCCGAAAAAAAAAAACAAAAAAAAAAAAACATAGATCAGGTAATGATCCCACAAATTTCCAAATGCCAGTCTCAGACGAAACACTTGAGCCATCTGAATCGTTTTGTTTTAAATGTACTGAAATTAGATGGGTAAAGGCAGACGAAAAATTAAACGCCATAGGCGGGATTTGACCCACAGATGTCCCAGTCTCTAACCGGTTACGCTTTCACTGAGCTACCATGGTAACATGCCGACATAGTATTGAATTTCTCAACTGATTCGCATGTTTGCCGGTAAACCACAAGGTGATCTAACATTATTTTGAGACAACCCCAATGACGACTTACTATGTTGTAAGTACTTTAAGTCCCAGGATTCATAGTATAGCCAACCATTATGGTCATGTGGTACTGGTTTTAATTTTTTTTTTCACGCTAGCCGTGTGTAGGACAGCAGTGGAATAGGTAGAGTGAGACTGAAAAATCTATCCATATGTTTTCGAGATTTCCTTGTTATTTGTTTCAATTTTAAGCTACCTAACTTTTCCCAAATGGGACCTAGCCTGAATTTTTTCACATAGCGACCAACTTTTAAAGGACCTGACTATTGCATTAACCTGGTATATACCCTTATTTCTCTTCCACTTAAAAGTAAGTAGTAAGAAAAAATCTGCTGACTTTTGTCTCGATTAGTATGGTGTACATAAAACAATAATATTTTGCAAGAATACTTTGTACATGGAACAACTAGAGAATATTGTAAATGGAACACGTGAGGTTGTTTACCAATTTATTTCTGATTTAAACAATTACGCCTAATTTTGAATATGATTTGAAACAGATTGTTTTATCAAATTTAATTAAATTTATATTAATAGCAAAGATTTTGTCATTGGGAGATCTAATAAGTGATGTTCTGAAAAATTGTATGATTGGTGTAGAAATCTCCCAACAAATAAGATTATGTTTTTGAGCTCTTCGATACACGTGTCGATAGCTATTACTTAAAATGCTATTAGATTGAATGTGTTATAATCATTAGCATTTACATAATTTATGCATTAAGGTTATTAGAATGATGAGAATGATAACTATGGTACTTAATTAACTCAGCAGTAAATACACTACACCTGCATGAACGGCGAAAGGGGAAAGGGAGTGGAGCATAGTCTTCTAATTCGAAAAAAAAAAAATCACGACTTGATACGAGAGAATCTGAGTTAAGCAAGTATGCAATCGTGCTCCAAGAGTATGCTAGTGTTACGATCACACATCAATAAAATCTTAACGTTATAGTAGATATTACTCTGGAATTGGAAGAGTATGCTACTTTTACAATTATGTAAAAATGTACCCAATCTTTATTTTGGAACGGTTATGTGTCATAATACTTTTAAACCGCAAAGACCAAACTATTATTTAACATGTCATTTTTATCAATGGAGTGAAAAGCCTCCATTAATTCCAAACAATCTGTTCCATGCATATGATTTTTCTAGCTGTTCTGAAAAAAAACTTCTTATGCTAATCGACATAAACATTAGTAGAAATGGTCTTATTACGTAGTAGAAGGAAACTAAGAATTAACTAAGGCTAAAACAAGAATACTGTTTTTAAAAGCTGTCGCTATGTGATTAACATCGAAATTTACTTCCAGGAGTAAAAGAAAAAAGTTCGGCAGACGTGTTCTTTTTAAGAAATCTGTAACTATTTTAAAACTGAAACCAACAACAGAAGAATGTCATGGAAATGGTAAGCTCCATAGCTGAAATATTTAGGACTAAGTTGTGTGTTTTGGTGAGTTATACATGTTTTATTAGTAAATATTTTTGTCTATCTCTTAAGGTTTACCAGTAGTGCAAAATGATCCAGAATGAAGATTACCTTAAAGGCTATTCCCAGAATATTCCAGATATACATTTCTTAAGTCATGTAAATATCTTTAATATATAGTATTTCAAAGAAACTTGTTACTTATAAATTATTGTAGAAAAAGGCAGTTTGGATTGGGAGATTTTCTTGAAAATATTGTGTCGCGTCCTTAAATACAAAGTTGGGTATTTAATGGATATTTCATTTTTACTTTCTCTACCTATTAGTATATAGTGCCTAAGTAGAGAAATGGTTGCAATTCACCCAGAAAGTAGATACCGAGATTTCACATGTTTCAGGGTTTCCCTGTATCAAAATTACATTTTTAGGAAAATATCCATGGGAATGTGAATGTAACATCTGTGAACACGAAAACTCAAAAATGAAAAGCCGGTTAAATACTAAACTTGAAATTTAAGTACAACATCTTTCAAGTATACCACACGATGGTTTTCAAGAAATTCCCCTAAACAATCCTTTACATGGAAATTCTTTTTAAAATCTTGTTTTTTTTTCGAAACAGCTATTAAAGATACTTATCTGACAATTAAAATGTAAATCTAGAATTTTCTAAAAATAGTCTCTTAACTCCCATTCATTCAGAATTACATTTAAATAATTTATAAACCACAAGAGATAGACAATTTATGTCATATAACTTTTTGTAGAGATAACCATTTCCGAGATATTCCTTGTATTTGGTTTCACTGTAAAAAGTACTTCACTTTTCTCCTACGGGAATGTGTCATCTCCTGGGCCTCAAAAGAGAACGATTTCAATCACTTAGCAAACAACAAGGTTTTTAGGAATAGTTTGTTACGAGTACAAATAAGGTAGAAAAATCTTGTCAGCTTTAGGACATTAAAAACAAGAATTCTATCACCGGCGGATGTTGTAAGTGGTGTTCTGAAACATTCTACGGCCAGTTTTGTAAATCACCCGACGAATGAGATTAAGTACGCCTCTGCGCTCTTCGATACACGTGTTGATAGCTATTACTTAAAGTGCTGTTAGATCATAATTAATATAGTAATTAGCATTTGCATAATTTATGGACTAAGGTTATTAGGATGATGGGAATGAAAATTATGGTAAAATGTATGTTGTACAAAGCTAAGTGTGCAGTAATTTCCTACAATATATACTTCAGCATGCATGTTGGAAGGCGGAAGGGAGGGGAGCATCGTCTTTTAATACATAACCAGTACTGAGTATATAGTAAGGTTATTGCATTCATCCAAAAATTCAATACCATATTTCACTGGAAATACACGGTTTACGGTCCCCTATATCCAAATAAAGAAGAATTTCTAGAAAAATCTCCCTGTATACGTTTGTGTGTGGGGGGGGGAGTGAACACGATAACTCAAAAATGAAAAGCCGGCTAATTACGAAATGCGATATTTAATTTCAGCAGCTTTCAAGATTTAAAAAAAAAAAAATAAAAATCCACCACCTCAAACTACCATTTATGTGAAAAAAATGTCGAAATTTTTTATTTTCTCAAAAATGGCGCTAACGATTTTGGTCAAATACCGTATATTAAATATACTGATAATAATAATATGTATCTCTTAAATTTTGTAGACGTAGGCTCTGAAGTCGTCTGACATTTTGTATAACTTGTAAACTATTTAAGAGATAGGAAAAATATTACTACACAATATATGTGATATACAACTTGTTATGGAGCTAACAAATATCTGAAAATGTTTATTATTGGTTTCAATTTTAAAATACTTAAAACTTTTCTCATACGGGAATTTTTCAGCTCTTGGCCATGCAAAGAGAATGAATTTCAATCACATAGCAACCTGGTTTTAAAAGATTGGACTATCACTTTAGCTTAGTGTGTTCCCGAATTTCCCTTCTACTTATAAGGACCTAAGTTATAACATAATTTAAGCTCCATTCGCATGAAATAGATAAAAGAATAAGCTTTTTAAAATAATTTGTTACCGAGATACAGAGAAAGTCATGTAAATGGAACATATCAGATTTTTGAGTTTTGCTGCCACCCCTACACTTACTTTTTACTAAAATGGTTTTTAGGGGTTCAAGTTAATATAAAACATGTATTTCGGGTAAAATTTCGGTAGGGAATGTTTAGGTGCAAAATAATATCTTCTCTAATTATGTACCTATGTACATTGCACATAGATGCTAGCGAAAGTAAAAAAGGAGCAAGGTCAATCACATGAACCTAGTTATAATATAGCTCAATATTTTCCTCTGGGGTTTGTGTCGGCCCCCAAAATAAGCTTATTTTGTGGAAAACTAGAATTATGATAGAGCTACAAATCAGAAACTTGAGCCAATAATACCCAAAGAGACAAGCCTCAGCTTTCCTGGTAATCTAACGCCCGTATGGATCTATCCAAAGCCAATAACAGGAAAAGTGATCTGGTGCACAATCCGTCCTACAGATTCGCTGGCTGTTTCCATCATGAAGAGAGGTAACGCGATTAGAGTGGCACTGAGGTGGAAATAACCGCGAGCACGTGATCCTTCCCCTTTCTTACTAACAGGCATTGAGAAATTGGATTATTAAGCTAATAGGCGGATGTTTGCGCCAGAGACAGATCCACGTGGCAGTCTGGTGCCTGTATAATTACTAGCTATTAATTGCAGAAAAACATCTCAATTAACAATGCAGCGTAACGCTTAGCTCAGATCGAAAAATAGCCCCTTGTTCTGTTACGGAGAGAACGTGTTTTAATTGCAAGAGATCGTGATAAATATACATTTTATAGCATATTCATATACAAATCATTATTAACTGTTCTATCGCTTACCTGAGAAAAGAAAAACATTGCATTCTATGCAAAACGTTCGATATATTCAAATGAAATACATGCGTTTCAGCATCCTAAAAAGGAGTATTAAATTGAATATAGATATTAAATTTCAAAACTGTGTTAGCCCTTCTGGGAGTAAAATGTATTTATTATTACTATTATTATCATCATTATTATCATTACTATTACTAATAATAATTTACTTTTATTTCCTTATCGAAAACATTCGAATAGCAAAACTAGTAAGGAATGTTCTATGAACCTATGAATTCTCTGCATTCTTCCTCTTCTTCACTTCACACTATGGGAAGATTGCCCGTTTCGTCTCACAGTTGTTCCCTCCACCTTTTCTGGGTCGACCGACATCTCTCCTTCCTTTTGGTTCATATTCAAATGCTATCCTAGGCAGTCTTGAATCTGCCATTCTCTGAACATGCTGCATCCACTGGTTCTGATATTTTTAAAGTTTTGTTCTTATTAAGTTCTGCTCTTATTAAGTTCTGCACTTATATTAAGTTCTGCTCTTATATCTTCATTCCGGCTTTGATCTAATTTTTTACATGCTTTTGTTTGCCATAAAAAAGTTCATTTCGTTACTTTGTAAACGGCTTTTCATTTTCTTTGTGGTCACCCATGTCTCACTTCCATATAATAGTGTAGGAACCGCTATTGTTTTGTAAAATTTTAACCTAGTTTCCTTTTTTGTTTTATTTCTCATTGTTCCATGTATAGTTCCACATATCATTTGGAATCTTGAAATCCCTTCATTCTTATTATAATTTATATGAATATGAAACTTAAAAATAGACGTGTTTCATTCATGTGACTTTCTTTACATATTTGTGACAAACTACTGTTACAAAAGCTTACTATTTTGTCTACTTCAGGCTAATCAAGATAAACATTACCAGAAATGGTATTAATACATTGCCGGTACCCGTGGCTGAACTGCCTCTCTTTGGTGTTTCGTGGCGCACGGGAATGTGGGTTCAAATCCCGCCCTTGTTTGTTAATGTGTGTCTGTATGTGTATTTAAAAGCAAAAAGCAAACGGATAATCAAATAGGACAACAAATTAAATGTAGGGAAACTGGGGAAAAAAAGAAGAAAAAGAGGTCCCGACAAGCCTCCTGAACTGTATTAAAAAAAAAGTAATTCCTTAAAAGCAGACGAGAAGTAAGGGAATACACTAGGCTAAAAGTGATAGTCAAAATTTTAAAAGCTATCGTTATGTGATAAAACATACCGTTCTCTTTGTGTGACCAGGTGTAAAATAAAAGAAACGGAATGGCAAATTGAATTTTGCTTTTAAAATTGAAACTATTAAAAAAAATAAATTGGTAATTGTTAATCCCATAAAATATATTACATTTATGTGTTAAGAAACCTACAATTTTATGTAGTAAGCTTTTGCTTATCTCTTGCACCAGTTATGCAAACGTCAATCAGAATGAAGAAGTCTTTAGAGACTATTCCAGACAATTCAATACATATATTTTATTTGCCACGTAAACATCTTAATATGCGTTGCTTTAATCCAAATCGTTAGAACAATTTTGTTAAAATCTTCATGTTATACCTATCTTTGAAAGTTACTAACCTAAATATCAAAGTAAGAGCTGAAGTTTTCCTGACGACGTATTAACTCCAAGTGTTCTAGCCAGGTAGGTACATGGATTGACTCAAACGTTTCGAAGATGTGAGAACACCTACAGCTATAATATCAAGTTAGGTATTTAACCGACTTTTCGTTCTTGAGTTATACTGTCCACATATGAAATTAAATTGCTGTTTCTGGGTCCTCAGAATATGTATTTCCGGTGAATTCTTGGTTTCGAATTTTTGAATGGAATACAATACCTTCTCTACCTACTATGTATGTACATGGTACTTGGTAGAGAAGGTAATAAGTTCTACTTGGCTGAATTATTTTCAAAATATATATATATGTACTGTTAGTTACACTTTCACTCACTAATTAGCTCATGTAGAGAAGACTATAAATAATGGTGCTAAAACAAAGAAAACAGCTTTTTAATTAGACCAAATGTTGAAAATGAAGTCCATATTTCTGGGTGTAATATCGCAATAGCCTAAAAAAGAATTCTCAAGCGCCTTCAGCATCAAATGCAATTTCACCCGTGATTTTATTCTCAAGTGGCCGAGAGGTTAACTGCTCGTCTCGCATCAAGGTGACCACAATACATCGGGCTGACGGGAAGGTGCAATAGAAATCTTCCATATGAGAGGTTAAATGGCGGAGGAAGAGGAAGAAGTGTTTTCAATAACTCTGTAGCATGCGCCGGCCGCTGTGGCGTGATAGAAATATATTTTATTCTAGCGAGGGAGCGGTCGGTTCTCCCCAGAAAATGTGTACCGCATGGCTCGTTACTAGCCAGAAGTTTGTATTAAGTTTCTATTTTTATTTCCGAGTTCTGCGAGAACTTATAGGAGTTTTAAAGAAAGGGTTTCAATAAACGACAAAATATATTTTCGAGAGCGCTGTATTTTGAATAAATACTTTGACTTAACGGGTTGCTTTGACAGAATTTTTGACATCTTATATTTCCTTCAAGTTGCACGGATTTTGATTATACAACGACGCGCTTGTGGTTAAGTTATTTTAAAAGTGATTTAGTTATTGGAATGTAAGCATACAAAGCATTTTGTAACAAAATCAATAACAAGGAATTTCTCGGAAATGGTTCAACTCCACGGAAAAATGTATACGACATAAATTGTGTTGGAATGAGATCCTCAATTTTGGTGTAATACATTTTATTGCATGTCTTTTTTTTTCCCCCTTCTTTTTGCACCTTAATGTCCTTTAACCTGATTGGTCATATCGGACGATGAATGAAATTGGTGATATGAGGCTCAGATAATCTCGGGGTCCATGTACCCTAAAGTTACTCGTCATTCGTCTTCTCAGGATTAGGGAAAATCCCGAGTAACTCACCCTAGAAACTCACAGTAACGACCTTTTGAATGTGAGGCACATTGTATGTCTTACTGTTTATCAGTTATGCAAAATGCATTCAGAATAAATAAGCCTTCACAGACTATTCACAGAGAACTCAAGAAATACATTTTATTTTTCATGTAAATATTTTCAACATACAGTATTTTAATAAAAATTACTAAATATTTTTGAAAAATTCAAAATGTTCGAAATGTTTTCCATATAAAGGCTAGTTTAGAGTGCGGCATTTTTCTCAAAATATCCGTGTCTTATTCTTACTAGATGTTTAACTTAAATACCAAGTTTTACCGAATTTTTCGGTTTTGGCTTATCGTGTTCTCAAACAAAGACACAGATATACAGACACGAGCCTTTTACTAAAAATGCTGTTTTGCTACAGGGCACACCAAAAAGGTGCATTTATAGTGAAATCTCGATAACGAATTTTCGGTGGAGTGCAACTACCTATGCCGGTGTACTAAGTAGAGAAAGTAAAAAAGCAGTTTTTTCTTAAACATATTTATTTTCCAAGGGTTATATGCACGTAAATTACTTCTCTACTAATTGCTGCGGCTATTGAGGTATTGTGCGGACAAAAAACTATTTTAGTATCCCTTTGTAACAGAATATTTTCCACCAATAAATCTCATAACATGTGGAAAGTTTTGAAAAGGTTCCATGTGACAGGCCAAGTAAGATGCAATAGTCCCAAACTAAATGGGAGCTTACACACTGGACTTCCATATATTTTCTTCACTTGGCTTCTCATATATCTCGCACAGCTGGCAAAGTATTTGTGCTGATGTGACTTTTCTTGGACATTTCTTGAAGAAAGGATGAAGTACGTATATGGCTTTCATCAAAGCCGGTTAGCCATTTTTGAGAATATAACAATTTTCAAAAATTTTGCCATGTAAAGCGTAGTTTGTGATGGGGAGCATTATCTTCGTGTCGCATCCTTGGAAGTTACCAAACTTAACTACCAAGTTTGGTATTTAACGGTCATGTCGTTTTTTATCTATGTTGTCCACAGACACACACACAAACAAACAGACGCACACACGGACATTTTTCTAAAAATCTGATGTGCTCTATTTCACATGACTATCTTTACATCTCTGCAACAAATTATTAAAAAGCTTTTATGCTTCTATTTACTTCATGATAATTGAGAAAAAATTAGTATAAATAATAGCCTTATTACCTGCTTCCTTGTAAGTAAAAGCGAAATAAGGGAGTACCACAAGATAAAGTGATGGTCAAAAGTTGGCTGCTATGTGACTGAAGTTCCTTTGTTTGTATGGACAGGAGTTGACAAATTCCTACATGAGAAATGTATGTCTTTTAAAGCTGAAACAAATAACAAGGAATATCTAGAAAGCGATCAACTACACGAAAAAATTGTATACAACATAAATTGTGTGTGTTAATGTGCTCTACATTTTTCTATGGTAACTTTTCGTCCACCTCTTACAGTTTAGTTGTTATGCAAAATTGCGTAAAATTCCTCCAAAATAAAGTAGTCCTCAGAGGCTATTTCCAGAAAATCTATGATATACCTATTATTTGTCAGGTAAATAGCTTTAATATATCACACTTTAATAAAAATCGTTAGAGCCATTTTTAAGAAAAACATTGTCGAAAAAATTCCATGTAAAGGGTAGTTGGGGGTGGGGGTATTTTCTTGAAAATCTTCGTGTCGCATCCGTGTAAGATACCAAACTTAAATACCAAGTTTGGTATTTAACGGTCTTTTTGTTTTTGAGGTACACTGTTCCACACACACACACATACACACACGTACACACACATGCACGCGAGCAGACGGACCTTTTTCCAAAAGTGCTTTTTTTGGTTTCAGGATGTATTTCCGGTGAAATTTCGGTATCAAATTTTTGGGTGCAATGCAATACCTTCTCTGTACACTATGTACATAGTACGTGTAGAGAAAGTGATAATTATTTTTTGGCCTAAAGATTTCCAAAACATGTATTTCTGGTGAAATCTTGACATCGAATTTTTGGGTGGAATACAATGCCTCTCTACCCCTATTGTTCATACGGGACTATAGAAAGTAAAAGTCATGCACATTTGTTTTAAAAGCTCTCGTTTGATACATTGCCGTACTGTTCTGTATGCTAAATCATATTCTACTAATTAAATATTTCACCTGGCGTTGACCCCCCATTAACAATCACACGTTAAACAACAATAGACTGAACTTTATTCCATTGACGCGTTAAATAAACTACTGCAATTCAAGGTCATTCAACCCATTCCCAAGCATATCAGTACCCGATATCGTCAGTCGCGACATTCAACCCATTCCCAAGCATATCAGTACCCGATATCGTCAGTCGCGACATTCAACCCATTCCCAAGCATATCAGTACCCGATATCGTCAGTCGCGACATTCAACCCATTCCCAAGCATATCAGTACCCGATATCGTCAGTCGCGACATTCAACCCATTCCCAAGCATATCAGTACCCGATATCGTCAGCCGCGACATTCAAAATCCTCTTCTTCTTTTTCTTCTACTGCTCAGTTTAGGCTATTAGCCTGTTCCGGCTTTAAAGACTTGCTCTTTCTATCTTTTCCTCCAACATCCCATTATCTTTGTCCTTGTGGCTGAAAATTGTATGTAGTTTTTTGCAATTCTATTTTCTTTCATTCTGTTTAAGTGTTGTTATCAGTTTGTTAAATATTCTGTTATTATTTTGTTATATTTTTAGTTGTTATTGTATTTCATCTAGTCTAGTTTGTCCAGCTATGTCTCTGAGGACTATAATTTCTACCGTTTGAATACTTCTTTTATGTTGTGCTGTCATTGTCCGTGTTTCTGAACCATATGTTATATTAATTGTTTTATACAGTTTTACTATTGAATATTTTATTTCTCTATTATTTAAAGATCTTTATTTTACCTGTTATGTAGCTAGCTTTATTTACTTACTTTATTAATATCTGTTTCTGATCCATGTGTTATTTTACACCCGAGGAAATTAAACCTTGATGCATGTTCATTAGTTTTATGTTGTAGGAATATTTTGAACCAAACTGGATCAATACCTTTAAATCTATTGTTTGGTTTCTCTATAGATATTTCTACGCAATATAGTTTTGCATTTTACGTAGCTTATATATATATATTTTTTTAAGTTTATCCTTGCTTTTGATTACTAAGATTTTAACATCCGCGAAACAAATTGTGTTTATTATTCTTGTCCATAACTGAATTTCCCGCGTCTTTTTTTTTTTTTGTTTCCATGATGTTATCGTATCGTCCATATATAGAATAAAAGGATTTGTTGACATTGGGCAACCTATTCTGACCTCTTTGGAAATCCAAAATAAACTTTAAGTATTTACAGAACATGTATACCGTAATATTTTGCAAAAGCATGCTGTTCTTTTGCGAAACACGAACGCTATTTTTTAGCATTGTTATTGGTTAGTTTGTCATTTACTTTTTGCTTCAGAAATGTAGAATAGAGATTGGAGCAGCATAAATATTTATTTTCGTAGAGCAAACAAAGAACTTTGTTTATAACTGAACAGCTCAAAAGGACATATTATTGCCATTATTAACATTTATTTATTTTATGGCACCAAAAACGGAATTTCCGCTCAATTGAAATAAAACCAAAAATTTTAGTTTTTGTGCAAAATCTCTGCATAAAATACGAAATGTCATTTGGTAGTAACACGTTTTTTAGAGGCGTATGATTTAAGTCAAATGCAATCAAATGAAAAGGTATCTAAGGAATGAGGGTTGGGGGGAAGGTCTATTGATGTAGTAGACAAATGCATGCCGAAATTCAATAAGGCATGAAAACTAGCACGACTACGATTTTCTAGGCGATCGACCAAATTGGACAACGCAGGAAAAGTGGGGAAATATGAGAATTGCAAACACTTGGATCAAAATCTTGGAAGGAAGAACAATATTTTATTTTTAAAAATGTTCACAAGAAAATAAACTGTTATATAAATCTGATGTGTTTCATTCACATGACTCTCTTTATCCATTCTGCAAGGAAACTGCTCTCACAAAAGCGATTCTTTTATCTACAATCTACTGATCGAGACAAACATTAGCAGAAGTGTGTTTACTTCTCAATTCCTTGTAAGCAGAAAGGAAATATGGCTAAAGCGATAGTTATAGCTTTTAAAATGTGGCCACTATGTGAACAATTGAAGTTAAAGTTGATTTGCAATTCTAACATTGCACAGAAACGGGATGAAAGAAAAGTTACCCCGTTTGAAAAAAAGTTACATAGTTTATATATACTCCAAACCAAAAAAGCAGTATCTTGTAAACGGACAACTGTACGACGATATCTTCATTTTTTGCAGTAAGTTTTTGTCTGTTTCTTACGGTTTACTAGTTCAGCAAATTCATCCAGAATGAACAGGTATTCAGAAGCTATTCCCCAAAAATGCAAGATATACATTTTATTTGAGATATATCTATGATATATGGCATTTTAATCAAAATCGTTAGAGACATTTTTGATAAAAACAACATCTTTAAGTTTTTTTCAAGTACATGGTAGTTTGTGGCGCATCATTGGTTCCAAGTTTGCTATTTAGTTTTTTGTATTAAAAAAAAGCATTTCCAGTGAAATCTCGGAATCAAATTTTTGGGTGGAATAAAATATCTTCTCTATACACTATGTACATAGTATGTAAAGAGAGAGTAAATATTGCTATTTTAACACTTTACATTTAGAAAAGCCATTACAAATGATTTTTAAAACACATATGATGTGTTACATTCACATGTATTTCTCTAGCTGTCTCGTAAACAAACCTTTTATCCAAAAATTTAATCTTTTATCTATAACATGCTAATCAAGATAAACATAAGCAGACATGTTCTTATTACTTGTTTCCCTGTAAATAGAAGGTAAATAAGAGAATGCACAGGCAAAAGCGATAGTCAGGTCCTTTAAAAGCCGGTCGCTATGTGAAAAAATGATTGAAACTCCATCCTCTTTGCTTGCCAAGTAGTAAAGAAACGAGAAATGAGAAGCTGTCTTCCCGTTTGAGAAAAGTTTAACTGTTTTAAATTGAAACAAATAATTCGGAATATCATGAAAACGTTTAATTCTTAAAAAAAATGCGTATAGCATTATTTGTGTATTTTCATGAGATCTGCATATTTTGGTTCAGTAAGTTTTGTCTCTCTCTTTCGGTTTGCTAGTAATGCAAAAGTCCTCCAGAGTGAAGAAGTCTTCATAGGCTATTCCCAGGAAAGTTAAAATATACATTTCAACAGTCTTAAAAATGTGTTAAACATAAGATATTTTAATCAAAATCATTATAGCCATTTTTTAGAAAATCAAAATGTTCGAAAAATGTTTAATGTAAAGAGTGGTTGGTGGAGAGGGAATTTTCTTGAAAATCTTCGTGTCATTTCTTTGGAAGTTAATCAATTTAAATACCAAGTTTGATATTTAGCCGACTTTTCGTTTTGAGCTATGCTACCAAAGACACACACACACACACACACAAACACACACACATGTTTCAAAAAATCTGATGGGTACCATTCACAGTACTTTCTCTAAATTATCGTTAAAAAGGTTCTTCTATTTACATATGCTATTCGAAAAAGCTGGTTGCTATGTGATTGAAGTTAATTGGTTTGTGTGGCCAGGAGTTGACAAATTCCCGAGTGAGAAAGGTATTAAGCATTCTAAAACTGAAACCAATAACAAGGGATATCTCAAAAAGGTAAATTCCGCGAAAAATGTATATAACATAAAGTGTGTGTTTTAACGAGCTCTAAATTGTTAAGTTTTGTCTATCTTTCACAGTTTACCAGTTATGCAAAATTCATCTAGAATAAAGAGGTCTTCAGAGGCTATTCCCATATAATTCAAGATATGTATTTTATTTGTCATTTAGGAATCTTTAATTACGATATTTTAATCAAAACAGTTAAAGCCATTTTTGAGAAAATCAAAATTTTGAAACTTTTTCCATGTAAAGTGTAGTGGGATGGTGGGATTTTCTTAAAAATCGTCGTGTTGCATTCTTGATTGAGACTGAACCTAAATGCCAAGTTTGGTAAGACATTTTTCTAAAAATGTTTTTTTCCTGGATTCAGGGGTCTCAAAACATAATATTTCCGGTGAAATCTCGGTATCGAATTTTTGATGCATTACAATATCTCCTCTATACACTTTCTACATAGGACGTGTAGAGAAAGTCAAATTTTGGATGGTTTCACAATTAGAATACATTTCCTATAACTGAATAGAATATTATGCCATTTTGTTTCCATGCAATATTTCAACTTTGAAGTTCACATTTTGCTCAGTGATTTAAATAAATTGTTTCTGCACGAATTACTTTGTTTGCCGATGTGTATATAACCGTTTGCGAAGCGTACTTTATGAAACACTGTGTCATTGTGACTTGCGGACAAAGCAAAACCTGAAATGCCATGTTTGATTTTCGACCCTCATATACATCGATACATTTCCGGTCTATTGATGTGCAACAATCATTCAAAAACCGTACATTTTATGTACAAATAATACATACATTTTGTAAAGCTGTTAATTTTATTTAAATTCATTACCAAGATAAGGTTGGGAATGCAAAATCTGTTGTGTTTCATTCACATGACTATCTCTATCTAGCAAATTATTTTTACAAAAGCTAATTCTTCTATCTACTTTATGCTAATTAAGATATAATATTGGCAGAAATGCCAATATTAGTTTGTTCCTTACTATTAGAAGAAAAACAACAGAATACACTATGCTAAAGCTACCTATAGAAAAAAATATCTTTAAAGCGGTTATTATGTGATTTAAATTACGTTTTTTTTCCATGACCAGGAGTAAAACAAAACAAAAAGGAATGGCAAATCCCATTTGAGTAAATTAAGTGTTTTTAAGACAGAGACCAAAAACAAGTAATACCTCGGAAATGGTTAATTGCATACAAATGCATATGAAAAATTGTGGTTTTTAATGAGATCTAGATTTTTACTTTCTCTAGCCCAGCACGAACAATGTACATAGTGGATAGAGAAGGTATTGTATTCCACCCAACAATTCAGTACCGATATTTCACCGGAAATACATGCTTTAGGACCCCTTGAAAAAAAAAAAAAAAAAGCATTTCAGAAAAAGGTCCGTGTGTGTGTCTGGCTATCTGTGTGTGTGTGTGTGTGTACAGCATAGCTCAGAAACGAAAATACAGTTAAATAACATACTTGGTATTTAAGTTTGTTATTTTCCAAGGTTGCGACATGAAGATTTTCAAGAAAATTCCCCTATCTCTAACTACCTTTACACGGAAAAATTTTCGAAAATTTTTGTTTTCCCTAAAAATGACTCCCACGATTATGATTAAAATACCACATATCAAAGCCATTTCCAATGCAAATATAATGTATGTTATCCATTTTCTAGGAATAGCTCTTCAAGATCTGCTTATTTTGAATGATTTTTTCTAAATTTTGCATACCTAGTCAACTTTAAGAGATAGCAAAAACTTATTACACAAAAAATGTATATCTCGTTAAAATACACCATTTATGTCATTTACACTTTTTTGGTGGAGTTTACAGTTTTCGAAATATTCTTTGTTATTAGCTTCAGTTATGAAGTACTTATACTTTTCTCAGACAGGAAATATCCATTTTTCTTTTGTTCTAATCCTGGTCAAGCAAAGAAGCGATTTTCAATGACAATAACGACAGCTTTTAAAACATTTGACTATCACTTTAGCACAGTGCATTCCTTTAGTCCCCTTCTACTTATAAGAAACTAAGTAATAAGAACATTCTGCTAATGTTTATCTCGATTAACATTGTGTAGAAAGAAGCATAATCTTTTGTAAGAAGTTTGTTTTTTAGAGCAGCTAGAGAAAGTCACGTGAGTGTAACATATCAGATTTTTTAAATCAGTTTTTGTCGATCTTTTACGGATTACCAGTTTTTCAAAAGTCTATCAGAATGAAGAGAGTTCCAGAGGATAATCCCATAAAATTAAGGATATACATTTTATGTGACATATAAATACGATATTTTAATCAAAAACGTTAGAAATATTTCTCACATAATCAAAATGTTCGGAATCGTTTTCCATGTAAATGGAAAATTTGGGGTTGCATCTCTGACAGATGCTGAATTTAAATACCAATGCCAGCATGTTGTCATGGTAGCTCAGTGGTAGAGCAACTAGCTAGAGACCGGGGCATCCGTGGTCCAAATCCCGGCTAAGCATTGAATTTTTCATGATGACTCTACCTATCCAACTCCTGTCCTACATACGGTTTCTGTGAGAAAACAATTAAATTATCAAAAGTGTCCATAATAGTTGGATACACTATGAATCCTAAGTCTTGAAGTACTTGCAACATTGTAAGTCGCTATTGTCATCTCATAGTAATTTGAGATCACCTTGTGGTTTTCCGGGAAATATACGAGTCAGTTGGGAAATGTAATGCTATGCCGCCATATTGCCATGGTAGCTCAGTGGCAGTGCAACCGGTGGTTCAAATTCTGGCTATAGCATTGAATCTACCTATCCAACTGATTTTTAAGCACGTTTTAAACAACGCAATTACGATTTCTAAAGGTCTTAGGAGTCATATCACATAACACTTGAACAGTTTAAAGTATTAATATTTCAGAGATTAAGTATTGGGGTCTTTCCCAAGTACCTACTTAAAGCTTCCCTGGAATATTTTGAAATTCTGTTTATCTTCTTCTTCTTCTTCTCCTCCACTTCATAGATCAAGCTGCTGCCTGTTCTCCTTCAGTGTCTCCTTCGATTCCCTTCTATGTCTTCTTACATCTTTCTTTCCTTTATTGGCAAAATGGAAAGCCATTTATGGAAATTTGGTGTCTTCCTCCTCCGAAAATGTTCTAAATTTCTTATTCTGCATCTATTCATTCTTGCCATTATGATTCTAATTATTTTCTTATTTCTTCATTCCTAATTCTGAATTCTCTTGTAAATATTTTCGTTTTTCTCAAAAATGTAATTTCGCAAACTTGCATTGGACTTATGTGTAGGTAACCAGCTTCCTCCTTCAGTGCTGTAATGGTTACCATTACCCAAGGTCACGGGTTCAAAACCGGCGGAGGACGATGGATTTTTTCGGGCGCATAAATCATTAGCATGGCTTTCTTCGTAAGGGAAGTAAAGCCGTTGGTCCCGTGTCGTAGATTTACGCACGTAAGAGGCCTCTGAGCAAAATTAAGTGGTCTTTCACGCCCAATATAGAATGGGATGCTGAGAACCATGCCAGTTAAAAAACGTCCATAAGTAACACGTCATTTCCTTTTTTATTTAGGAGGAAACGTAGAGATTTATTTAATGTTTTAAAATTGTATCCTTGTTTTAAGCTCTGCTTTATCCTTCAAGGTATATTACATATTGTTCCACAAATTGTTTGAAATCTCAATAATTTTATTTATCCTTCTCGTCACAACATTATTATTATTATTATTATTATTATTATTATTATTATTATTATTATTGTTGTTACAAAATCTTCAGCGTACAGTAAAATATTTAAAGTGTATCCTCAGGGTATATTTATGCCTGCCTAAATTGCTTGTTTCCAATTTTAACTTATTTTAATGAGATGTGAACGAGAATAGGAACCCTCGTCTAAATCCTTTATTAGTTAGAATGTCTTTGTATTTTTGACCTTTCCCCCAACTTTTATCATTGTACGTTATTGAAAGCCTTTTGTAAATCAATAAAAGCTATATGTGCCTTCTGTTCTCCAAAGTCTGCTGAAATATGAACATGTAATCTTATCTTGACCTTCCCCTCCTTAAGTCATGTTGTTACTTATATTCTGGCATATAGCTTTTACATTGAATTAAGAAGACTAATATTTCTGGAATACAAACCTTCTTCAACTTCTATGTACATTGTACGAGGGTCGGCTGATAAGTCCCGAGCCTCTCAATGAAAACAGCATTTAATTTTTCTTCTTTTGCTTTATTTCTCAACAATAATCTCTAGAAAGGCTAATATATTTGTCATATCGGTGTTCTAATCTAATTAAACTATCTCTATAGTGCGATTTATCAAGGTCCTTAAAATAGTTATTTACCGCATCAATGAAACCTTCGTCCTTCAAGAAATATTTTGAGGTTTGGGAACAGGTGAGTCACTGGTTGCTAGATCTGGTGAATAGGGTGGATGTTCAAGCAATTCGAACTTTAAATCACACATTTTTCCCATGGCAATGACTGAACGATGGGCCGGATCATTATCGTGATGAAACAAGATTTGTTTTTTGTTTTTTTTTTTTCCAAATGAGGCCTTTTTCTTTTCACCTCATCACTCATAAACTGCAGCAAGCTTGCGTTGTAGTCACCAGTGATACTTTTACCCTTTTCTAAGTAATCAATAAACACAATTCCCTGTGCATCCCAGAAAACGCTCACCAGAACCTTGTTAGCTGTCAAAAATGACTTTGCCGTTGGTTTACCTGGTGCAATCCATGCTACGACCGTGATTTACCTTCTGGAGTGTATGATGTATTCAAGTTTTATCCATGGTAACAAACCGGTTCTGCGATTTTTACGGTAGATCTACACATTCTTAACAGAAACAGTTTTTCTTTGCAACTTTTGATCAGGTGTCAACAAACGCGGTACTCATCCTGCACAGACTTGTAAAAGCCCAAAAACATTACTTAAAATATTACCTGCACGTTCTTTTGATATGTTTATAGCCTCTGCTATCTCAAACAACTTTAATCTGCGTCTTAAGTACTAAACGATGAGTTTTTTTAATGATCTCTGGAGTTGTCACGTCTGGCGTCCAGAGCGAGGCTCATCACTAGTGCCCGTACGTCTCATTTTAAACTCTGCAACCCACCTTTTAATCATTGAATATGAGGAGCAGAATATTTCAATGTGCTGTCCATTTCCTCCTTGATTTCTTTAGCTGTTAAGCCTTTCAAATGGAAGTATTTTTATCACTGCTCGTTTTTCCAAATCCTCCATTTTCTTGAAAACTCCAAAGTTGTCCTGTTTAAAATGAAAAATAAACAAGCTATTGACCTGTAACTATGGATACAAGCTGGTCTGGAATTAAACTATACGATGATATCCTCCTACTGGCCTAGTGGCGCCATATCTGTGTGAGCCCCGGGACTTATTAGCCGACCTTCGTATGTACGTTCGTGCTAGAAAAAGTAAACATTTGAAACTTGTAGCTTTGAAAGCATATTTTAAGTATAAGATATAAGTTTGTATATAAATACATTATCGGAAACAACTGCATTTATTCGCCAAACTTTGTAAAAGCATGTATTTATATAACTGCAGGGAGCGCGATAAAAGCTCATTAAGCTGTTTTATTCACTTTAGAGTTTGGAAAATATTTGATTGGTCAACTTAATACTGCAACATGAAGTGCTGATCCAGAGTCTCAGTTTCTCAACAGGCGTGTCACCCCGGACGCTGGCTTGAAATTCCTGGGGAGGGGGGGGAGATTTAAGTCCTATATAAGGGAAGGGTAAATAGAGAAAGGATCTCCTGATTTTTGAAAGGATCTATATAGATTTATTGGTGTTTATTTCTGCAAACGGAGTTTAAAGTGTGGTCTTTGAAGTAGTAATTCATTTATAATTTAATATTCCTGTACAACACTGAAGTCAAAGTCAGAAATAAAGGAAATCTGTGGGTTGGAGTTTTAATTCGCGTACAGTTAGCTATGCTTACTGTCTACTCCCACGATGAATTTCAGTTAGAGAAAACGATTTTATACCCTCACAGATCAGCGTTTTGAATGTTATTGATTCGAGTTAGCATCAGTTTCCAATAACCTCGCAGTAGAACGTTTTATTAATTCCAGATTAAAGAATGTTTCCAATATCTGTATGAATAAAACAATTATAATCCAACCAAACGTGAACTCCGATGTTTTAACCTTTGATCCCTTTTCAACCAATAAATCAATCTGCTTAGATACTTGACTGTAACGTTTGCTGTTTGTTCACATTTTGAGAAACGTAGAAAAGCAGACCACAAGTAAAGAACGGTTATGCGTGCCAAAGTAGCAGAAGCAACTCCAGACTCAATGAGAAGGAGAATAAGAGATTAGAAGTGCCACTCTGGAATCCTCCAAGAACCTCTTTAAACAGCGTATTTTGCGTACTCTTCCTTATCATACGAACCACAGTATTGCTAAAATAACTTATGAGTTTGTAACTTGACTCTACGATAAGAAAGACTTTTTGAAAATTACTCCATTTTTGCATTTTTTGTACTGAAAATTGAAATGAAATACTAGTTTCCGATTAGATAAGTGTACTGGGCATGAAATCACTTATTTATACAAAATTCAACCAATGTGAACATATACTTTCGAACATGAGTGATATTTTCGTGGTCCTATGTATACAACAGATAAAAAGTTCCCCATATTACAATGCAGCCCTAACCTCTGCTGATGTAGGAAATGAGGTACAGAAAAAAACTCGCAGTAGTATATATCCCGGTATTCGCCTAGCAACCTGCAAAAGTATTTAAAATTCTGATCTGCTACATTCACGTGACTTTCTCTACTTCTGTGTAACAAATTATTTTTAATAAGCTTATTCTTCTATTTACTTCATGCTAATCGAGAAAACATTAGCAGAAATAGTCTTATTTCTTACTTCCTTGTAAGTAGAAGCGAAATATGGGAGTATCATAGGTTAAAGTGAAGTCAAAAGCTGGTTGCTATGGACTGAAGTTCCTTTGTTTGAGTTCAGAAATTCCTATATGAGAAGTTTTTCAAAGCTGAAACAAAAAACAAGGAATACATAAAAAACGATCAACTCCTCGAAAAAAAATTATACAACATAAATTGTGTGTTTTAAGGTGCTCTACATTTTTTGTGTGGTAAGATTTTGTCCATTTCTTACGGTTTAGCAGTTATGCAAAATTCATCCAGATTAAAGTAGTTTTCAGAGGCAATTCCCATAAAATGCAAAAGATACATATTATTTGTCATGTAAATATCTTTAATCTACGATATTTTAATCAAAATCGTTAGAGCCATTTTTGAGAAAATTAAAATTTTCGAAAAAAAATTTATGTAAAGGGTATTTGGGAATGGGGGGATTTTCTTGAAAATCTTCGTGTCGCATCCTTGGAAGATACCAAACTTAAATACCGGTGTTTTCGTTTTTGAGCTATGCTGTCCACAGACACACACGCACACACGGACCTTTTTCCAAAAATGCTATTTTTGGATACAGGGGGACCAAAACATGTATTTCCGCTGAAATCTCGGTATAGAATTTTTGGGTGCAATACAATACCTTATCTATACACTATTTACATAGAACGTGTAAAGAAAGTAAAAATCTGATGTGTTCCATCAGTCTTTAATACAAATGTGAAATCCGTTCTCCTGTATGCATGTGAAACATGGAAAGCTACCCAAAGTATCACTAATTCCTTGCAGACCTTCATAAACCGTTACCTGCGTCGCATATTAAACATCAGATAGCCTGAAATTAAACTCAATGAAGAGCTTTGGAAAGCAACAGATCAACTCCAGGTAGAATTCGAAATTAAGAGACGGAAATGCAAATGGAATAGGACACACGTGGAGGAAAACAACGAACAGCATTAGAATGGAACCTACAAGGGGCACGGAAAAGAGGTCGTCCTGGAAAGACATGGAAAAGGACCATAGAGGAGGAGGCACCATCTATTTACATCTCTGTAACAAATTATTTTGAAAAAGCTTATGTTCCTATTGCTTCATGCTAATCGAGAAAAAATTAGTATAAATAGTCTTTATTACTTGCTTCCTTGTAAGAAGAAGCGAAATACGGGAATACCGTTGGTTAAAGTGATAGTCAAAAGCTGATTGCTACGTGACTGAAGTTCCTTTGTTTGTGTGGAAGGGGCTGATAAATTCCTGTGTGAGAAAAGTGGATATAAGATATTCAAAGCTGAAACCAATAACAAGGAATATTTCAAAAACGATAAATTCCACGAAAATAATGTATGTAACATAAATTGAGTGTTTTATCTTGATCTACATTTTTTTGTCTGTTATGATTTTGTCTATCCCTTGTGGTTTACCAGTTATGCAAAATTCAATAAAAATCATCCAGAATAAAGAGGTCTTTAGAGACTATTCCCAGAAAATTCAATACATACGTTTTATTTGGCATGTAAATATCTTTAATATAAGAGATTTTAATCAAAATCGTTACAGCTATTTTTGAGAAAATCACAATTTTTGAATTTTTTTTCCATGTAAAGGGTAGTTTCGGATGAGGGATTTTCTTGAAAATCTTCTTTCCTTCTTGGAAGATACCAAACTTAAATACCAGATTTGGTATTTAACGGCCTTTTCGTTTCTGAGCTATGCTGTCCACAGACACACAAGCACACAGGCACACACACGCACACACACGGACGTTTTTCCAAAAATGCTCTTATGTTATACATGTTTTGGGTCCCCCTAAATCCAAAAATGCTCTTTTTGGATTCAGGTGGACCCAAAATATGTATTTCCAGTGAAATCTCGGTATCGAACTTTTGGGTGCAATACAATACCTTATCTATATACTATGTACATAGTACGTGTAGAAAAAGTAAAAATGGTATTCATTTAAATGCATTACGTTAAGTCAGATAAATTTTTGCACAAATTCTTTTATTACACATCTCAACGTAGATACAAAGGAATAGGAGATTGCCTCCGTAGTCGAGTGGTCAGCGAGCAAATCGGAGGTCCCGAGTTCGTTTCCCGGCTAGGGCGGGGAATGTTTTCTTTAACTAGAATTATTCCCTATCCCCCACAGAGTCTGGAAGTATAAATGTGAGAGTGAATGTGGGTGTGTTTAGTAATAAAAATGTATTAACCCAATGTTCTTAACCTACAGTAATACGAGCTGTTTCACAAATCAAAGACTCCGATATGACCACTGGATTTAAAGAGGGCTATACAAATGAAACAATTAAAAAAAAATAGGAGGACTACACTAGGCTTAAGACATAGCAGTCAAATTTTTAAAGCTTGTTGCTATCTGAAGGCTTTGATATTTCGTTCTCCTTGCATGACAAAAAGAAAGAAAAACTAATAACGATATTCCATTTTAGGAAGGTGTAAATATTTCCAAATTAAAACCAATAACAACGGACATCTAGGAAATAGTTAACTAAACAAAATATATAAACTGTTCGTTTAACAGATCTACATTGTTTCCCAATTTTACAAAAGTCATCCAAAATGAAAAGGGCTACAGAGGGTTCTAGCAGAAAATTCAAGATATTAATGTTATTTGGCATGCAATTAACTTTAATATGCAGCATTTTAATCAAAATCGTTAAGAGCTATTTTTAAGAAAATTAAACATTTAAATTTTCCATGTATAGGAAACTTTGTACTGGGGATTTTCTGAAAATCATCCTTGGAAAACACGGAACTTAAATGCCAAATTTGGTATTTAACTGACGTTTTATTTTTTAGTTATGTTGTTCACCGACTAACTTTCTGAATGACTGACTGATAAGGAATTATAAAAGTTATATACAATACATATATTAACATTATAATAAACCAACTGAATTAAAATTGTCTGACATAGAAATACCCTTTTTAGATTAATGAGTACTTAAAAGGTGTATTCCCAGTGAAACCTCAGTATTGGTTATTTAATGGAATTCAATATCTTCCCTACTTACTATGTACATCATAGAGAAAATAGGTCGCGCCGTGGCCGAATGGTTAGACCACTCGCCTCTCACCTAGCAGGCCGGGGTTCAATCCCAAGCGATCGCATGGGAGATTTGTGGTGGACAAAGCGGCGCTAGGGCGGATTTTCTCTGTGTACTCCGGTTTCCCCCACAACCGCATTCCACCATGCTGCATCATCATTTATGTATCATCAGTGTCACCGCCTGCGGTGCCATAAGTAATTAAAGCGGGCGTTAAACACTACCAAAAAAAAATAGAGAAAATAAAAACTCTAGGTCGGGTGATCGGTACAAAAGAAATCACTTTCGCGATATCCCCGTTGGGCCAGCCAGTCTAACCTTAGGCTACTTTCGATGTTTTCTCAGTGTTTGCTGGAACAATTGCTGTAAAGCCGCAAAAAATGCTGCCCTTAAATTTTCCTATCCTGATTTTCCAACCATTTCATTTCCTCGCCATGTTACACGCTTGTATTTCAAGTGAATAGACTTCATTGCGAGGCATGTGATGGCAGAATTTCCTTTGAATATCTATCATAGACATATATTACTTTGGTGGTTACTTGCCTATAATGACATCGCGGAAGACTTAGGTTTTTAAACAACTGCACTAGGAAAAGTAGAGACATCTTGTTTGTGCTGCGTCGGAGAACCAGCTGTCGATTATCTATCTACTGATAAACACAATGCTCTTTACTTCAGGACCATAGAACCTCGTGGCGAACTGGGATCAAATGTCCTCCCTAATGATGGCCCCCAGCGAGATCTCTCTTTGGAGTTAGAAGCTTATGTGGGTTCTTCCGCCCGCGTCGGGATATCATATCTGGAAACGTTAACTACCTCTAATGTCCGAGACTGCCGTTATGATTTTTGTGCATTTGCAACATGTACTGCTCTAAAAAGCCGGTGAAAGATTTTATGTTATTTGTCAAAAACATTCCTAAAAAGAATTATAAATGCATAAAAAAATAAAATAAAGCACCTAATTAAGTTTTTTAAAACTACCATTTTTTGTTTAAATCTCTTAATATTTCACCAGCTATATCAAATAACATGTTTTAAAGTTACTACAAAGTTTTAATAAGTATCAATAAGACAGAATTATTAACGTTAGTTATGATTTAACTATGGTTTCTGAATTATAAGAGCTTGTTTTATAAGTGACATTTTTCATTATGATAGCATGCTCAGTTTTCAAGAAATGTTAATAAATATTTCATCGAGGTTCAGCATGAAAATTACTATTCAGTATCTATCAAGTGACTTCAATACCAAGCTACTAGGTTCAGCATCTTTCAAGGATGCGACACGAATATTTGCCGGAAAATCTCCACACCATAACGTACCCTTTACAAGGAAACAAGTTCGAACTTTTTTTTCCCAAAAGTGGCTAATATTTTGTTCATAATACCAAATATGAAATATATTTAAATTACAAATAAAATGCTTGTCTTTAAATTTCTGGGAATAGCTTTTGAAGACCTCTTTAGTCATTTGCATTATTGGTAAACCGTAAGAGTGGACAAAAAGTTACTATAAAACTAGGATGTGTTACACTCACATAACTTTCTCTAGCTGCTCTACAAACCTCTTAAAAAAGATTATTCTTCTTTATTCACAATGCTAATCGAGATAAATATTAGCAGAATGTTCTTATTACTTAGTTCCTTATAAGTAGAAGGGAATAAAGGAATTCGCTATGCTAAAGTGATTGTCAAATGTTTTAAAAGCTATCGTTATGCGATTGTCATTGCAAATCACTTCTTTGCTTGGCCAGGAGTAGAAAAAAAAAAAAAAAAAAAACTGTCACTTCCTGTCTGAGAGAGTACGTCACAATTGAAACCAATAACAAGGGATATCTCGGAAACGGGTATATCCACAACGAAAACGTAAAAGACATAATTTGTGTGTTTTGTCGTGATGTGTAGTGAGTCTGATTTCTTGTGTAGTAAGTTTTTTTTTCTATTTCTTACGGTTTAGCAGTTAAGCAAAATTCGGCAAAATTCATCCAGAATAAAGAGGTCTTCAGAGGCTTTTCCCAAAAAATTCGAGATATACATGTTATTTCGGACATAAATAGCTTTAATGTACGGAACTTTAATCAAAATCGTTAGAGCCATTTTTAAGAAAATCAAGATTTTCGAAATTTTACCAAGTAAAGGGTAGTTTGTGGTGGAGGGATTTTTTTGAAAATCTTCGTGTCGCATCCTTGGAAGATACTAAACCTAAATACCAAGGTTGGTATTTAACGGTCTTTTCGTTTTGGGGCTATGCTGTCCACAAACACACACACACACACACACACACACACACGGAACTTCTTTTAAAAATACTTTTTTCGGACTCAGGGGACCCCAAAACATATATTTCCAGTGAAATCTCGCTATCGAATCTTTGGATGCATTACAATACCTTCTCTATCCCTATGTACATTGTACATATGGTGCTAGAGAAAGTAAAAATTGTATATCTGGTTAATACACACAATTCATGTCATATACATTTTTGTGGCGTTAACCATTTCCGAAATATTCCTTGTTTTAAAATGCTTAAAACTTTTCTCAAATGGGAATGCGCAGTTATTTTTCTTTTGTTTTACTCCTGGCCGTGCAAAGAGAACTGAATTTTAAACTATTAACAATCAGCTTTTAAAGGATTTGACTATCCCTTTATTCTAATGTACTCTCTTATTTCCCCTTCTGCTTACAAGGAATCAAGTAATTTATTTTTGTTAATCTTTATATCGAAAATAGTATTTTGTGAGATTACATTTTTTTTTTTTTTTTTTTTTTTTTTTTTTTTTTTTTTTTTTTTTTTGCAGAAGGCATAGGTTGTAATGTGAAAGAATAATATCAGATTTTTGTATTATAAAATGCTTTAGTGCTTTCGGTTTTTATTTCTCTTGAGCAAGGCTTTATAGAAGCATTCAGCATATTGGTGAAATGTTTTAAGACACAGATATTTTACGAGTAAAGAAAATGTTGGAATGTATCGACGCTCCTTGATGACAGTGACTTTAGAACACTGATATTTACAAAAATCTAATGTGCTCCATTCACATGACTTTATCTACATTCTTATAATAACTTATTGTTCAAAAGCATGTTCCTCTATCTACTTTATGATAATCAAGATAAACATTAATAGAAATCGTCTTAATTACTTGCTTCCTTGTAAGTAGAAGGGAAATAAGGGAATGTACCAAGCAAAACGAAAGTCAAATCTTTTAGAAGCTGGTTGCCATGTGGTTGTATTCCATTTCTATGCAGGGCCAAAGGTTAAGTATTTTAAATCTGAAACAAATAACCAGGAATATCTCAGAAATGGCCAGGTCCACGAAATTGTGGCATAAAGTGTGTGTTTTAACGATCTAAATTTTTGGTGTAGTAAGTTTTTCTCTATATCTTACGGTTTATCTGTTACGCCAAATTCATTCAGAATAAAGAGGTCTTTAGAGGCTATTTCCAGTAAAATTCAAAATATACACTTTACTTGGAATTTAAATACCTTTAATATACGGGATTTTATCAAAATCGTTAGAGCCATTTTTTTAGAAAATCATGATGGGGAGATTTTCTTGAATATCTCTGTGTCGCATCCTTGGAAGATACTGAACTTAAATATTCAATTTGGTTTTTAACAGAACTTTTGTTTTCCGGCTATGTTGCGCGCACACACACACACACACAGGAAATGTTCTAAAAGTACTGTTTTAGGGGGTCTCAAAACATGTATTTCCGGCAAAATAACGGTATGGGGTTTTTGGGTGCAATACAATACCTTCTCCATAGACAATTTACATAGTACGTGTAGAGAAAGCTTTTTTTTTGGGATACGGGGGACCTTAAAACGTGTAACGGTGAAATCTGGGTATCGGATGTTTAAGTGGATTGCTATACCTTCTCTAAATACTATGTACGTAGTACGTGTAGTAAAAAGTGAGAAATGGATGATGTATATACGAGAAAAGAGAGATAAATGAGGACTGGTGCTGTAGTACCAGGAAAATACGTAAGGACACAAGATCTGTTTGCTCAATGGAAAATGTTCAGGGCAAGGGAAACCGTTTTCTGAAGCATGCAGCAGCACTACCTACCAGAGAGGAAGTGCATAGACCATCCCTGTACCTTTTGAATTATATATGATACACCTTGCGATTTATTTGGAAAATGTCTCCAGAAACAGTGGCCATTCATGCTAGTGGTGACCGCCACTGATATACGGCTTAACCCCTTGGTCTCGACCTAGCTTCAGGAGCTGTTGAATAATTTATCCAAGCAAACTGCGATTTAGCTGCGCCTTTTCTCCCAGTGGACTGCTACTAGATAACTATTGGTTCGCACCCCGTTCGTTAAGGCATGCATTATATAATCCTCCTTTTCAACAGATGCTCTAGAGAACTTAAGCTAGTTATAGCTATTCCTTCCCTAGCATCTGTGATTTGCCTTTGTAATAGAAGAAGTTCGTAACCGCCGAGGAACAGGTTTTGTTTGGAACTTTCACTTAGTTGGGTATACACATCAAGTAATCCGATTTATAGAGTGCAGTTTCATTGCGGCGACCCCGTTTTGAATACCAGATTTAAATGCTTGTTTTTAGATACACCACTACCATATTTCACAATTTCTGCATCGGCAACTTTCTCCTCATTAGTTACAAGGAGCTCAAATAAACTGGACTTATTGCCGTCATTGCATTAAAAATAGACATATCTCATATAGAGATATCCAATTAAAATGACACATTAGTGTTTGAGAAAACTTTCTAATTATAATATATATATATATATGTGTGTGTAATAAATAACAAAAGCAAGGATGAACGAGGATGAGGATAGCAGCGTTACCTACTTTTGAAAGGGTTGATAGGCAATGAACGTTGTATTTTATGTGAGAGAAAGTGTTAGGATGTAAAGAAATAGGAAATCGGAAGCAATAAAATTAGGAACTAAATTGGGATAGTATGCTAGGAGGGATGGTGGTAGCAAAATGTTCAATGTCAACAGAAAGAGAAGAATTAAAAAAAAATCTGATGTGTTCCATCACATGACTTTCTCTACATCTCTGCAAAAATTATTTTTAAAAAGCTTATGCTTCTATTTACTTGATGCTAATCGAGAAAAAAATAGCGGAAATAGACTTATTATTTGATACCTATAAGCAGAACCGAAATAAGGGAGTACCATAGGTTAAAATGATAGTTAAAATGGTAGTCAAAAGTTGGTTGCTATGTGACTGAAGTTCCTTTATTTGTATGGACAGGAGTTCCCAAAGTCCTGTGTGAGAAAAGTTAAGTTTTTCAAAGCTGAAACCAAAAACAAGGAATATCTCAAAAACGATCAACTCCACGAAAAAATTGTATACAACTTAAATTGTGAGTTTGAATGTGCTCTACATTTTTTGTGTGATAAGTTTTGTCCATTTCTTATGGTTTAGCAGTTATGCAAAATTCCGTAAAATTCACCCAGAATAAAGTAGTCTTCAGAGGATATCCCCAGAAAATTCAAAATATACATTTTATTAGTCAAGTAAATATCTTTAATATACGATATTTTAATCAAAATCGTTAGAGCCATTTTTATGAAATCAAAATTTTCGAAAAAAGTTGCATGTAAAGGGTTGTTTGGGTGGGAATGTTTCTCAAAATCTTCGTGTCGCATCCCTGGAAAATACTTAACTTAAATACCAAGTTTTGTATTTTACCGACTTTTCGTTTCTGAGTTATCGTGTTCACAGTCACACGGACACACACACACGGACCTTTATTTGAAAATACTTTTTATTCAATACAGGGGACCCTAAAACATATATTTCTGGTGAAATCTCGGTATCAAATTTTTGAGTGGAGTGCAATACCTTCTCTATACACTATGTACATAGTACGTGTAGAGAAAGTAAAAATAGGCTAATATTTGGGAAAGGTAAAACAAAGATGGATAACAAAGACAGACAGAGAGAGCAAGAACAGAAGAAAAAACAAAGAAAATGGAAGTTATCACAAACCAAAGGGAGTTATAATTGCTAACAACCAAAGAGCTAAGTTGATGAGATGCCTAAGAGGTACTCAAACCTAATTATATACTGGGATAAGTAATTAATACATCCAAGTAACAGGACATGATTTTGTAAATAATTGAAAATACAACCTAACCACAGTAAATTATTATTATTATTATTATTACATTATAATATTCAAACCACGTCCTCAAAACTAACTCATTCGAAAACAAACAATAATTTGTTAATTGGATATAGGGTCATCTAAAAATAATGATATGCATCTTAACAGAAGAATCACTTTGATAGTTAATTACACAAATATATCTTCCGATTCCAAATAGGGAGAGCTTATACCTCGGGGGATTGCCCTCACACATTGCTACCTACATAGCTCTATTGTGGCTACTATTCTCCTGGAGAAAGGGATAAAGTGAAGGAATCGTAAGAGGCTACAGGCAATAAACAGACATGCCACAGAGAGACGCGGAAGTCACCAACATTTCCAGCTCCAAGACCCCTCCTGCTGCTGGAGCTGTCTAGAGAGAGTGTTTTTATATAAGCTGTATATACGAGATGCATGTTCATACCTAAATATAGAACTGAGTTTTATTCATGGACGCTCTTTAACTACAGTGGTTCTCAGTATCCCACTCTAAACTTGGCGTGAAAGACTTGTTTTGCTCAGAGGTCTCTTTATAAGGCTTGAACTTCTTCTACGTGCCTAAGTCTATGACACAGGACCAACGGCTTTATTTCCTTTCGAAGGAAGCCATGCTAAAAATTTTATGCCACAACAAAGATGAAAATAAATAAAATCCCTCCGCCCTCCGCCGAATAAGAACGCGTAACTGAGAGCGATGAACAGCCTATAACGGGCTTTCTTCTTCTTCTTCTTTTTCTTCTTTAATTTTGGGAGCTAAAAACGAATATTAAAATGACATATTGATACAAAATGTTTTACGAAGTGCCTTTCTTCCACTACCACTATAGATTGGAGTAGAGAAGATATATATGTAATTTAGAATGAGAAAATAAAATAGCACATTAAAACGTTTTGGTTATGATTAAACTTTCTGTAATACAGAACACTAGTTTTCTAAAGAAGCACAAACAGAATGGTGAAAAAGGGACTTGTTATATCATTGTGGGGATTCAGCCACATTGAAGTGTTCTCACCATTTGCTATTAATGCGATACCAAACCTATGTTGAGAAGTGTAATCCAACACCACGACCACAACTAGAACCACAGATTCTCGGTTTACCGAGCCGACACTCCACCCCGAAGCTACAGCGACAACATTCCTGAATAAACATTAACCTATCTTCTCACGTATTCATTGTCTTGTTATTATTTACATTTATTTTGTTTTAATACATCAATGTGATTCATGTTTACTCGCTTGTTATTGTTCTCTAATAGGATAAATATGATTCTGTGCATTCACAGATCAATTTTAGAAGTATTAGGGAAGACTTTTATTGCCCAACATTTTTAGTATACACTTGGAAGTATGCAACAACCGCATGGGTCTTATGGCCGTATATGCTTTTTCTGTCCTTGATTGTTTACAGAAACATTTTTGTTAAATATTTAAGATATTCATTTAGGTACTGCAAAAACAACAGAGAAGTGAGAAAAAAAAAACACAACACACATACAAAAGAGTGAGAAAAAATTAAAATGAAATTCAACCATAAACTTAGTATTGCATATAATATATACAGAGTGATTTATGTAGAACTGACATATTTCTTTCTTGATTATTACGTTGCAAATTCATTCAATGACCCAATTTTAGCACAAAATTAAGCAGAATGTTCTGGAGTTTTGATTTTGATTCCTTGTCCTTGCGCAGATGTTTATGTTTTATTCCTAATTGCATTGTAGGCAGCTGTTTCAACATTTTGTTCATTAGTCAACGTGAAAATGCAGTACACATTAAATCAACGACTCTTCCTTGTGAAGTAATACTGGATTACATCACGTGTTTACCATACAACAAATGACGACCGGATAATTTCCCGGAACCTGTGGCAACCGAGACCTCTTTCTATGGGGTTACTTAAAAGACAGGGTTTACGCCACACGTCCCCAGACATTGGACAATCTGAAGCGCAACATCACAAAGGAGATTCAAGCTATTGACAACAGAGTCCTCCAACGAGTGGAACGTCGTGTTGAGTTGTGCCTTATGCAGGATGGAGGACATTTTCAATATTTGCTATAGAGGTAAATCATCTCCCAAAATTTACAATTTAGGTATAATGAGTTGTCGCTAGCAAACACTTTTTGAAAAAATTAATGAAAGAAATGTGTCAGGTCTATGTAAGCCACCCTGTACTATGGTCTGACGATTAAGAATAACCACTCTCATCCCTGACCCCTCTAAGGTAAGGTCAGATTTTTTTAAATTTGTAAAGATAAATATTTAATTACTGCGTAATAACATAACAGCGAAATAAATGAAAATAAAAAAAAAACATCAAATGAGGTAGAATTAAGGTTAAATTTAACTACAAATTTATGATTACTTGTATTCTAATTATAATACAATGCTCTGACTGAAGAATAACGGAAACCTCGCTCGTATGTACAATGTGCTTTGTCCCCTTCTATCGTTCTCCAGAGCAATGAACTTCCTTTGCTGAACCTTAGATAAAAATAATCCCATTTTAATGATGCTCAGCTTGCAACATTACATCCACTCAAGTCTTCATCCCCCGATTGGTATCCAGATACTGCGGTGATAAATATTGCTTTCTTAATATTTTTGTTTCACTTCATTCAGCCAAAATATTCCCCTTCTCCCAGAGTGGACGAAATCCTTTCCAGGCGCCTGATCTTAGCTACGTTAAACCGCCTGTTTGTTCACGTCTAAATTTAATGATCCTAGCATTCATACAAAATATTTTAATCCAATTAATCTTGAGCTGTTCATTATACTTTGCTGTCTATAATTGCATTTTAATAACAATAAAGTCAGTTTTTACACGAGGAAACACAATTCGTATATTAACATCGGGAGCATAGAGGATTAATTTTTTCAAAAACGGCTCTATTTTGATTAAAATCTCTTATATTTAAGATATTTATATGCCAAATAAAATATATAACTTGAATTTTTGGGGAATAGCGTCTAAAGACCTGTTTATTCTGGATGATTTTTACTGAATTCTGAATAACTGGTAAACCACAAGAGATAGACAAAAACTTAATACTCAAAACATGTAGATCACGATAAAACACACAATTTATTTCATATTCATTTTTTTCGTGGAGCTCATCCTTTTTAAGATACTCCTTATTATTGCTTTGAGCTTTAAAAAACTTACCTTTCTCATACAGGAATTTGTCAACTCCTGTCCATACAAGCAAAGGAACTTCAGTCACATAGCAACCAGCTGTTGAATATTAATTTAACCTATGGCACTCCCTTATTTTGCTTCTACTTACAAGGAATAAGTTAATAATATTGCAGCTAGTTTTTCTCGACTAGCATGAAGTAAATAGAAGCATAAGCTTTTTAGCAATAATTTTTCAGAGATGTAGAGAAAGTCATGTGAATGGAACACATCATATTTTTTCTTTAAGAGTTTATTTGTCGTGGTTTCTCATTTTTTAATTCTCCTTCTGTTTCCCTTCCTCGTTCGTAGCACCTAGCCCTCCTTCCAGAACTTACAAGTCACCGCTTGGGATCAGATGCTTATTGAGGAGCAGAGAAGTCAGGATGGATGGTCAACCCACTCCCGGAAT
This sequence comes from Hymenopus coronatus, assembly GCA_030762935.1. Classification (NCBI taxonomy): domain Eukaryota; kingdom Metazoa; phylum Arthropoda; class Insecta; order Mantodea; family Hymenopodidae; genus Hymenopus; species Hymenopus coronatus. The sequence continues at coordinate 63,933,949 of CM060896.1, forward strand.
AAATAAGAGTGAGGAGAGGTTTGGTATGAAATGATGGTGAAATGGATGAAAGGGAACGTGATTATGAAGTGGTGGAATAAATGAGAAACCAGAAAAGTTGGACTAAACCCGCTTTGTCCACCACAAATCACATGCCATCACCTAGGATCTAATTCAGATCGCCTTGGTAAGCGATTTAACTACTCGGTCACGTGCCGCCGGTTTCCCATTTATACAAGATTAAATATAATCTAAATAAATAAGACTTCACCTGCGATTTTAAAAAAATTCAATTGGAAATAGATACTATTCTAATTGGAAATGTCATATAATATACGAAAATAACCTCAGTAGGAATAAATAGGTCTTATTTGTCTGATGTCACCATATATATTGGCCCTATTGGCAGAATTGATATGTGCCATGTAAAATGAAGACGAATTGCTGTATTTATAAATGGAAATGGCGTGTTATTTATGGACGCTCTTTAACTGCTGTGGTTCTCAGCCTCCTCTTCTAAATTTGGCGTGAAAGACCACTTAATTTTGCTCAGAGGCCTCTCTATCAGGCTTGAGGTTCTTTTACGTGCCGTAAATCTACGACACGGGTCCAACGGCTTTACTTCCCTTCCGAAGAAAGCCATGCTAAGGATTTTTACACCCGAAAAAAGCTGTAGTTATATTTTATAACAGTGTTTATAATTACAAAATTTAGTATTGTGTTGCATATGTACAAGAACCCTTATATTTTTGGATTACTATGCATTTCAACCAGATACTAAAGCAGAAAGTCATAAAGGCAATATGCACCAAAGGTGTGACCAATTATTTAGTGAATAGAAATGCTAGGCTTCACTATACATATGCATTCATTTGTTGCAACTCTACAAATTTGCATAATCAGGTTTATAATACCTGAGCATTATACTTAAGAATACGCTTTTGATTCACAAATTTTGGAAATCACAAAATAGTTATATAAGAAACACAATGTTAACTGTAATGCACCCACGTACAAAAATTAGTGTCAGAATTTTTAAAAACCTTTATTTTATTTGAGGAAAAAGGCATGAAAATAAAGCTTCAACTACCGATTTATATAATTTATCAATGCAAGCACATGCCACGATTGCATGTGGTATTAGACAGCGACGTCAAAGCTCGATCGCAACTCGGCAACGTTTCGAGAACCCAGTTGAAAATAAACTTGAAAACATTCTTTATATTTTGTACATTATAATACATAAGATTAATTTGGATATCTGTACAATGTAGCAACTTGGTAAATCAAGCAGTTCCTGTTTCTCTTTAGGTCAATAAATTTTTTCTTCTACTTAAAAAAGAGCATAACAACACACTACAATATAATTTACCGCTAATTTCGGATGAACTTTTTTATAAAAAATCTGATGTGTTCCATTTACATGACTTTCTCTACATCTCTGCAACAAATTATTGTTAAAAAGCTTATGCTTCTATTTATTTCATACTAATTGACAAAAAAATAGCAGAAATAGCTTACTTCATGCTTCCTTGTAAGTAGCAGAGAAATAAGGGAGTACCATAGGTTAAGATGACAGTCAAAAGCTGGTTACTATGTTACTGAAGTTCCTTTGTTTGTATGAACAGGAGTTGACAAATTCCTATATGAGAAAAGTTAAGTCTTTCGAAGCTGAAACCAAGAACAAGGAACATCTCAAAAACGATCAACTAAGCGAAAAAATATGTATACAACATAAATTGTGTGTTTTAACGCGCTCTACATTTTTTCTGTGGTAAGTTCTTTTCCATTTCTTATGGTTTAGTACTTACGCAAAATTCCGTAAAATTCACTCAGAATAAACTAGTCTTCAGAAGCTATTCCCAGAAAATTCAAAATATACATTTTATTTGATAGGTAAATATCTTTAATATACGATATTTTAATCAAAATCCTTAGCCATTTTTTAGAAAATAAAAATTTTCGAAAAAAGTTCCATGTAAAGGGTAGTTTGGGGTGGGGGATTTTTTCTCAAAACTTTCGTGTCACATCCCTGGAGGATACTAAACTTAAATACCAAAGTTGGTATTCTAAAACATGTATTTCCGGTGAAATCTCGGTAACAATTTTTGGTGGAGTGCAATACCTTCTCTATACACTATCTACACATAGTACGTGTAGAGAAAGTAAATAGGATTGTGCACGTTCCCACCTGTATTACTTCTGACAGATTCCAAACCACATTGTTCTGAGAAAATAAAAATGCAATGAAACTGTTCTATTTAAAAAGAGGAATTTGGAGAAACCTAGATATAATTCTATAAGATACTAAATTTATCATTCCTTAGATTTTTAGTTTTTCAGTTATTAGCCACAGATTATTTGATTTGACGATACCTCAAAACCTAGGTATTAGTACTATATTTATATTGAATTTTTTGTTGGAAAAATACTTTATTGCCAAGGATAAGCGGTAGAGAAATGTAAAATTATAGAGTTATTTTATGTCTGTTCTGTTCTCGAATATTTTTATGATGAAAGATTCGCTTCATATAAAGCATTAGTGCCGGAGAAGTTTGGCTTTTGAAATAAATGAGCTGTATAGTAGGGAAGGTAGTTTAGTGTCTGTGACCTATTTCCTAGCGCATTAAATAGAGTCTATATCTAATGACACTTACCCTTTCTGAGAGCAGTTGTGTGCTGGGATGCTGGAAGACGTAACAATCGCTGACACGACAACACAACACCACTATGACTGGTTCATGGTCACTTCATTGAGCTTGCTGTATCATTCGTTACACACAAATGCATTAATCTCGTCACGCGAGTAGTTCATCTTAAGTATAGAAGTGACTTTATTAATATTATGTTAACTCTATAACAGAAATATTACCATTATCATTTTCTGTTTCAGGTTCTTCCCTTTCAGCTTCCTCAGATGTTTTCCTTTCATCGTTTTCATTTCTCTTCTCCTTCACTATTACTACATCCTCCACCTAGGATTACAAAGCTTTCTGTAATATTTTGAAACAAGCCTTCAATTTATTTTTATTCCAACTTTATAACGTACTGACAGGCACTTTCCCACTTTTTCACGTCTGGCTATCCATTGTTTGATATTTCCCCAGATAAGCACTATTGGGTTAAGATGTGGTAAATAGGGCGGTAATCTGAGGACACTGAGTTCATGTATGAGCAATAAACTGTCAATAACACAACTCTTCTGAACATCTTATGGGCTTCAATTGAAAAACCCCAAATTTAGAAACATTTCATGAAATTGTACGTTATTTGCTGTAAGCCAGTTCTGCATCTCGCATTTGGTAGATAACGTTGTTGGAGATTTTTGCAGTTGCACATTATGGTACGGTCGTTATCAATCACAAACATTTGGGAGGCAAAGTAAGGAATAATTTTTCCATTAACCATTGTTTATTATGTTCCGCATTTGTTTCATGATGGTAATTGCCTGTTTTTACTTGTACATTGAAAATGCCCCAGGTATAAACCCAGTTTTACCTCCTGCATGTCAAATGATTACTCTTGGCCCTTTTAAACTCATTAGAGAGGGGCTCGCGTGGATTAGACTAGGAGCATGGAGGAGCACGAAAATTTCTGACGAGAATGGTATAAGAATCTGTCCCATTTGCGAGGAGGAAGAGTCGTGGACTCACATCTTGGCAAGATGTGGGGGTACGGAGGAATGGCGGGAAAAATATTTGCCGCGATTTTTTACCACTGCGAATGTAGGGATAGAAGCATGTTGGACGTTACTGGCAGGCACGGAAAACATGGACGGGCTAGGTAAATTTATACTTAAGGCAAGACAGCTGAGATCTGAGGAGGCTGCCAATAGAGAAGGGGGGGGGAATAAGATCAACTAAACAAAAGTGACTACAATGCTCTGCATACATGTATATTATATCATACTTAGGTCACTGTTGTGCTAGGGTTGTATATATTATGTGTATATATGTCTTTTAAGTGTAATTATCTATTATAAGAGGGTGCATTTATGAAGGTGTACTCTGTGCTGTAAATTTAAATTGATATATTTGAATATCTTTGTATCTTTATTTTCGGATTCACTCTTAATTTTTATTGTTGTTTAATATTGCTTTTGACTGTGTATTTCCTTTGTCTTTTTTATTTTCGTATTTACTCTTTTAATTCTTTGTTGTGGTTGTTGTTTTAATATTGCTTGTAATGTGTATTACAAAAGCACGTACGGTCTGTGGACCCGTGCGACTGTTATTCATTCAGCAGGCACATGAAACTAGAGGTGCTATTAGCACACCAACTGTTAGATCTCGTATGGGTGCTATAGGTATCGTCATATTATGGGCCTCCCTTCTTCCTTTATTGTTAGTTATTCTGTTATTTGTTATAAATTTTATAATACATTATTTTTATTTATAATTTTAATTGCCACAAGAATGAAACTAGAATATTCGCACGTTGTGCATTATTTGTAATTTTCTTGTGTCATTTATCGTTATTCTCCACTTGAACCCCATATCACTCAAAATTAGTTTCAAGCTTGTACTACCCCCATTAAAATTAGTGAATTCCCTAACTTTAGGTAGCAGTTTATTAATGGGGGTAACAATTGTAAATAATACGCCATATGAAATTTGTCAAAATCGTCTGTCGGTTACACGCTTGTGTACACGATGCATTTTGCCAGGAGTTCCAAAAGAAGTGTTATGTTCTTAGCGTTGTTTCCGTCCTTGACAATTTTCACTGTTAGTTCTTTCAGGCAATTTGTTCACTCACAGAAGCTGCTTTACGTTTCATGAATGCATAGACATTATTCACAACTCCACTACTTTGGCTGTGCAAAGCTTTTGTCCCAAGCTTTGATACAATTGCAGCCCTTTCGTTTGTGTAAGATCACAAAAAGAAAGAACCTCCAATTAACACTTCAAAGCACACAATATATGCAATCCTTAACGAAGCACAGAAACATATAAAACTAATTTAATACACAGAGTTCGAGATAAGCATGGAGGAGGGAGCAGTTACTGGGACTATTACCATTGCTAATTGCATTTGCTGCGCATGCCCGAGAACTGGAACTCGTTCACTCTCCAGATAAGCAGTGCGCATCTAAGCTTCAGAGGCACAGAACTACCGTCTATGCTACATTATGCGCGCACCTTTACTTGCACACTGGTTTTATGGGGACGCGAGGACTGGGGAAAAGAGAAAGGATGTTGCCTGGATCTGGATACACAAGATACGATTAATAAAATTACCTTTAATTAATTATATCAACCTTTAAAAATGTCCTTTACTTTTCGACGTATTGTCAACCAGAGAATGTTTGTTTCTTTGAGGCTCTGAGCCTATATAGTAAGAAGGTTGTTTTAATACTGTGAAGCAATTGATTTTTTTTTTGATTTTTTTTTAAAATACAGTTCCGGAGTCTGATCGGGACTCCGGCGCTGTATACCCTAGTTTTTATTTACCTAATTTGTTTACTTTGATTACTGTATGATTACTGAATTTCTGTTTTACTTTTTACACACACATACACAAACATATAACACCCATGCCCAAGGCGGGAATAACACCCATGCCCAAGGCGGGACTCGAACCCACGATCCCCTGCTCCGCGAAACACCAAAGCGAGACGCTTTGGCGAGCGCGGCCATAGGGACCGGCATAATTAGAAATAAAATACAGAGTTCGTGCAAATGCGTGAAATCTGGAATCTACAGACAGTGAAATATCTTCACTGTATACCAGGGTGTATAACATACCTTTATGTCTCAATCTTGTTGCTCTTCTCTGCTTTCGAAGTTTCGAGAAAACTGCCGTTAGGACTAGGCTAGAATGAAGACTAGAGAGCCGAGCGCCCACGAAAACGTGCACATATGGTAAGTATGCTTTACTGTACTTCATCCCTAGCATTTTAACTTTCTCTACGTAGTACATGGGAAAGAAGGAATCTCCACCCAAAAATTCGATATCGAGAATTCACAAGAAATACACGTTTTAGAGTTTCCTGTATCAAAAAATAAATATATAAAAATCATTTTTATAAAAAGGGTCATGTGTAACTATGAACACGATAACTCAAAGTCGAAAAGTCAGTAAAATACAAACTTGATATTTAAGTTTGGTATCTTCCACATATGTGACACAAAGATTTTGAGAAATTTCCCCACCCCAAATTACTCTTTACAGAGAAAAAATTTCGAAAATTTGGATTTTCTTAAAAATGTGTAACGATTTCGACTAAAATGTAATTAACATGACAGAATGTATATAGCTTCTGAAGACCTCTCCATTTAGCATTACTTTGACACAATTGTTAAACCTTAAGGAATTGACAAAAACGTACTACATAAAAAACGTAGAGCTCGTTAATACACACAATTTATGACACACATTGTTTTCGTGATTTTTATTGATTTCAGTTTTAAAAAAACTTTAAACTTTTCTCTACGAGAATCTTAACTTCTGGTCATGCAAAGATACGAATTTCAATCACATATAAAACAACTTTTAAAAGATTTAAAGAAGAAAGTAATAAGACCACTTTTGCTAATGTTTATCTCAATTACCATGAAGAAAATTAGAGCATAAGCGTCTTAACAATAATTTGTTACAGAGATATATAGAAAGTCATATGAATGGAACACATCAGATTTTAAGAAAAAGTTTCGTGTGTGTGTGTGCGTGTATGTGTGTGTTTGTAAACAAATTAATTCAAAAACGAAAAGTCGGTAAAATATCAAACTTGGTATTTAAGTTTAGTATCATCCGAGGATGCGACATGAACATTGAGGAAAATTCCCCATTCCAAACTATCCTTTACAAGTAAAAAATGTCGAACATCTTTAATTTTCTCAAAAATAGCTTTAACGATATTTATTGAAATACCGATATAAAATATTTACATGGCAAACAATATAAATGTATATCTTAAATTGTTTAAGATGAAGACCTCTTCATTTTTAATGTCTTTTGCATAACTGTTAAACCGTAAGTGATAGACAAAACTTACTACACAAACAAATGCATATCTCGTTAAAATATACAATTTGTGTTATATACATTTTTTCGAAATATTCCTTATTATTAGTTTCAGTTTTAAAATACTTAAAACTTTTCTCATATGGGAGTATATCAACTCCTGGCCATGCAAATAAATGGATTTCACATAGCAAACAGTTTTTAAAAGATTTGACTATCGCTTTAGCCTAGTGTGTTCCCTTATTTCGCTTCTCTTATAAGGATATAAGTAGTAAGTCCCTTTTTGCTATCTTCTCTATTTTATTATTAGGACGAAGTAGAGAGAATGATCAGTTTTTGTAAAAATAATCTGTGCAGAAAAGCTAGAGAAAGTCATTTGAATGGAACACATCAGATTTTTTTAGATTATCTCTGAGCATATATGTTGATGTGATTTTAAAATAAACACAAAATCAAGCTACTCCATACATTTAAAACGTTAATAAAAGCACAAATCTTCCAATAAACCTTGTTTTTCATTAAACCATTTCAAAATAGTATAAAATTCGGTTAAAACTTAATCTAAATGTAAAGGGCTTTACTTAATCCTTGCGCATTCAAAACGCATATGATTTATCCGTTGGTGAGTTAATTTCTTCCAAAATTACGCTTCGCTGCGATAGATTAAAATAACCCCAAGCGATAACGGTTGAGGGCACTAATCACTTACCGCCCTTATCGCTCAGGGCAGGTCTCGTAATAATGCAAGATTAAATATGAAAGTGTTAATCACCAATTTAATTATCTGCTAGGAATTAATTACGCTAACCTCTCCAACAAGGGATGACACTGTGCAGGCTCGTAGGCGGTAAATTAATCACAAACCTTCTTTCTGCCTCTAGGCACGTTCGGAAACACAGATAACCAGTATTGGCGTTTTTTGTTTTGCTCATCACGTTGAGTTCTGTTGGATTTGCAGAATTAATTATTATAATGAACCACACGGCATGCTAAAACGCTGCTTCATCCATCACATAGTTCCATCTGGTACGAGCTTCGCTAACTTGATAAACTCCTGTATTGGGTTGGCTCAGGCGGTTTCGTCGCCCTCCGTAGTGTAGTGGTTACCATGTTAATTTCGAACACAAAAGTTAATGTCGGCGGAGAGCGATGGATTTCTTTTCGGAAGTAAAAAGCATAGCATAGCTTCCTTCGGAAGGGAGAGACATGATCCCATATCGTAGATTTATGACAAGTAAAATAACCTCAAGCCTGATGAAGAGGCCTCTGAGCAAAGTTAAGGACGTCCATAAATAACCCCCATTTCAATGCTTTTTCAGAAGTTCGTTTTCTCTGTCGATATGACAAATTCATATATTTGGCATGAAGGGGACTTTTACCTTTACCATTACTTTTTTATTATTTTTTTAGTCAATTTGTTTTTCCTTCAACAAACTGTATCTATTAATCCTATACCTGCTCATGGACCAAACATGAAATATACTGTTCCAATGTAGCTATAATTTGTTGGGAATAATCGGTCTATCTGACCCACGGTATCCCTGGGTCGCCAGGAAATGCTGGGTAGGTTTCCTCACCCTCTTGCCATCATCCTTCAAACTGTTGGTTTCTTTAAGGGTTGAGAGTGTCACGATGGTGCTCGGTGCGGCATCCTCCAGCTTCGGCTGGCTTGATCACTCCTGGCGGGGACGTCGGAAAAGGCAACTGATCAAGGTCTAAATCTAAGGTCACAGCATTAAAAAGTATAATATTAATAGGAAATAATTAGCCGTAGCTAATAACTACCACAGGAGTTTATAATACATATATACATATATATATATATATATATATATATGTAGATATAATATATCATTATGAATGCATGTAAATGTTTAAGTGTGTGTATGCCTCAATTGACTTAGAGTGGTGTTCACTTAGCCAGAAAGTCCATAGAGTATTAATATTAACTATTCACAAGCAATATGCACAGTGTGTTTCTATGTTTCAGACAGGTCAGCTCTCACTCCAGGACGGAGCAACTAATTGCTGCACGAGACCCTCAGGTTGTTCCCTCTTACCATGGGCCCGCATGTCACCACTGAGCTCCAAGTCCTGGTCTGGGGTTCGACACCAAGTCCAGGTCCTAGCCCCACCGTCTCCCCGATACACTCACTTTTGTTAAGGGCATCTTTATGTAGTCATCACAAATCTCAGGTTGCTACGGCGGTACCTGACTTAACCTTTACCGACTTCCTGACCATCCGCTCTAAACCCCTGCCGCTGAATCCTTGCACTTGACATTTTGGGTGGTTTCGCGTAAGATTGGCTATGCTGCCTTTGCGGCGTTGCCAGAGTAACTAGTAAACAACAACAGCTGATTAAAAATGTCTCTATCGTGTGTATAGACGAATATAAACGGTGTGCATAGTACATGAATGCCGATGAATAATGAAACGAATTCGTTATTATTGATGTTAATTAAAAATAACAGTGATACTATAAAACATGTAGCATACATACCTATTTACGACAATATTGAAGAAAAATGCAAAATAACCTGTTACAATGAGAGAAACGGTTTAGAATTTTAAGGGCTCAATTGCATCCAAGTGTCCGTCGTCATTATTCTCGGAAGTATCATCATCATTGTCATCACCATCTTCGTCGTCACCAAGACATATCATTAGGGGTTCACATTCACTAATAATTCCGTCTAATTTCTGTGTTTTTCATATTATTTTGTGCATATGATTCACTTTCTTCTTCCATGAAGCGCCACACCTTCCGCAAAAGTCTATCCACCTCTGTAATTGTGAAAGACTTGTTATGTTCCCTCCCTTACAAACAGCAATAACACTATCAACAATAAAAATAAATATAAATAACAACGAATAATACGTAGCTTGTATAGAACAGCTCAGCGCATGCGTTAGGAGTTCACAAACTGACCACGCGGTTGGAAATAGCCAGATATTGCAACGGTGCGGCATCTAGATCTGTTTCCGTTATCTGACCGACGTATCGGAATGCTGCTTTGTGATTGGTTCAGAAAGTCAAACGGGTGAAGCTTTTCATCTGTTTTCTGTGGGTGTACCAACTTAACTCCTAACTGCCAAGTGCAAGGATTCAGCGGCGGGGGTATGGTAAAAGGTAGGGAGGAGAAGTAGATCCCATTCGAATGATCGCCATCGGAGATGGTAGAGGAGGTGCCACCCCTATATATCCTTCGGGGAGGGGTACTGCATATCCTGTATTCGGAGTACTTTAATTTGCAAATTGGGACACGGTAGGGACCCTGCCATAGGTGTACCGCCGCTCCCGATTACAGTCGCCCGGTGTATTATCTTACTTCAACCCTCTTGTGGATAAATGCTCAACAAATCATAAACACGTTTATATTTGTTATAAAGACGCATTATATTTTATTTTTGGTACATGTTACACTCTTCAGTTGTTATAACTTTATTATTAGATTGAATATCATCATTATTTATGTGTTGATGTACTAATTTCATCAATTTGTTCCATAACCTCAGGTGCAGTATCTCCTTCAACCTGAAGCCTCTGAGTAAAATTAAGTGCTCTTTCACGCCCATAATGGCACACTGAGAACCACAGTAGTTAAAGAGCGTCCATAAATAAAATTTCATTAAATTTCATTTCTGACTGTATCCTATCACATCCTCTTAAGCCACGGTCTTTGACGTAACTATATACTGAACAGGCTAACCAATGTGCAGTCGAATGTATGGAAATGTGCCGATGCCTTTGGTTTCCTATAGTGGTTTTCATTATTTAACATTGTCATGATTTGTGCTTCTCCCACCATCTCGGGGTGAGCCTCTCTCTTACTGTTTGAATTCAAGTGCGATACACCGGTTAACTATGGCCAGGCAAAGTTTTTGTTTTTAAGGATAAATGAGAAAATTTTGAAACACTTTTTGTGCACTTGACATAATCTATATTACTTTCTCTATACGTACTATGTACATAATGTATAGAGAACCCAAAATAGGATACCGAGATTTCACCGTAAATATATGTTTTGAGACCCCCTGAATCCCAAAAAAAGAAAAAAAGAGCATTTTTACTTTCTCTATAGGCACTATATACATAGTGTATAGAGAATGTATTGCACTCCACCAAAAAAGTCGATACCGAGATTTCACCGGAAATATATGTTTTAGGGTCCCCTTTATCTAAAACAAACATTTTCGGAAAAAGGTCCGTGTGTGTGTCTGTGTGACCGTGTGTCCGTGTGTCTGTGAACACGATAACTCAAAAATGAAAAGTAGGTAAAATACCAAACTTGGTATTTAAGTTTAGTATCTTCCAGGGATGCGACACGAAGATTTTGAGAAAATTCCTCCCACCCCTAACTACCTTTTATATGGAACTTTTTTCGAAAATTTTGATTTTCTCAAAAATATCTCTAACGATTTTGATTAAAATTTCGTATATTAAAATGTATATCTTGAATTTTCTGGGAATAGCCTCTGAAGAGTAGTTTATTCTGGATGAACTTTACTAAATTTAGAATAACTGCTAAACCGTAAGAGACGGACAAAAACTTACTACACAAAAAATGTAGAGCACGTTAAAACACACAATTTATGTTATATACATTTTTTTCATGGAGTTCGTCGTTTTTGTGACATTCCTTATTTTTGGTTTCTGCTGTCATACAGGAATTTGTCAACTGCTGTCCATACAAACAAAGGAACTTCAGTGACATAGCAACCAGCTTTTGAGTATCACTTTAACCTATGGTACTCCCTTATTTCACCTCTACTTACAAGGAAGCAAGTAATGTGGCTATTTCTGCTAATGTTTTACTGATTAGTATGAAGTTAATAGAAGTATAAGCTTTTTAAGAATAATTTGGTGCAGGGATATAGAGAAAGTCATGTGAATGGTACACATCAGATTTTTACAAATATGTTCGTGTGTGTGTCTGTCTGTCTGTCTGTCTGTATGTGTGCGAGTCTGTGTGTAATTGTGTATGTGGCCAGCATAGTTCAAAAACGAAAAGAGTGTTAAAAACCACACTTGATATTTAAGTTTGGTATCTTCTAAGGATGTGATACGAAGATTTTCAAGACTATCCCCCCATCCCAAACTATCCTTTATATGGAAAGCATTTAAAAAATGTTGACTTTGTTAAAAATGGCTCTAATGATTTTGATTAAATTGTATAATATTTAAGATATTTACTTGCCAAATAAAATGTATATCTTGAATATTCTGGGAATAGCCTCTGAAGAGCACTTTATTCTCAATGAATGCTGTTAAATGTTGCTTAACTGCTAAGCGGTAAGAGGTATACAAAAACTTACTACACAGAAAATGTTGATCTGATCAAAACACACAATTTATGTCCTTTACATTTTTGTTGTGTAGGTTACCGTTTCCAAGATATTCCTTGTTTTTGGTTTCAGTTGTGAGTACTTATACCTTTCTCAGACAGAAAGTGCCCGTTTTTATTTTGTTCTACTCCTGGCCAAACAAAGAAGCGATTTGCAATGACAATCGAATAACGACAGATTTTAAAAATTTTGACTATCGATTTAGCCTAGTGTATTCCGTTATTTTCTTTCTACTTGTAAGGAACCAAGTAGTAAGAACATTCTGCTAATGATTGTCTCGATTAGCAAGGTGCAGGAAGAAGACTGATCTTATGTAAGAAGGTTGTAGAGGAGCTAGAGAAAGTCATGCGGGTGTAACACATCAGATTTTTGTTTATCAAAAGTCATCAAGAATGAAGAGGACTTCAGAGCCTATTCCCAGAAAATTCAAGATAAACATTTTATTTGTCATATAAACATTCTTTAATATGTGTCATTTTAAAAGCCATAGCCATTTTTTAAAAAAATCTGATGTGTTCCATTCACATGACTTTCTCTATATCTATGTAAATTATTATTGTTAATAAGCTTATCTTTTATTTATTTCATGCTAATTGAGAAAAATTAGCAGAAATAGTCTTATTTCTTGCTTTATAGTAAGTAGAAGCGAAATAAGGTAGTACCATAGGTTAAAGTGAAAGCCAAAAGCTGGTTGCTTTGTGACTGATGTTCCTTTGTTTGTATTAACAGGAGTTGACAAATTCCTGTATGAGAAAAGTATAAGTTTTTCAAATCTGAAACCAAGAAAAAGGAATATCTCAAAAACGATCAACTCCACCAAAAAAATGTATATAACATAAATTGTGTGTTTTAACGTGCTCTACATTTCTTGTGGGTTAAGTTTTTGTCCATCTCTTACGGTTTAGTAGTTATGAAAAATTCATCCAGAGTAAAGTAGTCTTCAGAGGCTATTCCCAGAAAATTCAAAATATACATTTCATTTGACAGATAAATAACTTTAATATACGATATTTTAATCAAAATCGTTAGCCATTTTTTAGAAAATCAAAATTTTCGAAAAACGTTCCATGTAAAGAATAGTTTGGGGTCGGGGGATTTTTCTCAAAATCTTCGTGTCGCATCCCTGGAAGATACAAAAATTAAATACCAAGTTTGGTATTTTACCGACTTTTCGTTTTTGAGTTATCGTGTTCACAGACACACGGACACACGGATACACTTGACACACGGACACACGGACACACGGACCTTTTTCTGAAAATACTTTTTTTGGATACAGGGGACCCTAAAACATATATTTCCGGTGAAATCTCGGTATCGAATTTTTTGGTGGAGTGCAATACGTTCTCTATACATAGTGAGTATAGAGAAAGTAAAAACGAAACTTCCTTATAAAAGATAATTTAGAGTGGGGGAATTTTCTTGAACATTTTCGTGTCAGAAACGCCATATTTGGTATTTAACCGATTTTGCGTTTTTGAGATATGCTGTCCACAGACACAGACAAACACGCGCGCGCGCACACACACACGCATGGACCTTTTTGTAAAAATGCTTTTTTGTTGGGTTCAGGAGTACTCAGAAGATATATTTTCGGTGACATCTCGGTATCCTACTATATTCAGTGTTCATGCATAATACATACAGTGCACATAATACATGCATTACTTTGTAAAATAATGGCTGTGAAAAATGTTTTAGACGTATAACTAAATGATAAGGTTTGGATTATATGCCCTCGTTTTATCAAATAAGTTTCCAGGGTATGATAGTGCAGATTTTTATTCCGGTATTTATTTTTATTTTTCAACATGCGGATAGAGAAAGTAAAAAGTGATATTCGTAGAGTTTTGGACTGAAATCTCCCTTTTAAATAACACTGGGCGTAACTTTCAGGCTGTTAGCTAAGCTCCTGCAACATTGCTGCGTTCTTTTTACAAATTGCCTTCACTTATTAAGACTGGGCAAATTCAAACAAAATCCTACTTGAATAAGAACGATCACTCCTTGTTTATCTTGCTAAAGCAGGTAGAAACTAGTTCGAGAGCACAAAAATCTGTAGTTACAGACCATCTACCGGAATTTATTTTCTTTTGTGTAATGAGCACAAGGCAATTTTACAGCGGGTAGTGTACACCAGCTAGAGTTAAAATATCTTGCCGCAATCTGTAGAGAAAAAAATTTGTTGCATGCAGAGAGCATTAAGAAAGCAACTACTTGCAGTAAATAGAGAAATATGCTCTCCTAGGAACAGTAACGGCTGTTGTTGTAGCAGTAAATTCTGCTGATGTACGGGCAGATTAGCACTCTCTCTGCGCTTTCTATTACTCTTTGCAAGACTCGATTACACTTTTACTGGTTTAATGTCGGCGCTGTCACTTGGTGGTTGAATTTAGCTTCCTGCCTACCCTTTTTAATTTTCTCTGGCTTACATTAACTCAATTTCCTTTTATTTTCCTTTCGAAATGCAAAAGATGCAGGATGACCACAACTTCTGAACGAATGTCCTTATACCGTCCCAAAACATCTATATTCCATGCATGTCGGCTGATATGCTATAGGCCTCAATATTATGCCACTGCGCATCAGCAGCGCAGAACGTGCCAATGGTACGTTTCAACTTCGTGCTGCTTCAGACGTGCTTTATCTTCGTGTTAGGTATTTTGACAATACGTGTGAATCTGATTTCCTGTGAATGTTATTCTTTATTAGTCCAAGGAATGCCTGCTAACACATTCAAGCTAGAACAGCGTATTTTACGTACGAAATATACGTGAAAACCGAATCATGTAGACAGGAGTGTAAATAATATCAACAGCAATTTTCCGGTTATTCAGTTCCGGATAGAGAAACTGTGAGATGTTTGGCCAGTAAATTTAGAACAATGGAATCACTAAAATGAAAAAAAGGAAGCGAAAAAGATACATTCTAACGGAGAATTGCTAGAAAAAATTGGTATCATATTGAAACGCTCACTCAAGAAATCTCCCCGCTGTGTTTTACAGCAAGCAAATGTTTCACATACATAGCTCATTTAGCTACTAAACTTATAAAACTAATACCCCACAGTGTGATTATAGAGTACAAATTGTAAACATTACGCAACAACTTTTGTGTGTATATTGTAATTTCATCCGACGATGTGAACATATTCCTTGCGCAGATGGACGGCACTTGCAGCCATACTATGTGGAATGAATGTAAGCTTTGTTATATGTTAATAACACATGTTATATGTTCGTGAATAAGTAACCGGCAGTTAGGAAACGGAAAATATAGTAGTGTGCTATATATATATATATATATATATATATATATATATATATATATATATTGGTTTTATAGAAATAATTTTCCCAGCTTTCAACAGCTAAACTTCATCTAAGTTCCAGAGAGAGTTAATCTCTTAAAAGTTCGGAAACTTTTCCAGCATCTACCTGCCAAGATGACCAAGAAGAGCTTTTTCCAAGCATACAGTTATTCATATTATTAATTATCATCACTTTCTCTGCTTGACTTTAAGTACAAAAAATACTTATTTCATCTAAAAATTTAATGTCGATATTTCACCGAAAATAATATATTGAGACCTCCAATACTCAAAAACCTACATTTTTAGAAAAAGGTGAGTTGTATGTGAGAGTGTATGCACGTGAATTAACAGCTGAACACCAAATAGATAAATACCAAAGTTGTTATTTAAAGTTCAGCATATGTCAATTAGACGATACAAGATTTTAATCAATATGTTCTTACCCAAATTCCCTTTACATTTAATATTTTTCAACATTTTGGATTTTCTAAAATGTTGTCAATTATTTTAAACAAAATTTGGTTAAAGTACCATTTTTAAGCTATTTACATTAAAAATAAAAGATAGATTCTGAAGACCTCTTCAGAAAAAAGTTTTGTGGGACTGGTAAAGCATAAGAGATAGAGAATGTTGTCGCTATTCAGTTATTTCTCGCGATGTCACATCCAAAAAGTACAGAGTGTATAAGCAACCATTAGTAATTAGGTTTTAAAAGTTAGGATTATCAATTCGCTCATCTCTACCCCGCATTATATTAAAAGAAATGTATAATTAAACTGTTTCTGCAAATGTATTGTTTCGATTAACATGAAGTAGATAGAAAAATAAGCTTTTTATGAGTAGCTTGTGAAAGCTGTATAAAAATAATCTGATGCGTTTCTTTCACATAGCCTTCTCAAGCTGTTCCAGAAACAAATCTCCCTTACATAAGATTTTTCATCCACATCATACTAATTGAGCTAAATATAAATGAATTTGTGTTTTTAAGTAGAAAGGAAATAAGGGATTATGCTAAATTACAGTGAAGGTGAAATGTTTTATTTAAAACAATTCACATTTGGTTCCATTTGCTTGCCAAGAGCTAAACAAAATATAAATGAAACAAATGATAATATCAATAGCTAAGGAATATCTTGAAAATATTTAAATCTACAAAAATGTGCATATGATATAACTGAGCTATAGAGAGATCTACTTATATGTTTCGTGTAGTAAGTTTCTTACGGTTTACCCCTTACAGAAAAATCGTCTGAGTGAAGAGGTCTTCAGAGGCTATTCCCTGAAAATTCAAGACATTATATTTCGTTTATCATGAAAATATCTTAAACATAGGGTATTTTAATCAAAATCTTTGCAGTCATTTTTGAGAAATTTTCATGTAAAGGGTAGCTCTGAGTGGGGAGAGTTTCTTGAAAATCTTTGCGCTGCGTTCTTGGAAAATACTGAGCTTAAATATTAAGTTTGGTATTTAACTGATTTTTCGTTTTTGAGCTATGCTGCCTACACTCACAGACACACACACACACAGACACGCGCACACACACATATACGTTTATAAAAATGCTGTTTTTTTTTAATTCAGGAGTTTTAAAAATATTAGCGCTGAAATCTTGTCATAGAATTTTATATAGGATCTCTACCTACTACGTATATTGTACATACGTGCTAAAGCAATACAGGACAACGATGAGAAAAACGTGCGAATGAGCACATTTGATTTCCCTGCAGACAATCATTTTAAGAATACGTCCTACATGATTATATTACTCTTAAAAGGTGTATATGGCGTTCTCTTAATAGAGGTTATTGTGACAAATGCGTAACGCGACAGATACGAAGCGCAATGTTCGCGGAGCTAAAATCTTTAATTTATATTTAATGTATTTCAGTTACAAAGGATTGTTGCACTTGAGAAAAATCTGATGCATTCCGTTCACATGACTTTCTCTAGATCCCTATAACAAATTATTGTTAAAAAGTTTATTTTTCTGTCTAGTTCATTCAAATAAATATTAGCAGAAA
The DNA here is from genome assembly GCA_030762935.1 of Hymenopus coronatus. Taxonomy (NCBI): domain Eukaryota; kingdom Metazoa; phylum Arthropoda; class Insecta; order Mantodea; family Hymenopodidae; genus Hymenopus; species Hymenopus coronatus. The sequence continues at coordinate 63,951,574 of CM060896.1, forward strand.
TGTTCGTTGTATATGCTTCCTTATAAGTAGAAGGGAAACAAGGCTAAAGCGATACTCATATATTTTAAAAGCTGGTTCCTATGTGATTACAATCCGCTTCTTTGCATTGCCAGGAGTCGACAAATTCCAGTATGAGAAAAGTTAAAATATCTTAAAACTGAAAACAATAACAAGGAAAATCTGGACAACTCCACGAAAAAAATGATATGACATAAGCTGTGTCGTTTAACGAGATCTACATTTCTGAGTAGTATGGTTTTGTCTGTCGCTTACAGTTTAGCAGTTAACCAAAAGATATCCAGAATGAAGATGTCTTCAGAGGTTATTCCCATAAAATTCAAGTTATGCATTTTATTTGCCATGTGACTATCTTTTATATACGGTATTTTAATCAAAATATTTAGAGCCATTTTTGAGGAGATGGATTGTTTAAAATTTGGATGATTTGGAGTGGTGGTATTTTCTTGAAAATCTTCGTGTACTATTCCAGGAAGATGGTGAAGTTGAATATACGGTTTAGGGTTTAACTGACTTTTCGTTTTTTAATTATTGTGTCCACGGACACACATGAAGTTGTTTCTAAAATATCTTATTTTGCATACAGGAGACCATAAATCTGTATTTCCAGTGAAATCTTGGTTATCAACTTACTGTAACTTCTCTACTTAATATTTAGTACTAAGTAGAGAAATTAAATATTCTATAAAAGCTGAACTTAATCCTCTTCAAACTGAAACTCAGGGGTGATGGTGGACGGTATGTGGAAATTTAAAAATCGGTACCATGCTTCTTGAACAGAAGGGAGGCTACAATAAATTATTTTGTGACTCTTGCTTATGGTACAGTAGTGACAAGATTTAATAATGGTTCAAATGAGAGAGCCGCCTAGAATACATTTAGAAACTGGAAGTGAAAATATATTACCATAAAGTTTGGTTGATCGGAGAAAAGTTCTCTTTCATATAAAGTTTGGGCTAATGAAACAGTTCGTAAAGTCTTTCCATACGAAGAAGAGGTTTTCAATGCTGGCGCTATAAATATCAGGGTCTTTCAGAAGTAAAAGTGAAAGAAGGTACTTTCGTGGGTTTATATATTCGGAAACTCTATAAGAGCCGACGTATTCGAAACAAAAACTGTTACATTTCAAAAAGAAGTCTGGAGACTAAAATTTAGGCAGTTCTGCGAGTCGGATGATACATTCCCTTCTTTTCCATTTGTATCTCATGCTTAGCGAAGAAAATAGGGCGTGAAATGAACGAATATACTCGGGAGCATCAACATGGTTGCTGTTTGTTGTATGTTGCACCGATAGTCTGCCAAAGCTAATTTACAATAGAAATAGCAAATGGAGCTTTCATAGTAAACTAAAATAACCTTATGAGGATCTATAAAAATAAATAAAAATTATCTTCACTCTGGTATAAGAAGCGTCAATGGATTTATCACAAGAAATATACTTTTGCTACAGTTCATGTAGACTATCAGCAATGCTCAAAATACCCTCTTTTGTAATAATACAATTCACGACTCGACATGGAGGTTTCAAACACTGCGATCTCATTGATATAAACTATATGTTCTTAATACTTATTTAGTTAAATGTTATTACGTTTTGAGTTGTACAATAATTGAAATTTTTAAAAAAGCAATGTTACTTCACATAATTTAAAACATTCGTAAACAATATTTTCAAAACATTGTCATTGATTTTCTATTTGTATTAGCATACATATAGTTTTATTTACTGTATTTGTTTATTTATGAATTTCGAAATATTGGGCCGAAGAAAGGCAAGGGAATAGTAATACAATGGCACTACACTACGGACTACAGGGAATGAAAAGTTAGAGTTGCTGGCAAAAAATCTGATGTGTTCCATTCACATGACTTTCTCTATAGCTCTGTAACAAATTATTGTTAATAAGCTTATTTTTTATTTATTTCATGCTAATCGAGAAAGACTAGCAGAAATAATTTTATTTCTTGCTTAATTGTAAATAAAAGCGAAATAAGGGAGTAGCATAAGTTAAAGTGAAAGCCAAAAGCTGGTTGCTATGTGACTGAAATTCGTTTGTTTGTATGGACACAAGTTGGCAAATTCCTGTATGAGAAAAGTGTAAGTTTTTCAAATCTGAAACAAAAAGCAGAAATATCTCAAAAACGAGCCATTTTTGAGAAAATCAACATTTTCGAAAAAAGTTCCATGAAAAGGGTAGTTTGGAGTGGGGGTATTTTATTGAAAATCTTCGTGTCGCATCCTTGGAAGATACCAAACCTAAATAACAAGTTTGGTTTTTAACGGACTTTTCGTTTTTGAGCTATGCTGCCCACAGACACACACAAATACACACAGACAGACAGACACACACACAAAAATGCTTTTTTTGTATTCATGAGGTCTCAAAACACGTATTTCTGGTGAGATCTCGGTATCGAATTTTTGGGTGCATTACAATACCTTCTCTATACACTATGTATATATAGCACGTATAGAGAAAGTAATAAATATGCATGCCCATGAACAACAATAAATCACACTTCAAGTGATATTCTCTGAATTAGGTTTGAGTATGCCTTTTATTTCCACGGTACTTTGTTTAGTTTGAAATTCGATAAACATAGTTGCGAATTGTCACCCATTTCTTAGTCCGTTCCAAAGCATACGTATTACAACAGACTAGATACGACTCATTTAGACGCGAGTGATATCAGCGGTATGTGACTCACAGTAGGATCAACCTGCTCACGCCTACCTGATGTAGAGCTCTGGAGTAATGCATGCCATGTTCAAAGGCATTTTATAAGCATTTTATTTTACTAGTTTAAGTTGCCGATATATACAATCCATTTTAAAAAGATGAAACCAGCATATTTTATTAGCAACTTAAAGTAGAAACGAGTATAAGCATGTGAACTTAAACGGAAAGGAAAGCAATTATACAGAGGACACAAGGCAGAGCACTCCATGGTTATTGGTTGTGAAAAGTATGCAACAGAGAAATGTTAAGACGTCATTTAACGAAGGTGTACCATAACCGAAGCTCCCCTCCTACGATCAGTTAAAGATAGCAACCAAATAGCACTCTTCTCTATAATGCTGTATATTAGATGAAAGCCTTATTTTTTAAAATACAAATTCCCCTCGCCTACGCGTGAACGTAAACGCATATGCCGCTAACAAGCCACAGCCCGAAAGGGGAAGACTACCGAAAAACGATCTAGCACGTCAGCTCTCCAAACTGGTACTACAGGACACAGCCCGCTTGCGTGTCACCGCACAGATGCACCTAATCTCCGCCGTTCCCCATAGCCGAGCTCGCCAAGGCTTTGGTGCTTCGTAGCGCTGGGGATCGTGGGTTCGAGTCCCGCCTTGGGCATGGGTGTTATATGTTTGTGTTTATGTGTGTGTTGTAACAGTAAGAAAACAGCAATCCAGTAATAATACAGAAAAACAAGGTAAAAAGAAGAAAAAAAATAAATAAAAGTAGGGTATACAGTACCGGAGTCCTGATCAGACTCCGGTACCGTATTTAAAAAAAAAAAAAAAATCTCCCATACGTTTCGGAAGCGGAATATTGTGGTGAATTAATGTTGCATTGAATGCCTTTAACCCTTTGTTGCCTGTCAATACCTATAAGTTCCGCTTGTTTTAAGTGTAACTATACAAATAGGGTTGTATTCTAGGATTAATTTCATGTTATAAGCGACAAGTAATCAAGACTGTTTTATATTGTAAAAATCTGATGTGTTACATTCACATGACTTTCCCTATACCTCTGCAATAAATTATCCTTGAAAAGCGTATACTTCTATTTACTTTATGCTAATCATTAAAAAATTAGCAGAAATAGCTGTATTGCTTGCTTCCTTGTAAGTAGAAGCGAAATAAGGGACTACCATAGCTTAAAGTGATAATCAATAGGTGGTTGCTATGTCATTGAAGTTCCTTTGTTTGTATGGACAGCAGTTGTCAAATTCCAGTATGAGAAAAGTCTAAGTTTTTCATAGCAGAATCCAAAAATAAGGGATGTCTCCAAAACGACCAACTCCACGATAAAAATGTGTATAACATAAATTGTGTGTTTTAACGTGCTCTACATTTTTGAGTAGTAAGTATTTGTCCATCACTTACGGTTTAGCAGTTATTCAAAATTCAGTAAAATTCATCCAGAATAATCTACTCTTCAGAGGCTATTCCCAAAAAGTTCAAGATATACATTTTATATATCAGGTAAATATCTTTAATATACGAAATTTTAATCAAAATCGTTAGAGCCATTTTTGAGGAAATAAAAGTTTTCGAAAAAAGTTCCATGTAAAGGGTAGTTGGGGGTGAGGGGATTTTTCTCAAAATCTTCGTGTCGCATCCCTGGAAGATACTAAACTTAAATACCAAATTTGGCATTTTACCTACGTTTCGTTTTTGAGTGTTCACAGACACACGGACACACGGACACACACGGACCTTTTTCCGAAAATGCTTTTTTTTAGATATTGGGGACCCTAAAACATATATTTCCGGTGAAATCTCGGTATCGAATTTTTGGGTGGAGTGCAATACCTTCTCTATACGCACTATATATATAGTGCGTATAGCGAAAATAAAAATATATGCAATATTGCCCTGAAATTGCAGTGATTTTTTTAAATAAATAAAAGAGAAAACCGACATAACCACAGCCAAATGTAACCCCATTAACCTCCAAGCATCACACCTATTATTTCACTTGGGCTCTCCCCGTCATTGGGATTTGTACTTGTAACATTTAGCTTTGAATGGATGGCCAGTCCATTACCTATCACTTAACACTCATGGCCATTTGAACTACTCTTTTGGTAGTGCCTTTGGTAACATGATGAAAACTGGCTTAGAAGAATTGAAACTTTTAATTGGGAAGAAAAATATTAATAAAGGATCTACATATATTTTCATTCCTATTTTCTCTATTATTTAATAATAGGTTTATTTCCAAACAGTTTTACTAGAACTCCACTTTTAAACTTGCATTAAAGGAAACCCGGCTTATGTAGTATACTAGTGCAGGCAGGTAAGAGTTAAATTTGTTAATTTTAAAAAGAAAGTTTGTTTTAATGTGATTCTAAGATTTGTCCCGCCGACTCAAACCAATTCCGAACTACTCCCTTTCCGAAGAAGCTCAGATGCTCGGCCCTGCGTACTTCTTGTAGCATCAGGAATAACACGAATGCTAGGGATACACAGGATTTCTACCAGGGCAGCTGAAAGGGTCAAAACTCTCCCTTAAGGATCAAAGAAACACTGACAGAAGGTCTCGTACAGAAATTGCATTCTTTATTGTAAACTTTGTTGCTTTCTTAATGTGTTTCAGTATGTCGATTGACACTACTTAATCACGCTTTAAGGAAGGCACTCGATTACTCACAAGCGATCCCTTTATTATAATGTTTTTTTTTTTTTTTTTTTCAAATGGGAAGAGCTCTACGTTGCAGTGAATGAAATGCGTTATCGTGCTCTGCGTTGCCCCACTCTTTTCATATTTCCCTCTCACTCGCACACTGAGCATGCAAATCTGCCTGGTGGCAATGTTATTTCATGTGCATTATGAAAACTATTTGAGCTAAAAATATGTGGTTTTTACATTATTTTCGTCGTGAATTATTTTTTGCAAAATTTAAATACTTTGTCTAAGTGCAAGTAGTATTTATGAGAAACGGAACCACTTAGCGCGTTACTTCCCAGTTAAACGCGAATGCAATATGTCACACAGCAGCACGCCAATTGGCTGCCGGCCTGGTGGTGCTCAAGGACAAACCTCAGCCCATTTGAAAGTTACTGTAGTACGTATTATGGAAATCAAGCTGTAACATACCTATGGACGTATTGTCCATATAAACCTTGTAACAAAGTCAGATGTGTAGCTTAACGGATAAAATTGCTTAAATATTTATCCTTCTTTAATAGTGTTCTCATATTCTGAACACTCCTTTTTCCAAATAGCTGTTCAAAAAGTCAGGCCGTGTCAGTATCGCTCGGCCTGTATGTTGCTCCTCACTAAAAAGCGCGTGTACATACGAACACAACTTAATTTTGTATCAAAGTTGTCGCTAATAGAGCAATAGTAGGGAACCTCGAATAGTGCGTGAACTGAGTACTAATCAGAATCGTGCGTTTGGATGCGATGGAATTCCACGTATCGTAATTACACGCGTTAGAAATCGCTTCATATGTTTGGGATAACAACATAATTTTTGTTAGAGTTCTTATCGAAAGAAACGATTGTGACCTCGATGTTAGATTAAAATTAGTTTTGGGTGTAGATGTTCATGAACAGTTTTATGAAACTTAACTATTAATAAGCTCCATGAAGACTTTTAACTTTTAATTGAAAAAAATATTTACATTCCTCTATGAATTAATATATTTATTTTTCTAATTACCACTTCTGCAATGTTCCAATAGCTTGTCGATAAAACTGCGTAGGTACTGGATTTCTAGGAGATTGGCGTTCTAGCACCTCTGAATAGCACTACCAGGAAGATAACTTTGAGATAAGTTCTCGCCTTCACGAATGACAATTCTTCTCACTAGCAACAATAATCATGACATAATTTTATTTATTCGACGACGACGAGAAAGGAATTATGTTTCTGTATATCATTATAAAGCCTAAGGAGGAAGGGAAAGAAAAAAATATTTCCAAATATTAGACGTAATCGAAATTTATAGTGTTTCGTTTATAACTAGTTTATCCGGCATTTCACAGGTAGGTTTTTAAACCGAGTGACGTTTTAATTAATTTCTTATACCTCCACCTTTCTTTATAAAATAATAATACAACCATCCAGAGGATTACGGTTAATGTCCTTAATATCAATATCTACTTACATTTATGTATCTTGATCTATCTCTATATCTATATTATTATTATTTTTTAATTTTGAACAATTCAGTTTTTCTTAATAAAATAAGAATGAAAATCCTGATATTCGCGCAAACGGAACGTCAGATTTCCTTAATCTCCCCCCAGTCTTCGCAAGTGTATTACTTTAAAACTTTAATGTATTCATTTTTTTTTAGTTTTTAACGCCTCCGTTTACTATTTGTGACATCGCAGGCTATGACACTGGTGATACATGGAATGAAGATGGAGCACTGGTGGAATGCGATGGCGGGGGAAACCGGAGAAACCGCAGAAAACCCGCCGCTGCGCCGCAAATCTCACATGCGGTCGCTTGGGATTGAACCCAGGTCACCTAGGTGAGAAACGAGCGGTCTAACCATTCGGCCACCTTAGCCTGTTAACACTACTGGTTAAATGCGGTTCATATGTATGTGCATCTTTACAATGTACCTACCAAAATTCCCAACAATCATACCTCTGCAGTACGAATGACAGTCCCTCATTTCAAAACATTACATGAAGATTTGCTGTTTTTGGAGGGAAGGAAGATATAGATCATATAGTATTTGAATTCTAAGGAACGGATTTATGGAGGAAAGAATTCCTGGAATAGATTTGGGACAAAATGGATAAGGGAACGGTGCTAATGAGAGTTGTCTTTAGAAAGGATGGCATAAGCTTAAGCCAATTTTTAAGCAAAGCTAGGAACAAATAGAACTGGGAATTAGAGTTAACAAAACTTTCTGTTAGGTGTTAAGGTTTTGAAAGTTTTAAGGAACTAAAATGTGTGTAGAAATAATAAGTATGTGGGTGGGTATAACGAGCTAGGAGCTTGGGCTGAACGTTCCTCATACTCAAGTAAGTATTAGCTTAACGCAAATGAATACCAAATAAAAACATTCTAAGAAATCCACGAACAAAGTACAATAAGTCTGTAACATATGCTGATACAAAGTTCTTCTTGAATCAAACTCAGCCGTATCCATTCCTTGAACCCGCTAATGGCTATACGAAAACATGTTACTCTCACCACTTGTATCACCTGAATATTTCGGGTCCATATCACGATGGACTCCTTCAATGTCAATGTCGTGCACCTTTTAGGCGTCAACTTCCAAAACATTCCACTCAAATGAGTGTCTCTCTCTCTCTCTCAAGCGTCAGTGAATTGGTGACAATGTTCATTAACAAGGTAACGCTTTTAGAGTATCTTTGTGCCTAAAACTCACGTATTCGTGATGCACTCCCATCTGCAAGGTAATACATATATTTAATGCACATTGTTCGGTTTACTTACAGAAGACAATTTCTTCTGTCTTCTATACCGAGCAACCAAACAGAAATAGCAGATAACTATTCAATTAATTAAGACTGGCTCAAAACAAATGGTAACGGAAACTCGAACGAGCACAGGAATGTTGAAATATACATGTATTTCAATGGAAGCGTTCACAACTGACGAGGAGCCTTCCTAACGAGAAGCAAGATTTGCCCAAGTTCAAGTTCCAAGTTCTCGTTCTCAGGCACAGCACACCTGATCCATATTGTGCTTATCAGACTCTTGTCCTTCTTCACTTAAAGACTCTTCCAGTCGTGGACTCACATCTTGGCAAGATGTAGGGGTACGGAGGAATGGCGGGAAAAATATTTGCCGCGATTTTTTACCACTGCGACTGCAGGGATAGAAGCATGTTGGACGCTACTGGCAGGCACGGAAAACATGGACGGGCTAGGTAAATTTATACTTAAGGCAAGACAGCTGAGATCTGAGGAGGCTGCCAATAGAGAAGGGAGGGGGGATAAGATCAACTAAATAAAAGTGACTACAATGTTCTACATACATATATATTATGTCATACTTAGGTCACTGTTGTGCTAGGGTTGTATATATTATGTGTATATATGTCTTTTAAGTGTAATTATCTATTATAAGAGGGTGCATTTATGAAGGTGTACTCTGTGCTGTAAATTTAAATTGCTATATTTTAATATCTTTGTATCTTTATTTTCGGATTCACTCTTAATTTTATTGTTGTTTAATATTGCTTCTGACTGTGTATTTCCTTTGTCTTTTTATTTTCGTGTTTACTCTTCTAATTCTTTGTTGTGGTTGTTGTTTTAATATTGCTTGTAATGTGTATTACAAAAGCACGTACGGTCTGTGACCCGTGCGACTGTTGAAATTCTATGTATGATATTGCTATGTTAATAAATACACTTATTCATTCATTCATAAAGACTCTTCCACGCGGCCGTGAAATTTAACGGCCTCTAGAACTCTCTCGAAAACCAACCAGAAGGAAGCCTACCAAAGAGCTTTATATGTTTCAGATTGTTTGGGCGTCATTTGTTTGTTGAAAGCGTACAGTTTAGTTGCATAAGAAGTTTTAAGGAGTCGGAAATAGCAGTAGCTTCCGAAATTAGAGATTGGCTAAACTTTACTATTTTGTCTGAATTCATAAATTACGGTGGCTAAGCTGGAGAGCAGGCGGGAAAAAGTTCATTACTCAATAAGAAACAAATGAATGCATTCAGGTTCTCGTTACCGGCTATTATGAATCAAAATATGAAACGCTGTCTGGCTTCCAGTTCTCGTTCTGAGTTTCTTTAGCATTGCATTGTGGGCCAGACTTTAGTATTCGTATAAATGAAGGGGCAAATCCGTCAAAAATTCTCTAATAAAACTATTTTCAGACCCATATTCATACGGACGTATTTCAATGTTTTGATGTTGGGAGCACATCTTGAGATATTTGACACCAACACAGATAACCTTGGTACCTTAATTTTCCCATTTAAATGTTATCACTGTCTACTTATTTGTATGTTAATATTTACTTACGATTATTTCATGTAGCAACTAAGTATGAGCTGCAAGTTATTAGTTTTTTACTTTCCATACAGATATTGTGTACATAGTGTATAGAGAAGGTATTGTATTCCATCCAAGATTGTATTCACTGTTAAGATTTCGCCGGAAATACATTTTTAATTTCCTCCGGGTCCAACAATAAAGCATTTTTAGAAAAGGATCCATATGTGTGCGTGTCTGTGCGTTTGGACAGCATAGCTCAAAAACTATAAGACCGTTATATACCAAACTTAGTATTTTCAAGAAAATATCTCCACCCCAAACTACCTTTTACATCGCAAAATGTTTTAAAATTTTGTATTTCTCAAAATTGGTTCTAACTATTTTGATTAAAATACCGAATATTAAAAATATTTAAACTCAAATAAAATATATATCCTGGATTTTTTTGCAAATAGCATCTGAAGACCTGTCCATTCCGAATGAATTTTATGAATTTTGCATTACTGCTAAACCATAAAAAGTACACAAAAGCTCATACATACACAATATAGATCTGGTTAAAACACACAACTTATGTTATTCCTATTCATTTCTGTTGTAAAGCTGATCGTTTGAGATATGCCTTATTATTGGTTTCAATTATAAGTTACGAAACTTTTCTCAAACGGTGTCACCTTTTGTTTCATCTTTCTTCTTTGAATGCCATATAAAGTGAACCGAACTTCAATTATGCACATATCGACCAGCTTTTAAAAGGTTTGTCTGCCACTTTAGCTCAGTGTATCCCCTTATTTTCCTTTAGCTTAGCAAGTAAGAAGACCAATTTAGCTAATGTTCATCTCGATTAGCATGATAGAGATAGAAGAATAGTTTGTTTGTAGAACAGCTAGTGAAAATATGTGAATGGAACACATACGATTTTTAAGGTCTACAACCATAGGTAGAAGAGCAGCTTGCGAACTGAATAATACAATTTATTTCAATGTAACTTGTATTATTATTGTTATTATTTATCATCAAAAAATCATATTCAATATAGTAATACTTGTTTATAGATCATTTCTTTAGCGCAGTGGTAGCGCTGCTGCTTGCCAAGCGTGGGACCTGGGTTCGATTCCCGGTACCGGCGTGGGGATTTATCCCCCGCTGGAAAACCTGGTCCGGAGTACACTCGTGAGGTCCCTAGGGGGCCAATTGGGGAACTGCTTCATGAAAAAGTAGCCGCTCCAGGTCATGAGAACCGCATTAACCGGCTTGGGGTGGTTCAAGGCGCTGACCACGTCTCACCCTCCAATACTATACCCCATCCATGACGTCTGTCAAGGACCGAGATGGGGGACGCAGAGGCCGGGCGGTAGGACAAGGTTCCTTGTGAGCTGTCGTGCCATATTATTATTATTATTATTATTATTATTATTATTACCTGTTATACTGGAGATTTCGTAATTGATTAGTACGTTTAATGTATTGGAAAAAAAAAATAAATGTTTTGTTCTCGATTGATGCACTTAGCATTTGTATCAAATAAGCTAGTTTTGAGTACGTTAATCCCTTTCACTCCCTATCCTTACCTCAACTTCAATTTATTAACCGCTTTAAGACATTCCCGTTGAGTCAATTCAACACAGCTTTCAAGTGTCAAAGCGCGTGTTTATATGCGCAGAACGTAACTTTGTTTAAATATCTTAGCGCTAATTCTTTTGGTATTATTTAGCCCTAGCTTTTTTGTTAACTTTTGTAAAAAAAAAATACATCCATCTTCTGTCGGTTACTTTCACCGAGGCACTGACAATGAAGCGGAAGGTGGAAAGCGTTTCTTTTTTCTCTGCTCCTCTGGCACATTAGACAAATGTATAAAGGGGATAGAGCGATTGGTTTTATACGTAGTCCCTTGAGCCCTCCGGTTAATACAGGAAACCTTGAACTTCGCTAGTATTTGCTTTTCCTTTGTATGAGAAACCTTTATCCGCAGTAAACAAAACCTAACATAATGTTGTGTTTGCTTTAGAGTTGGAAAAATAATGTTTGTGTACGTAAGCCCCAAGGCAAAACATACTACATTCCAGTAATAAATTCAATACAGAGATTTTACGGGAAGAGCACATTTGTGGTCCCAAATACAAAACAAAAATTGTTTTACAAAATATCTTGTTTTTCGTTCAATTTTCTCCGCCCGTTTTTCAAAAAAATATTCTTAAAAAGCGTATTCCCTTATTTACGTCACGTTAATCCATAAAAACATTTGCAGATTATTTAATGACATATATCCTTGTAGATATAAGAGCGGATTTTTAAGAGCTGGTTGCTAAGTTAGTTCTTTTTGCTTGACCAAGAAAACCAGCGAAGACTTCAGAATAGTGTAATCATTTTAAAATCGAATACAATAACAAGGAATATCTCGGAAATGTTTATCTAAAACTGTATTTAACATAAATTGAGTCTTTTAATGAGGTCTACATTTTTATATGTAGGCTTTAACTATTTCTTGCAGTTTACCACTTGTGCAGAAGTCATTCACAATGAAGTGAGTTCAGTGGATACTCTCAGAAAATTCAAGGTTATTACATTATTATTCATTATGAAACAGCTTTAAACATGTAATATTTTACTCAAAATGTTCATTTTTGAGAAAATCAAATTGTTCAAACATGTTTTCAAGGTACAGGGTGTTTAGGTTGGGAGAGTTTTCTTGAAGTTCTTCGTGACGCATCCTTAGAAGATGCTGAGCTTGAACATCAAGTTTGGTATCTAACCGATTTTTCGTTTTCGAGTTATGATATTCACACACAATCATGCTTTAATACGTTTTAAAAATTCTTATTTTGGTTTCTGATGGCCTCAAAGTGAGTGTTTTCCGTGAAATCCCGATATCGAATTTTGGAATGCAATATATTTCCTACCTTCTATTATGTGGTGGAAAAAGTAAAAATTCCCTAGCTCCCGCCAATTTGTGTGTGCGCAAGTGTAACTAAGAGATTTTCAGTCCGTTTTCTCGAATTCTTCTCTTTGCATAAAACAGTATTCTCAATTTCTCTACTATTTGCCTTGGTAACGAAAATTTCGACATCAATATATCACCAATAACGCACACTTTGAGACTCCTTTAATCCAAATGGAAGTATTTTAGGAAAAGTCTTTTGCGTATGTGTCTTTAAATAACAGCAGTGCTTGGTATTTAATTTCAGCAATTCCAAAGATGCAACACAAAAATTTTAAAGAAGATGCCATCACGCAGTAAAGGCGATTGGCAATATTTAATAAGGAAAAAACACTTGCACTATCTGCACATTTCTATGCCCTTGACTGTACCTAAACGTATTATGTATTAGACAACCTTGTGATTGTGTAAGTGGTTAAGTTGCAAGCATTTGTATTACGACAGCCAAACATTGAATGCTAAAAACAACACACTAGAGGTCACCATTGTAAATGCTCGAATGTCTATTGCCATTTCTACACACATTTCTGCTGGATACTTTATAATGCAATATTCAAGGTGTCTATAACTATACTAACATCGCATGTTAAACAGGTTTTAATTTGTCCGTAGTATTGCTATGCTCGCTTTCTGCTCTTTTTTCCCCAAACATTCCTTCTCGAAAACAAAACCACTTTTAGCCATCATGTGGGGGGACTCGTGTAATATAAGTAACTTTGAAGGGTAAAAGAATCACTAAAAGAGAGACGAAAAAGTTTAAGAACTAAAGAATAAACTAGACACATTGATTATAAATCTAGCTATTAAAACTCTGGAGTTTTCAATTAGCATAATTTTCTCTACCTACTCTGCAAACAAATTATAGTAACAAAAGATTATTCTTTTACCTACATCATGCTGATTGAGATAAACGTTAGCAGAAGGTATTGCACTCCACCCAAAAATTCGATACCGAGATTTCACCGGAAATATATGTTTTAGGGTCCCCAATATCCAAAAAAAGCATTTTCACGAAAAGGTCCGTGTGTCTGTGAACACGATAACTCAAAAACGAAAAGTCTGTAAAATACCAAACTTGGTATTTAAGTTTAGTATCTTCCAGGAATGCGGCACGAAGATTTTGAGAAAAATCGCCCCACCCCTAACTACCCTTTACATGGAACTTTTTTCGAAATTTTTTATTTTTTCAAAAATGGATCTAACGATTTTGATTAAAATTTCGTATATCAAAGATATTTACCTGACAAATAAAATGTATATCTTGAATTTTCTGGGAATAGCCTCTGAAGAGTAGTTTATTCGAATGAATTTTACTAAATTTTGAATAACTGCTAAACCGTAAGAGATGGACAAAAACTTACTGCACAAAAAATGTAGAGCACATTAAAACACACACTTTATGCTATATACATTTTTTTCGTGGAGTTCGTCGTTTTTGTGACATTCCTTATTTTTGGTTTCTGCTATGAAAAACGTATACTTTTCTCATACAGGAACTTGTCAACTCCTATCCATATAAACAAAGGAACTTCATTGACATAGCAACCAGCTTTTAACTATCACTTTAACCTACTGTTGTCCCTTATTTCGCTTCTATTTACAAGGAAGCGAGTAATTAGACTATTTCTGCTATTTTTTTCTGATTAGCATAAAGTAAATAGAAGTATAAGTTTTTTAAGAATTATTTGTTGCAGGGATATGGAGAAAGTCATGTGAATGGTACACATCAGATTTTTTCACTTCCTTCCTTTTAAATAGAAGGAATATACATTACGCTAAAGCGATAGACTGATATTTTAAAAGCTGATTGTGATGTCATTCAATTGCAGTCCGTTTCTCTTTTGCATGGCTAAGCATAATAACTAAAACATAAGAAACAAATAACTTCTCGTTTAAGAAAAGTATGCATTTTAAGAATTAATATTGTAAGTGCTTAACTCTACAAGAAAAACATGTGACATAAATTGCGTTTTAACGAGATCTACATTTTTTTGTCTATTACGGTTTAACAGTTACACAAATGAAAAGGTTTTCAGAGATTATTCCCAGAAAATTCAAGTTATACATTTCATTTTTCATAAAACATATTAAATATATAAGCTTAATCAAGATCATCAAGAGCCATTTTTTGGAAAATTAAAATTTTGGGAAAATGTAAAGGGTAGATGGAGATAGAGGGTTTTACTTGAAAAAGGAATTGGAACGTTAGAGTCAGACTGAATTATTCTGTCACAGCCGAAATTTGAACCATGAGATACAATGGTAACATGCCGATAGAGCATTAAATTCCATGTGGTTCGCATTTTTTTCACGGTAAACCGCAAGGGATTCCATTTTTTTTATGATATCCCAACGGCGACTTACAACGTCATAAATGTTTTCAGTCCCGGGCTTCATAGTTTAACTAACTGTTCAGCAAATCAGCGTTAGTTGTCTAAGTTGTGCGAAAAAAAAAATTAACACGATTGATCTAATATTTGGCTAAATTATGAAGCATGGGACTTAAAATACTTACATTGTATCTCAGTTGGATACAACAACCGGACGGAAACCGGAAGAATCTTGGATCTTAGTGGGGGCTTTCACTACTTGTGGCACCGCAGGCAATGACATTGGTGATACATGGAATGAAGATGTAGCACCGGTGGAATGCGACGGCGGGGGAAACCGGAAAATCTCGAAGAAAACAGCTTCGTCCACCAGAAATCTCTCATGCGGTCGCTTGGGATCTAGGCCTAAGCACTCGGCATGGCGCGGCCTGACTAATTTTCTAACAATTTTATATCTTTATAAAATTATTATTTATACATAGTTTGTGTATTTCTGATTAATGACCATAGTAAAATAACTTTGAATATTTTGAGACAAGGAATATTAAAGGAATTTAAAATCACACTGTCTTAAAATAGCCAAAGCACGATATGTGAAAAGTGGCTCAAAAACTTACAATTTCAAAAGTTTCACTTAACAACTAATTACACAAGTGATTATACCGTGTTTCAAGAATTAATATTTCCGCTTGATATTTTATATGCGTTTTTATCTCTCTTTTGACTAGAAGAGTTCAAAGCGGGGATATTTTATTTTGAATATCCATCTAGATAGATACAGATGAAGCATTTGTATATACAGAATATTGAGGTAATACTCAGATTTAGATTTGTAAACAACTTGGGCAATTTCGTAAACTCTTACATCTGTGTGTATAACGTTAAAACATAAGCCTAAAATCCTTCTCAATGAAGAAAGGCGATTATATACCTAAGCACTTGTAAGCAACGTACTTCTACCATATTGAGATTATTTTATACATTAAATATGAATAAAAAATCTGCTTCTACATATTTAAAATGAATCGACTTAAAAATAAACTTCCTGTACTCTTTTAAAATCTCCCCCACCTCAGATGGGCAATACACTATCCGCTGCTCCTGAAATTATGTTGTATTATTTTTGCAAGAAAATCTTTGTTTAATCCTCTTACAGAAAATTGCTTTGTACGATCAACCTTTGAAATATTTTTCTCTCGAAATATTTGCACTGAGCTATAATTCCTTTTAAAATACTAGATTATATTGAACATTTTATTCCATTTATTTGGAAAATGATTTCTCTTAACCCACCGAGTGAAAAGCTTTAGTTCTTATTACATGCCAGATCATGACTAAACTTTTTACATAAAAAAACAAACGAAAAATATATTTAGTCCTTCAAATTCCAAGAGGAGTTTATTCTGCTTTAGTTTTTAGCTGCAGCTTAACTCGCGTGGATATTTGTTAGCACTGTATCAGAAGTATATGGAATCAATTTGTCAGGTCACCTAAAACTGCATCATTCCTGGTGCCAGATTTTAATAGAAAGTCGCTGAAGTGATTTAGTAGATTTGGGATTTTCGATTTGATTTAGATATTTAAGATATGTCAAATTTCAGTAATGTTCGCATGCGCGCGGGAGTGCAGATTATCCAGAAATTTACACAGGTTCCAAATTGAGCATGATATTGCATATGTACGGTGCGTACAGAAGTTGTACAGAAATTTGCACAGTAACTGTCCAGGATCCTAATTTTAGGGACAAAGATACCTATGTACTAAATGCAACAGCCTTTAAAATAACCAGAGAAAACGTATGATGTTGCAACTTAGTTTAGCACTACACATCTGCTATCCAAATTAATACATCACCTATGCGGGTTGGCCTGTCTACCTCGTTAAAGGGTTATCTTGCCTTTGTTCCTTCCAAATGAGTAAAACATGAGAATGTTACACTTAGAGCATACATGTTATAATGCTCTGGTACTACCTATCGAGTGTCCATTTTATTGCGGCTGTTGTCTAGTATATTGGACAGGATATGACGTCAGCGCTGACTTGCAGCATACTAATTTCATTAAAACGTTAACGAATTCGACATTAGAAGGAAGACTAGGTTAATAGGTTAATGAGTGGAAGGTAAAATTGGAAAAGATTTCGAAACTTAGGACTCATTACATAATATCTTCGGGAATTTTGACGGATTAGTTTTCCTTAATTATTAATATTGAATAGCAAATCAACTTATTTTGAATGAATGAATGAATGTATAAGTGAATTTATTGGCATAACAATATCATACATTGAGCTTCAACCACATTCTCACCCGCAATCCTGTACACCCCACATTCCCGTCAGTACGTGGTTAAATTCTTGTAAGAATAGGAACACGTCTATCGCACCATCGAGCTGCCCTCAGCCTGCCATCTTTTTTTTTTTTTTTTTTTGTAGTGCTTAACGCCTTTTACTACTTACGGCAGCGCAGGCGATGACACTGGTGATACATGAAATGAAGATAGAGAGAACATCGGTGGAATACGGTGGTCGCTTGGGATCTAGGTGACAAAGATATTAAAATACAGCAATTTAACTTTACAACACAGGGTGCACCTTATTCAGCACTAGTGACACAAAGTTACGCCAAATTTGCCCACCATTTAAAGCAAGTGATTCAACGTCTAACTACTCTCACTTTACCAAGTTATGGAATACAGCAGCTTTAACAATTGCCAGTGAGACTTCTCGGCATCTACTGTAATATGAAGCTCAGTAGCAGTTTCAGATTTTGATGTCATCTAAGATAATCCCAGAAAAAATAAAAAATCAGATAGTGAAAACTATGGGAATTTCGGAGGCCATTGAACCTTGTTAACTCCGTCTATTAGAACATTACGTTAATATTAATTTCCACACCATAAGATAAGAGTCTGCATCTCTCAAAAACACCGTCTGGTGTCCCTTGTCGTCTCAAAACTATCCAACACATGGATCACGTTTGCCGTAAGCGAACAATGCACCTATCGTATACATAGCTTAGAAAATGCAAAAATACTTAAATGTTGCATAACATTTTTATGTTCACAACTTAACAGATAAAATATTTCAGCTCTTAACTTCCTCTTCGGTTTCCCTCGAGGCATGTATTGAAACTCGGATGTTTTTCTACATCAATTGCACTTTGGTTGATATCCTATTGAAATCCCACTTCAGTTAGAACCCTGTTTTGAATTATGAGAGTTTAATCATGAAAACTCGCTGTTTTTTGTGTTAAGGGCGTCCTGATGAAAGTGATGTTAAACAAATGCAAGTTTGGAAATTGACGGTTTAAACATACCCCAATCCCTCCGTTAGCACATGTACTCTGCGTAGTGGCTGAGCTCGTTTTGATGGGGCTTTGGTGTAACTTTTGTTGCAGAACTAGGCAACTTGCATCAAAATATTGATCTAATTTACGATAAACTATCTTTATTGGTATCAAATTATTAAAGTTATTACACAAATACTTAGTGAAGGGTCGATGACCGTACATACATATTTCAGACACAAGTTAATGTTAAACAGAAACAAAACAAAAAGTAAAGAAAAATAAATAAAAATAAGAATAAATTGTGTATAACTAACTGAACAAAATTTATCTTGGCTTCGCGAATTTTTTACAGAGAGTTGTCCTAGTTTTGTGAGTTCTTCTAGTCAACCAGCAGATTCCAATATGCTAACCTTTTTAAATGCAACTATTGATCTCATCTTGAGTGAAAAAAGACAACACTAGTTTATCTAATAATTGGTTAAACTATGAAATCCGGTTCTTGAAATACTTGCGACATTACAAGTCGCCATAGGGGTATGTCAATAATGTGAGATAATCTTGTGGTTTACCAGGAAACATGTCAGTCAGTTGAGGAATTTAACGCCATGCCGGCATGTTGCCATGGTAGTTCAGTAGTCAGAACAACCAACTAGAGATCGGGAGATCTGTTGTTCAAATTCCGGCTATGACGTTAACTTTTATGGTACTAAGTCTTTGAAAAAACCAATTTTCCCATTTTAACGTAATGAAGTTCCACAATTTCTATTGCTATGTGAGATTACGAAGGGCGTTCAATAAGTCTTTAGAAAAGACCGAGAAACGAATTATCTTTGGTAGACTTTTTTTTATTATTTGTCAACATAATTTCCTTTTAGCTCGATATACTTTTTGCAGCGTTTCTACAACTGTTTTAAGCCTTCTAAAAATAGGATTTCGGAAGGTGCTCAAAATAGGCGCCATCTTGAGAGATGATTGCTTCGTTAGACGTGAATCGTTTTCTGTCAAGTCACTTTTTCAAGTTTTGAAATAAAAAAATTTTACTGGGGGCTAAATATAGTGAATTTGGTGGTTGCTGTAGTAATTCGAACCTTAATTCTACAATTTTCACCATCGAAACTGCGCAAGTGTGCACCCTTTCTTTGTCTTGATGAAAGAGAATCCTTTTATTTGCCAGATGAGGACGTTTTTTCTTGATTTCCTCGTTCAATCGGAGCAATAACGATGCGTAATACTCTCCATTTATGTTCTTCCTATCTGCAAGTATCCAATGTAGATGATTCCGCGTGCAGCCCAAAAAACCGAGGCCATCACCTTGTCTGCAGATTTCCCCACCTTTGCCTTCTTCGGAGCCGGTTCGCCTTTAAAAATCCACTTTTTCGACTCTACTTTTATCTTTAGACGTAGTAGTATATCCATATTCCATATACAGTTATGTATCAACGCAAACATTCTTCAGGATTGCGACGGAAAAGTGTCATAGTAGCTTCGGAATCGATCACACGAATGCGTTTGTTCTCCATTGAGAGCAAACATGGCACCCATCTTGCCGAGACTTTTGTCAGACCTAATTTTTGGTGTAAAACTGAAAACACTATACTTTTTGATATGCCTGTGGTCTCTACTATATCACGAACTTTGTTCATCGATCACTGAAAACCATATCTTGGATTTTCGCAATAATTTCGGAGAAAGTCACTTCTATTGGACGTACGGTTCGATGTTCATCATTTGTGGATGTACGACCACATTTAAATCCATTTATCTAATTGTAAATTGTTCAAAACGCAGGAGGATATGTGACATGAGCTTCATCCAACTCGGCTTTTATCTTTTTCGGTATTAATCCTTTCAAATAGAAGTGTAATCTTCCGAAATAAGCACAAGATTGCTGATTCAATCGGCTATGGAAACGAAACCACGTGATGCATTTAGCTAAAACTTTTAACTGACGTCTAATAAGAGACGGCAATAACTAAACACAACCTTTTTTGGATGCTACGAGTGTAACTTCTTGGATTTTCCAAGGAGTTATTGAACGCCCCTCGTATATCCATGCTTAAGAACTTCGGTGGCATTTACAACAGTGCCATCATCCACCAATGTTGTAAACCTAGCACCAAAGGATGATCGTAAACTCAAATGCGCCAGAGATAATCTCAAACGGTGCTCTATGAACGTTAAATTAGACCTTCAATGTATATCGACGGCAGGCGAAAAAAAACCATGACGTTAATGGTCAATTTACTCCCGTTTCGCCGCCAGTTGTAGCCTTTATGAGTCTGCTGCGAAGCTGCTTCATCAAGTCAGTCCATTAAAACCAACAAATATTGCACTTTACTAGCTATTACTGCGGCGTGGTTAACCTTTGCAGAAGCCATATATAGACCTAGTTTAGTCGATAACGAGTCATGTCCAATGTCATGTCATAACATTTTCAATTCCGTTTTTGCTAATTCCCTAATTTATTGAAACTTCAAACCCAATATGTACAGCACTAAAGATCAACATAATTGGGATTTACACCTATTTTCTAACATTTTAGATTGTTTATGTTGTTTTCTAACCTGAAATCCAATGTTCCAGTTTAGGTGTTAAACGTAATTTGAAATCTTTGGAGTTTTCTCCAGAGTTGCTTTGAATTAAAGAGTTTTTGAAATCATTGACTGTACTTTCATATGAAAATGTATTCTTCAATCTGATCAAAAGATTCCTTGCAATATCTTTGAAACATTACCTGAAATATCATCTATGTGATCTTCAGAATAAATTTTGACATTTCATTGCCTTCTATTAAAAAAGTTGATGCTGAGATTTCACCGAAAATTCATATTTTGAGACTCCCCGAGTTCCCTTAAAATAAAAAACATTTTGAGAAAAAATACCCTTGCGGGTGTCTGTGCGCGCACGTGCGCACGCGCCTGAACATTATAATACAAAAAACAAAAATATGGTTAAAAGCCAAACCTCGTGTTTAAGTTCAGCAGCTTTACAAGATGCGACACGAAGATGTTCAAGAATATCCATTTTTCGAAATAGTTTATTGTTTCAAAAATGAATTTAATGACTTTTATTAAAATTGCCTGTATTAAAAATATTTCATCAGAGATAAAATGTACCGAATAATGGATAGTGAAGGTATTCCACTAAAGATATATGTGAAAGAAAAAATATTCAAATATCAGGAGTCAAAAATGTAAAAATCTGATATGATCTGACATACAACTTAAAGCTTGCTCATGATTACATATTATATCTAATTCAGTAGTAATCTTCAAGTCAATATATGCATAAATAGAAAGGAAAAAATATAACACTACGATATCCTTAAGCAAAGCTTAAGTGATAGCATCCAGAGTAAACAAAGTGTCCGATCAAAAATTGTAATACAAAACACTATTGAGAAACAAGTTACAGAATTTAAATACATCAGATGCAATATATCGTATGAAAAATAATCTGATCTAATACAAATTTGGGAGGCATTTAATTATCTAACAGGCTCAATAAAAATGCTCAATAAAATAAAATAAAGGATGAAAAGACACAATATTAAAATGATATAAAATGATGTCGGTGGCAAAATTATTAAGTGGGAGCGAAACTTGGACCCTGACTGCTAAAAAAATTGATGGGTTCCACTCACAAGTCTTTCTCTACATCTCTGTAATAGCTTATTGTTAAAAATATTATTCTTTAATCTACTTCATGCTAATCGAGAAAAAAATTAGCAGAAACGGTCTAAATACATGCATTTTTTAAGCAGAAGAGAATAAGGGACTTTACTACGTTAAAGCGACGGTCAAATATTTTAAACCCAGATTGCTATATGACTGAAATTCCTTTGTTTGTATAGCCAGGAGTTGACAAATCTCCGTAAGTGTTTAAAAGGTGAAACAAAATAACAATAAATATCTTAGAAACGGACCAGCAAAAGATGCTGCACGACATAATTGTGTATTTTAACAAGTTCTACAGTTTTGGGTAATAATTTTTGGTCTATCTCTTAGATATACAGTTTATTTACCATATAAATATCGTTAATACATTATATTTTAATCAAGAATATTAGAGCTTTTTTTGAAAAGGTAATCTTTTTAAAAATGTTTCCATATAAAGGGTGTTTTGGGTGGGAGACAAAGTTTGTTATTTAACGACCGGAAGGCTTTCAAGAAAATCCCCCACCCCAACTACCCTTTACATGGAAAAAATTTCGATTTTTTTTCTCAAAATTGGCTGTAACGATTTTGATTAAAATCTCTTATATTTAAGATATTTACATGACAAAATATAAATGTTCAATTTCCCGGGAGTTGCCTCTGAAGACATTTTTATTCTTGATGATTTGTTTATTTATTTATTTTTAATTTTACATAACTGGTAAACCACAGGAGATACACAGAAGCTTACAACACAAAAAATGCAAATCTCCTTAAGACACCCAATTTATGTAATATTCATTTTAGTGGAGTTGGCGGGTTTTTTTTATTTATTTATTTTAACATATTCCTTGTTATTGGTTTCGGTTTTAAAGTGCTTAAGTTTTTCTCATTCGGGAACTTAATAACTCCTAGATACGCAAAGAAATGGATTTATATCCCATAGCAACCATATTTTAAAGCATTTGACTGTCAGTTTAGCATGGTGTATTCCCTTATTTCTCTTCTACTTATAAGGATCTAAGTAATAATACCATTTCTGCTAATGTTTATCTCTATTAGCCTGAAGTAGAACAATAAGTTTTTTAGTGATAATTTGTTAGAGATGTAGAGAAAAATCATGTGAATGAATCACAACAGATTTTTAGAGTTTGAATATCAACGGTAAATTGACATTTTAATCTGCCATAATGTCACCTGCTGGAAATACATAGCTAAATTAGGAGATGTTCCATCTTAATTGCAGATACCAACTTCCAACAACAGCAACTATTTCTTTCACAATGATTCAATTGAGAACATTATTAATCTTTGAAACATACGTCACTAGATTAGGAACATGATTACAAGGCACTACCAGTTTCAACCGCTTCAAAGTTTGCGAACTTTCCACTGAGGAAACGAGCCATGCTTTGGAACTGAAAGCAATTTGGGCAAATTAGATCAGAGCTGTAGGTTGGGTAAAGCATGAGATCGATCATATCTATCTAGGAATATCACAGATATAACGCAAATACAAATGAACACAGAACACCAATTTGTTTCATAGTTTGTGTTTACAGGAATTAAATTTTGACCACAATTCGTCAAAAAATCTAAAATAGTTTTTGGAGCGTTTGGGCATTCAAGCGAAATCAACCATTAGCTACCGCCTCTTACTTTGGGATCTACAATTATTTGAAAATCGCATAATACATTTGTTCTCTAGCAAATTGTTTTATGTTAGAAGGTTTTCCTTTTTTTTAACTACATATTCTATATTTGGAAATATTCCACGCGGTTCAGCCTTTGTTTAAATAGAACTGAAAGCTTATAGATTAAATAATAGGTTCAAAAAAATCCATTACAGACGACGAAATTATCCTAACAATAATAATTTTCAAGAAATTTTTTAAATTTATAATAATTTTAAAATAAACATTAAAACTTCCAACCAAATATCCCAAATTGTAATGCACGTCGAACATTTTGATTATGCAATGTGTTTGCATAATGAAATGTGGTATAATCTATATCTTTCAAAGTTTCTATTCAATTTGAATGAAACTTGGTATTCATATTACCATAACAAAAGCAATCATGGTAAAACTTTCAGAAAAACTATGGAAGTATATAGAAAGTTCACTACAGTGTCCCTTAATTTAATCTCTTCTGCAAGTAAATGACGTAATGATTTACTCTAAAAAAATCTATATAAAAACACCAAAATTCAAAACAAAGTAAAAAAGTCTGATGCATTCCATTAACATGACTTTCTCTAAAAACCATTCTTATAAGAGAGTATTCCTTTATCTCTCTTGATATTTGAGATAAACGTTAGCAGAAATTGTTGTATTGGTTCTTTCTAAGTAGAAGGGAAATAAGGAAACACAACAGTCTAAAGTGAAAGTCAATTCTTTTAAAAAGTCGGTCGCTGTGTGAAACAATTGAAATTAGGTTCACTTTATGTGGCCTTGAGTAATATAAAAGAGAGATGAAACAAATGACGACATTACGTTTGAGAACTTAAAGTACCTTATAATTGAAACTGTTATCAAGAAATAGCTCGGAGGTGATTAACTTTACAACAAATATAGGACAAAAAATGTATATGACATAAACTGTGTGTTTTAACTTCTACAATCCTGTGTAGCAAGTTTTTGTCTCGCTTACTAGTTATACTAAATCATCCAGAACGAAATGGTCTTCGGAGGCTATTCCCAGAAAATTAAAAGTAAAAACTTTGTCTGTGTAGTAATTTCTTTAATATACGGTATTTTAATCAAAACCGTTTGTAAAACAACATTTCCAAATAATGTTCCATGTAAAGACTATTTTGCGGGGGAGATTTTCTTTAAAATATTGTGTAGCATCCTTATAAGATACTAAACTTAAATACCAAATTTTATATTTTATATTTAACGGTGGTTAACGGTTGTTTCGTTTACACACATACACACACACAGACCGGTTTCTGAAAATGCTTTATTTGGATCAAGGGGGTCCTCAAACATATATTTCCAGTGAAATCCCGACACCGAATTTTTGGATGGAATACAATATTTCTCTATCCTAATGTACATTCTACATATGGGGGCAAGAGAAAGTAAAAATTTCGGGCTGCTTTGCCGTGGTCTGTAGCTTAAAATATGTTAATTTAAATATTTCTTCCTAAAATATTTCTTGGTCGATTCAATTAGGTGTAACGTATCACGGCCGTGTGATGTAGTTCCATTTCGTGGATTCGTAATAAGGGGTGCGAAGTAAAGAGAAGGTCAGGTTTTGACCTATAATAAACTACGTAACTGAATTAAGAAACGCTGCTAAACTGAATACCTTTTGGGATACACTTTAAATCGTTACAGGAATTAATATTAATTGATAGTTTACTTCATATTGCTGCATCACACCGATTGCTGCTTTTTGCTATGCGAAAAGGGAAGAAGTAGTTTGACACTGTGAAACTCTTTAAGTTAGTAGCGATAAGTTAAGTTTATCCTATATATCTCCATTTAATAACAATGTAACAAGACTTTCACGAATACGTCGCGTTAAGTCAAGTCATGTTACGTTAAGTTCATCGTAATCCTGCCATTGTCACGTAGGTTTACGTCAGCTCTATTAGCTTTGCTATTCCACTGTCATTTCGCTTTCACATTGTCTTATTTCCTCTATACTTTTGAGTGTCTAGCCGAGAGCAGGGAGTAAGCCGATTTACTGTCTGCCGTATTTCAGAGCAACATTCAGTTGGCTGACACTGTACTGCACGACTCATACATATCTCAAAAATCTGATACATCACTTTGTCTACTTTCTCTACAAACAAACGTCTTTAAAAATAGTATTCTTCGTTCTATTCCATGCTAATCGAGATAAGAGAAGAATGATCTAATTATTTATAAGATCATTTATGTTATAAGTAAAAGGGAACCAAGACAATACACTATCCAAATGTTGTAAATGCTGCCACCATGCCATTGTCATTGAAATTCGCTTTTTGCAAAACCTGGAATTAAATAAAAGAACTACGGACGACCTCCTGTTTGAGAAAAAAAATTAATTTACACAAATAATAAAAAAATATCTCGGAATTGATTCATGCTACAAAAAAATATATATGACATAAATTATGTGACTTAAAGATATCCGCATATTTGTCGAATAAGTTTTTCGTCTATCTCTAACGTTTAACGGTTATACAAATGCCCAGAATGAAGAGACTATTCCTAGAAAAGTCAAGATACACATTTTAGTTGCCATATAAATATCTTTAATACAAGGTATCTTAATCAAAATTGTTGTAGTCATATTTGAGAAAATCACATTTTTCCGTTTGGGGTGGGGTATTTTTCTCAAAATCTTTGTTTGGTGTTTTACCAAATTTTCCTTTGTGAGTTATCGTGTTCGCAGACACATGGACGCATTGGCGCATGGTCGCACAGATATACAGAGTTTATTCCAAAAAGGATTTTATTTATTTATTTATTTTTGATACAGGAGACCCTAGAACGTGTATTTCCTGTGAAATCTCGAAATCGAACACAATACTTTCTCTATCTACTGTACACTTTGTACATACGTGCTAAAGAAAGTATAAATCTGATGTTACATTCAAATGGCTTTCCTTGCCTATACTGTAACAAACTACATGCTACTACTATTTCATGCTAATCAAGATAAGTATCAGAATAAATAGCATTACTAGTTAATTCCTTATAGCTATGGGAAAATTTGAGCATACATTAGGCTGATGCGATATCTTTTATAAGATGTCGCTATGTGAAACAACTGAAATTTGGTTAGTTTTGCAAAGGTCAACAGTAAAACAAGAGAGATGAAACGAAAGATGACTTCCTGTTAAAAAAAAGGTTCAATAGTTTAAACTTGAATACAATAATAACAATATATAAAAACGGTTAACTCTACAAACTAACAAACAAAGCGAAACTGACATAAATTGTGTATTTAAGAGATCTAAATGTTTTGTAAAATAAGCTTTCGTCTATCACTTACGTTTACTAGTTATATAAAAGCCGTCCAGAATGGAGAGGCTATCCCTATAAAATTCAAAATACACATTTTGTCATCTCTGTACATATGTTATTTTAATAAAAATTTTAACCGTTTTTTAGGAAATCGAAAACATTTAAAAAACTATTCATCATAAAGGATATTTTGGGGTGGGGGGTTTTATGATCATTGTGTCCTATCCTAGAAGATGCACTTTAATACCAAGTTTGGTATTTAACTGTCTTTTCGTTTTGGGCTTATATTATCCACAGACACACACAAACACACACTGACCAGTTTTGTTAAAATTGTTTCTTTTTGGGTGGGGGATTCAGTGCTCCTTCTACAGGCCTTTCCGGTGAAATCACGCTATCGAATTTTGGATACATTGTACGCGCTAGAAAAAGGAAAAAATACTCAACCGAAAAGCAACAATAATCTTCTACTTACTGCTAGATTTCCATTAATCGGTACTGGAATATATTTACATGTTTTTATCGACAAAAATTAAATTTTAATAATATTTTGACAATTTTAGTAATATGTGTAATATTAAGATATTTTATATGTATATATATTCACGTTTATATCCACAGAAATTAAATTTATATAATTTTTTACAATTTCGATATTTTATACCATAACAGCTTTTATAGTACATTTATATACATAAAAAGAAGTCTATTCCCTTATAACCAATAGTGTTTTTCTTTCCTAAAGTGTCCGACTTCAGGTGACCAACCTTTGACTCCACCGAGCCGAAATCAGTTCTCGATGCGACTGTCTGAAAAACAATTCGGAGACGAAGCAATGAATGCCGTTATAACTAACGCGAAGTGAAGGGGAGGTCGGATACCACCTCTATAGAGAGTTTCACTGCGATTGCTATACAAGGAAGCACTAAACCAATTACAACATAATTTAGTCTGCTAAGAGTAGAGGTACAAACATATTTGTATATAACATTAAACCCGATAAGTCACGGTGTTTATAAGAGTTTTCATCAGCGACATAGAAACGAAGGTTATAATTATTGCATCAAAGTGCAAGATACAAGTTGTAATGCCACCCTCTGGCAGCTCTGTCATGCTCTGGGCGAGATAAGCGACCCTGTCAATCCCATGGCTACAATTTATGCTCGAAAAACAGAGCGGCATGCTGGCGGAGGGAACGGCTAGGTTGTCAGTGCCAACATAAACAGCTACGTTCCATTATGGGCTTCATGTTATACATGTTAGGCTACATTTACTTACGTAGATGAAATGTTTCAAGATTTTAAACAAATATTATGTATTTCATTCACATGACTTGCTCTACATACCTGTAACTAATTATTGTTAAAACGCTTATTATTTTATCTACTTTACACTAATCGTTATAAACAATAGCAGAAATGACCTTATTATTTGCATGGAGGGAAAAAAGGGAATGCACTAGGCTAAAGCGGCAGTCAAATAATTTAAAAACTGGTCGCTATGTGGTTGAAATTCGTTTCTTTGCATTGCCAGGAATTGACAAATTCCCGTGTGAGTAAAGTTTATACCTATTATAATTGGAGGATTTGGTAATTGATTATACCATTAATACTAGGAGCAAACATACATTTTAAACCAATAACAAGGATTATTTATTAAAAAAATTATCTAATTCATGAAAAAATGTAAGTGACAAATTGTGTGGTTCAACGAGTTCTACATTTTTTGTTACGTAAGTTTTTGTCTATTTCTTACGTTTTATCAGTAAAGCAAAATTCAACAAATTTCATCCAGAATGAAGATCTCTTCAGCGGCTATTCTCAGCTAACTCAAAACTTGCATTTTATTTGTCGTGTAAATATCTTTAATATATGGTATTTTAATCAAAAGAACAATTTTTGAGAAAATCAACATAATTTGTTTTCCATACAAAGGATAGTTTGGGGTGGTGAATTTTTCTCGTTTTTGGGCGGAGTGCAGTATCTTCTCTAACTTCATGCCATGAACCGGATAGCAACTATACCATGTGGTCCACCTGCCCATATTTGATGCGTACAGATATCATTTTGTGAGTCAAGAGTTGCAGTACTCAACGCGACTATTTAAAGATAAAGCCGGTAAATAGGGAACTGGCTGAGTGATCTTTGCTTTACCCTCTTGCTTATGAGTTTAACGGTGAGCGGGTCGCGTTCATTGAGAAGAGTAAAACTAAGGTCATTCTCGTTAGTTCTCCACTGTCAGGTTTTAACTTGAACTATTCCCGTTGAGTTCTGCAACTCTTGGCGCACGAAGAAAAATACGAGAAGATGGGCCACGGTGCAACAGAATAGTTAAAAAAGACTGTTATATACATACAGAAAATGTTTCAATCACATAAAAAAGAGCAGCCATGAGTTTTCTTACCGATTAACCATTTATTTATGCTTTAATTGTTGTTATAGCTAAAGCTCGGTTATGGGTTCCGAGGCGCACACAATTACGAATGCATAGCGGTATAAAGAGTGGGTAGTAAGGAGAGGTTTGTAGCGTATACATGCTCACGTTGATGTATAATCTGTTGCAAAAGTAGCTCATTTATGTATTGACTTTATATGCATTGTTCTAATACGTAAAGTAACACAATAAAACAATCATTTCATAATATGATTAGTACATTAAAACGTCTTGCACTTTTACAAATAAAACTATAAAGATTGATACAAAATTTCAGAATAATATGCAGAAATTTCAAAAGACAATGAACACAAATCAACTAAACTCATTCAGACTCCATTTCAGTGAATTACCAGATACATCTTTACTGTATTGAAACAAAATTCTCTCCTCCTGGCACTCAAAATATGTTTATTCATCCGCAAATTCATTCTGTGTTGAACGTCTACCCTTTCGTATTTTGGATATGTTTCAATATGCGCTCTCTTTCGATGTTCAGTGGCCCAGCTTCTAGCAGGAACTGAAAGAGGCCAGGCAGTGAACAATGCTAGTTAGTGCAGCATGTTTCGAAACGGGTTGTAGAGACCATCACGTCTTAGTTATACTCTGTGTGCACCGAGCCTTAAACGGCCAATTTCGGGACTCCAGACTGAGCTCAGTAATAGCTTTTACGAGTACTTATAATTTCATTTGTAAAGGTACACAAGAAAACCTATATTGAGGTTGTTCAAAGAGAAAGCGGGGGAGACACAGAGAGAGGGAGACAGGGATTTGGGAGATGGAGAGCAGAGAAATGTGACAGTGATAAAAGAAATGGAGGGAAAAAGAGATAGAAAGTGAGCTACCGAACATTTCATACCTTTCTATAGATGTAATTAAACTACGAAACACCAGAAAACCACAGTTAAAATTGAAACGGACTGCGTTTTAGAAGTTATTTTAGTATTTTGTGAGTGTATAATACGTACTATTAAAAACGAGCATATTAGCTACATCATGCACTTTATTTCAGCTTCTGTTTTAATACCACTGTCATTTGAGGCTTAAGAGACGAAATGGAACATAATTAACTATCGGTAAATAGATTAGTAGAATGCCATTGTGTACTTGTAATTTTGAAGGTGACCTCTGTTGAGAATTGTTTCAGTTGCCCACCATTCACCCTTCTCTACGTCATACTCAAGCTGACGTTTCGAAACAAATTACGTATTCAGAGCGGAGCTATCCAACTTTTAATTTAGTTTGTGTTTATTTTCAATTTCGGATATGAAATCACAGTGAACTCTGTCCTCCGCTTGCTCACGTTATTTAATAACGCCTCTCTATCCAGGAAAATAACACAGTGGCACCTCTACTTGTATTCCCATTCATTATTGCTCTGCATCTATTAATGCTATCTTTATTATTCCATGCCTTTTGTTTTCACGGAGTACAGAATAAAACACGATTTGATTCTAATGAAGTTATAAACCTCTACAAAACTGTATATTGCAGGTATTATTGATCTCGTTTCATTTGTTCTTCGTTTGTGCGTATTAACAAGAAATACCAATTATAACTCAGTATATTACAAAATATTAATAACTCTTACATTTTATTACAACTTTATAAGATTTCAATATGTTATACACAATAATTTGGCACAACTGTGTTGTAAATTTCAACAAAACTTATGACATAAATTGACAAAAAAAATAAGGTTTCTTTTTTTACTTTCTCTACACGTGCTATGTGCAAAGTGTATTGTATTGCGGCCAAAAATTGGATACCGAGATTTCAACGGAAATACATGTTTTGGGTACCCTGAATTCCCCCAAAAAACATTTTTAGTAAAAGTTCCGTGTATCTGTCTGTGAACACGACAACTCAAAAACGAAAAATCGGTAACATGCCAAACTTGGTATTTAAGTTTAGTATCCTCCAGGGATGCGACACAAAGGTTTTGAGACAGATCCCCCCACCGCAAACTACCTTTACATGAGAAATTTTTGAAAAGTTTGATTTTCTCAAAAGTGGCTCTAAAGCTTTTGATTAAAATACCGTATATTAAACATATTTATATGGCAAGTAAAATGCAAATCTTGAATTGTCAGGGAATAACCTTTAAAAACCTCTTTATTATGAATGAATTTTGCTGAATTGTGTGTAACTGGTAAACCGCAAGAGATAGACAAAAGCTTAATAAACAAAAAATGTATATCACGTTGAAACACACAATTTAAGTCATATACATTTTTTTCGTAGAATTGACCATTACTGATATATTCCTTGTTATTTGTTTAGATTTGAAATACTTAAACTTTTCTCACACGGAAGGTGTAAACTCCTGGCTCTGCATAGAAACGGATTTCAACCACATGGCAGGCTTTTAAAAGATTGGCTATCGTTTTAGCCTAGTCTATTCCCTTATTTTCCTTCTGCTTATAAGAAAGCGAGTAATTACCGCAATTTCTGCATGTTTATCTCGATTATTATTATACACTAGATAGACAGCGATGTAGAGGTCATGTGAATGGAATACATCATATTTTTAGAAAAACGTCCTTGTGTGACTGTGGACAGCATAGCTCAAAAACAAAAATACATTAAAATACCAAACTTGGTATTTAAGTTTTATATCTTCCAAAGATGTGACACAAAGGTTTTCAAGAAAATCTCCCCACCCCAACTTATTTTTACATGGAAAACATTTCGAAAATTGTTATTTCCTCAAAAATAGTCTTGACGATTTTGATTTCTTATATTTAAGATATTACATATCAAGTAAAATGTATATCCTGAATTTTCTGGGAATATCCTCTCAAGACCTGTTTATTCTGGATGATTTTTATTGAATTTTACATAATTGGTAAACCCTAAGAGATAGACAAGATTCTACTTACAAGAATCTAAATAATAAGACCATTTCTGCTGATGTTTTAGCATGAAATAGAAGAATAAACTTATTAACAATAATTTTTCCCAGGATGTAGAGAAAGGCATGTGAATGGAATTCATCAAAATTTTCATTAAACAATGTTCTTATCTTAAGGGTAGAATTTGATGGTGTTTCCGAAAGCAGCATACAGTGTGCAAAATTTCTAAATTATCGCAGCTGCTATATCTTGTTCAAGCAGCTTTGCAAGTAACAGCCGAAAATGCAATGCATGTGAGTCCCACATTGTTCGGCAAGAGCAAGCAGAGTGAGATGTGTTGGGAATGGTGGACATTGTCGTGGCCACTAAGTAACAATCTCGGTGATAATTCAGACAGTACGATTGCAATTGCAGCAAATGACTCGTATTTTGAAGGAATGGGATCAGTTCCATATTCAGATTAGCTCTTTTGTAATATGGCATTATACTAAAGAAATGTGCAGTGTATGGTTGTGCATATGTGAGTACTAAAATTCGCAAAAAGTTGTTGGAGTGACGTACATGTGCAATATTTCAGCAAACTTTCAAAACAACAGGTCTGCATTTTATAATTTTACGGACAATTTTGCATCTTGTACCGAGTATAACGACTCACCTACATGTTTTATTGTATCTTATTTATTATGCATTTAATAGAGTTAAAATCATCTGTGAACAGTGAAAGTAGATGGCTATTTCTTTTCCTGCCAAACGCCAGTCTGGCTGCAGCTAGCGGACCGAGAGGTTGTTTGTCCGCTATGTTGCGCGTAATCGAGCGGCGTTAAGGAACGTCAAATAGATTGTTCTGTGTGAGTCTATAGTTCTACAAGGAAAGAATTTCTAATGATGGAGTCAATACGCCGGCAAAATACTTTGCAAATCTCATTTCGAGGAGCTGAACGTCGACCCAGCGCGATGGAAGTGCATGACTGGATTCACGACTACATGAAAATACCACCTGATCAGGTAGATACACTACAGTTTCATTCTAGAGAAAAATCAGTTTTTATAAAATGTATATCTGTAACACACTATGAAAGATATTTACTGCAATTTCAAGGGGCGGCAAAGTTTAGTTATGAAAATGGTGAAATACTAACGGTAAATATTGGGCCTGCTGACTGCCGCATTGTAAATGTCCGGGTTTTCAATTTAGTGCCTGAGATCACTCACACGTTTCTGGAACAGAAACTTTCACAATATGGGAAAATACTAGAGGCTCAAGAAGAACAATGGAACGCAGGTTATAAGTACCCCGTCAAGTCTGGTGTTCCTTTTGTAAGAACGGAATTAAAAAAGGAAATTCCATCTACAGTAGTAGTGCGTGGGTTTCCTGTTGGTGTGACCTATCTAGGACAACCGCAAACTTGCTATGTGTGTGGGGAAGCTTCTCATTTTCGCTCACACTGTCCATACAAAAAGTCTGTACTGCCTGTCTCTGTCTCGCGCAGGGCTGTGTTACTCAGCGATGTAGTGAGAGGTCAAGTTAGCGCTCAGGCGGAAGAAGAATGTAAACAAACAGAGGTGCGTCAAATGGGCCCGCTACTGAAGCTAGTGAAATAGAGCCTGTTTGTAACGTCAAACCTACAGAGGAAGTCTATCCGACTACCAGCAGTATGCGTGACGATGTGGCGGTGCAGGATACATCTGTGTCCGCACCGGTAGCTGTCAATACTCCCTCAGAAGTAGCAGAAATGGATGGCTCATCCCCTACACGATCTTCTGTTGTTGTG
This sequence comes from Hymenopus coronatus, assembly GCA_030762935.1. NCBI lineage: Eukaryota > Metazoa > Arthropoda > Insecta > Mantodea > Hymenopodidae > Hymenopus > Hymenopus coronatus. The sequence continues at coordinate 63,985,507 of CM060896.1, forward strand.
GTGCCTAATAGTGGTGACCAAAACATGGTTGGCCGCTGCGATCCACCAGACACTGTAATAATTGAACACCAGAAATGGAGTGAGATGGATTCCCACGAGCCTGTGCCGGTTAGGAGAGAACGCCCGCTGTCTGTTAGTGAGGAGGAGGGCACCGAAGAAACGGAGTCTAACATCGCGTGGGAGACCTTGAGAGACTCTCGATTCAGGAAGCACTTGCCTTCTTGGTCTGGAAGCCTCCCGAATAAGTTTCCACAGGTATCATGAACACATATTCATGCCGTTGAAAATGACTAGATACATCTTGGACGGTGACCTGGTCTGGTTTACTTCTGGCCTTGTTTTAATGGTTGTCATACATACCTTTGCCACTGTTAACATCAACTCTCTACGCTGGACTGCCAAACAGGCTCTTTTACGTGATTTTGTGCGGATTCATGATTCAGATATAGTTTTCCTCCAAGAAGTTAACATAACCGACTTTGGCTTTATGGGTCCACAGTACAGTTGTGTGGTGAATGTTGGAGAACATGTGCGTGGTACTGCTATTTTGTACAGAGCAGGTTTGACGTTTGCCGAGATAGAGATGCATCCTAGTGGTCGTGTTATAAGTGCTAGGATGGACAACATGCTGCTACTTAACCTATACCTGCCTTCAGGGAGTGATAGGCGCCATGAGCGAGAAGAATTTATAACAAACATTCTACCCTATTATTTGAGATGGAATTATGCCCTGCTTTTAGTAGGAGGCGACTTCAATTGCGTGCTACATGCTAAGGATCAGCGTCCTGATTATAACAAGTCTTTGGCATTGGATCAGCTGGTAACCGGGCTACGTCTTTGTGATGTTTGGGAACATATGAACGCTACGTCTGTAGAATTTACTTACTGTCGAGCGAACTGTGCCTCAAGGATAGGTCGCTTCTATTTAAGCGCTCAGTTCAACTCTCTGATTCACACAGTGCGAGTTTTACCTGTTGCCTTTACTGACCACCATGCTGTCAAACTGCAATTAATCGCTGAGAGTCGCATTCCGCTATATGGCAGAGGTTATTGGAAATTAAACGAAGCTTTATTACATGACAACATTATTGCTGCTGATTTTGCCAAGTTGTGGCAAAGTCTTCAGGGGAAAGCTCGACGCTCCCCGCTGTCAGTGGTGGAGAAATGGCGACGTATATTTAAGCCTGGTATTACGACCTTCAAGACCAAAGGTCGTGAGAGGGCAATTGAACGACGTCACACCTTCAACTTTTACCAAGAAACATTAATGGGTCTTCTCTCTAGACAACAGAGTGGTCAAGACGTATCCCATCGCCTTCAAGCTGTGAAGCGAAAGCTCGTGGAAATACAGCAACATGTTTTGGCGGGAACTATGACACGTTCGCGAACTCATGACTCCGTCGTGGCACAGGAGAAAGCTTCATTGTTTCATACCATTAAGGAGAAGTGAGCTGGTAGTGGTCGTTACATCCATGCTCTTCTGACACCGGTAGGCGCCAAGTTCACCTCTGTGCCTCAAATCCTACAGACTATCCATGGATCTTATAGCATCATGTTTGACACCACTGACCTAGGCAATGACGCCATGGAGGAGCTCTTCCAATATGTTGACACCGATATAACTGTCGAGGAACAGCGTTCCTTGGAGCAGCGATATTCTGCCACCGAGATTCTGCAAACCATTAATTCCGCTAGCTCCATTCCTGCCCAGGAGAAGATGGCCTGACATTTTACAAGACCTTTTGGAGTATAATCAAAGCAGAAGTTGTAGAGTTGGTAAATGAGATCCTTATTGGATCGAACTGTTGCCCTGGATTCGCAGATGGCATTGTCATCTTAATCCCAAAGATAAAGTCTCCAATGAGTGTCTGGGACTATAGACCCATAACACTTTTAAACAGCGACTACAAAATTGTGATGAAAGTACTTGCATCCAGATTAAGGGTTATTCTACCTACAATTATAACCTCCGGATAAACATGCGGCATCCCGGGCAGGACCATAATTGACAACCTTCTGGTCCTCCGAGATACAATTCTCCATTATGAACGGAATCCGTCGGAGGCTGCTGCGTTGGTCAGTCTGGATTTTGATAAAGCCTTTGATAGAGTTGCCCATGCGTATATGTTTAAAGTGCTTCAGAAATTCAAACTTCCACCGTTGCTAATATCTGCAATCAGAACCGTCTACAATCAATGGGATGTCTTCGAAGGTGCAAGTCAATGGATACTTCAGTAAGTCTATGAAGCTTACTAACTCTGTACGCCAGGGTTGTCCACTATCAATGGTTTTCTTTGAACCCTTTCTTCGCTATCTTCAGGCTAGGTTGACTGGGACTGTCACTCCAACTCGATTAGTTTGTGCCAGAGCTTATGCTGATGACGTCACGCTGCTCATCCGTAGGCGTGAGGCCTTACCCTTGGTACATACCGCCATCAGACTTTATGAGGAAGCTTCTAATGCCAAAATGAACACCGCGAAGTCGCAACTGCTCCCTCTTGGATCGTGGCCAACTGATTACACATTTCTCGATATCCCGATACAATATAATGTCAAGATTCTCGGCATCATCTTCTCCAAGCCGTTTACATCGATGATTGCTCGCAACTGGGATCACAAAATAAATTTGATCCGATTGAATACCACTGCACATCTTGGCCGGAACTTGAATCTTCTACAGAAAGTGTGGCACATCAATCAGTTTGTTTTGGCAAAATTATGGTATATGGCGCAGATACTACCAATGCCTGAAAAACATGTCTCCCGAATTGAACGACTTATTGGATACTATTTATGGAGAGCACAGCCCTTTCGTGTAGCTAAAACCCAATTGTGGCGAAAACGTAACGAAGGCGGCTTACGTTTATTTGCAGTGGGACCTAAGAGTAAAGCGCTTCTTGTTAAATCTATTATACTTGCCACTAGGGGATATGGAGAAGAACAAGAAATAGCATTTTGGGAACCCTTCAAGAATTCTCTTGCAACTCCAGTTCGGGCTGCTCCTGCGGGTTTTAAGAGAGCACTCCATGTTTTGGATGGCATTGATTTCGATGTCCTACCTCAGCAACCAATTCATGTGGTGGATAGGATGCCCAACAGACCCTGGTGCCAGGTATGGCGGAACATCTATTTGCGCAACATATCTACGGAGTGGACTACATGCGCATATTTGGTCATCAATGATGTTGTGGCTGCAGAGGATAAAAAATTCCGATGCAACATGGTGAGGACCCCCACATGCAACATTTGCGGTGTGCGGGATACTCTATGCCATCGTTTTGTTACCTGCACAACAGTACGACAGATCTGGCACTGGGTTGTTTCGCAATTGCACCGTCTTGCTCCTTCGCAAAATCCCAACGATTATGCTCGCACATTACTACAACTAGAGACTCGAAGTACTACCGACCGCTTCGCACAAGTGTGGCTCGCACTTGGCTTTCAGCATTATATGCTGTCTGAAACGACGGTTTACGTTGTCATCTTAGAGCAGCAAGAGAAGATCTGCAAAAACATAGGCGTCTTTCACTGCAATCGGCAACAGCTTTTGCCTTGCTCATACTATAGCGAATACAAAACCTTCTCATTTTGTTACCATCTTCCTGCACATGTTTAATTTAAACGCACAGACAACATTGTTCATAACTATATATAAAATTTGTCAACTGATATACTGTATTTATAATATAACTTATACCTTTTGTAATTAACAAAATGAATAAATAAATTAAAAAAAAAAAAAAAACGTAGGTACACGGTCTTACAATTTTACAGTAGACGAACCAGCTGAGCACCAAATGGTGTGAGCGCGTGTGTTCGCGGAAGAATACATTATTTGTTTACATCGCCGATGAAGTAAAGGATGGACAGATAATACGCGTCGAAACGTCAAGAGAATTATTTGCAGTAGTGAATCCAAGACTATTTGTAACCGAATTTTGAATGAATAAAGACATAAGTATAGTATAAAACTATAATAACAAAGTCACAAACTATAAATTCCCTGATCAGAAACCACTGACACTGGGTCGATATATACACCGAAATGACGTGATGCAATTAAATAGAAATGCATTTTGGATTCAGGGGTCTTCAAAATGTGTGTTCCGTTTAAACGAATTTTTGGTTGGAATGAAATATTTCCCTATAACTACTTTATGTAAGGGGCAGATCAAGTAAAAGTGTGATGTATTTGTAATTAAAATTCATTTCAGAGTTGACTTTTAAATTAAGTCAATTAAATAGAATTTTATTATGGGCTCACAATGTATAGGGTAAAAAGCTGTTTAGGCATTTTATGAAGTTATGTCTCAGACATACAAAACACATATTTTCAATTCCACTTCTAGAGATATTTTCTGTAGCGAATTTAACGCAAAGTATGTTAAGTTATTCAAAACTGGCAATAGTGTGCGAGAACGTGAAAAACGGATGTATGATTATTAGCTATAAATTGCGAGACTTCCTAAGATTTTCTCCTAAGTTTTATCCATATAAATAGATTTTGAATAGCAATGTTGTATGAAGGAAAATTTGTAGATAACGCAGCATTTTTGCTGTGAGCACTTCAAAGTTTAAACAATATCCGACAAATGGTATAGATTTTAAATCAAGGGATTGAAAACAAAAATCAGTTTTCCATTCACGTGATTTTCTCTACATCTCTGTGACGAATTATTGTTTAAAATCTACTCTTCTATATACTATATGGTAATCGAGATAAACGTTAGCAGTAATGGGTCTTATTATTTGCTTCCTTGTAAGTAAAGGGAAATAAGGGAATGCACTTGGCCAACGCGATAGTCAACATTCTTAAAAGCTGGTTGCATGTGGTTGAAATCGTGCCTTAGTGGAATAAATGTTCAAAATGATGTATTATACAACTCTGTGAAAAACGATTGCTGTGTCCCTAAAAGCATGTCGCTTTCAATACTAGTACAAGCATTTCGTATGCGCGCCTTCATGTTTGTTGTCTAACTGGTGCTTATGAAATAATACTGTACAATACCCGTGCAGTGGTGATACTCTGTGCATCTGTCTTTCATCAATGTTTTAATTGTCCACACTGGTATCAGAAAATGTTTAAACAAATTTGAGTTTATTTTTTGATGAGGAATCAGGTAAAAACATAAAAAAATTTAGTTCCCATTTAAAAAACTTAACTTGACACTCAAATTTCCTCCAAATATGCTCCAATTAAAACAGAGCAAATGGTATTTAATTTCCCACATTTTATCAAGCAACTTTTATTCAAGACGTTTCTTTGTACAACGCTTAGTTTTGGAGATATTCTACAGTCTCAAGTTAAATGGTCCATCCTGTATGTATACATTCCCGCGCACGCGTGTGTAAATTCTTTGTTTGTTAACGAAACTATCAATTAACATGATCATACCAGCGCCATTGGTATGCAAGAATTTCATCTCTCAGGAGTTCTTATACATGCCAGCAAATTTCCAACATAGGGCCGTCGTTTTTAAGTATTCTTACAAATCATGGGTGTGGGCCAGTTTTGAACCCGCGACTTCGGGATCAAAAGGTGACCGCCCAACCAACTGAGTCACCTAGATCGAAAGGGTGCGTGTGGGGGGGGGATAATGGAAATTTAATGTCAGGTAGGGCAGCCTTTTTAGGTTGGCTGACCTTGCACTTAAGCTAGCCGCATTGCACAAAATAGCGTCGCATAAAGCGTAAGCCAAAGCTTCTCTCTGCAGTAAACTTCAGTTATTGAATATTGCCCCTCTAAGCCTAGCATTTGCATGAAAAGGACAATTCTGATAAATTACCTTCTCGTGAACCGGCAAAGAATGGGTCACACGTTAGTTGAAATATTTTATAACACTCTTCGTAAAACACGCGATATATTTGTTTCTCCGCCAGCACATATGTTGGTGTTAGGGATGGGCAAAACAATGTTGCTTTCTAAAAGTTACATACAACGTATACAACAGCAGACAGGATAGAAATTCAACAGTTTTAAACTTAGGAACCGTCCCTGATATCTCTGAATCTAGTGTTCTTTAAGATAGCGTGGCAATAGCTAATGGTATAGACACACGTACTAACTAGACGTTAGCATCATTCATTCAATATTGTGTGCTTGCATTACATTTTAGTATATTAGATTATATATAACATAGACTGCTGCATTCGTTTGTCATATTGTGATTTGCTCATTGTTCACCGTGACTTTACGAATCTGATTTAGGTCAGTTCTTAATGTCGCTGCACTAATGTGTATTAGTTAAATTTCCGCTATCAGTTCACTTTTCCTCACGCATAATAGCGTAATGAATCTTGTCCGAAACAGTCTTTCCTTCCTTTCACATTACTCACTGGGGCGTCGAACAACACCTCTCTAATCTCTTGCAGTAGCAGCACTCAATTTATGTCACAATTTTTGTCACATCGAGGACAACTCACTATCTTAATTCTATGTACCTGACTCATTCACAAGCACGCTCTTTGGTGTTTAAAGCTCTCTTCATCCTTTTAGTCATTCTACCTTTCCTCGCGATAAAACGATAATTGGTCGATTTCCCACCATGCGATAAGCTTTTGCTATTGCGTTCATAATATCATGCACCGTGATCTTTAAAAATGTCAAGGTATTATTGTATTATTTATTTATCTGCGCTTTGTAATTACTCAGTATTACTTCCCTTTGGATGCAATTTTCTTTTACATTATGCATAAATAACGCAAAGACTGATTTTCCATACCGTTCTTGCTTTCTAATTCAGTATCTTGTAATTACGAAAATAATTTAGTGAGGAACATTTGAAAACTGAAATATAATTGCCATTTTTAAGATATAAAATTATATGAATTGAATTGTAATGCTAATGTTACGTCAATATACAATATTTATAAGGAACTGCTGATTCAGTTAAGTGTGGCGTTTTTATGGCATCGTAATTGCTGCGGAGAACTCTCAGTAAGGGCCGAAGAGGGAACAGAAAGGTAACCTCGTAACAAAGCACGACTGGACCCCTTGTGCCCAGCTAATTTATCACTCATTTACTTTTTCTCGACTCATTCCTCGACAGTTTATCTTGGTATCCCTGGAGTTAGTGAACCAAAGTTTCTGACGTCACAGAACATACAGATGACTGACACTTGTTACAGAAAAAAAAAAAAATTCTTATTACAGGGAGAAATAAATCCTGAAATTCTTTACGTATCGTTAGAAATGTCATTTAAGAAAAGACACTAACTGTTTGGTTAAGCGCAATATTAAGAACGCCCACTCAAAGGATTTTTGGCCCATAGGAAAGGATACCAGTGATCTCAGAGGAAAGCAGGACCCTAAATGATGCGGTATTTCACAAAAAGAAACAAATGCAGGTATGACTGACTTCCGTACATATTAACAAGCTCAAGAATTACTAAATAGAAAATCAACAATGAACAAACATTTAACAAATAAGAAATATCATTCTGGTTGAATATGAACTGGAATTACTAATGGGTTAGCAGGTGTAAAATTATCTGGATTCCTAAAATATAAGGTTATTTTAGGGATAACAGGGATAAGATAATAAATAAAATAACAAATCTTAAAATATCTTTAAATGTGAAGTAAGGATGGAAAGGAATATTATCAATATATCTATTTAAACCTACAATAATTTCTGCGCTATATTAATAAATATCGAAGTGTGAAATGTATTTACTATTTTATGACAAAATAGGAGCTTTGAAGTGGTTATGCAAAGTGGGTATAAATCATATACAGCTTAACATTCTCCGGGAAATGCCATATCAGTTAATCAAACCAATTATTCACTAATCTCATCACTAATCTTAACCTCACCCAACGTACGGTGGTAACTGTAATCGTGGAATTTCAGTATTTAATAGTGTCAAAACATCATAAAATGCTGCTCAAATATGGCCACACAATACTAGAAATTGGTACTTTGATATATAACAAAGAAACACAAAATAAATGTAGATGAACTTTCTAGTTACTGCCCCCAGTAACAGCAAAATCCGTTACTCAGTATTCTAACTCAATAATACTAACTTTGCCCAAAATATAACTTAATTGTGATAACTGAAATATGATCATGAACGGTGGCCAGAACATTTTGATACCGCTGCTATCATGAATACCAATGCAGCAAAAAAGCGCATGTATGAGAGGCACTATATTTTGAGCCTAATAATATAAAAGCAGTAATATGTCATTGAAAATTGCATTTAAGATGTGTTTCTCGAAATATTGTTCTTGTTGATCAATATACTATTGCTATGCAAAACATTTTTCATAGCATCTTTTATTAATGTGCTTGAGGCACCTCCAAAACATGGTTTTTGAGCGCATCAACGGTTCTTCTGTCAACGAAAATCGTTGTCCACACATTTTATTCTTGATATTCGGAATAAAAAGAAGTCATTGGGTGTCAATTGATGAGCCATCAGATCGACATGTGAGTGGTCAAATAGTCGGTTGTTAGACGAGATGTGCGATGTGTCTTGATGAACGATCCCACGGAACCTGCTTGTTTTCCTTAGTTCACCAGACTTCCGGCAAACGAATGATCGAGAATCATTCATAATTAACCATAAAAACCTTGAAAAAACAAGCTACCATTTCTTTCAAAGTGCTTCAATTGCGAACAAATTTTCCTGAATTTGGTTCATCTTGAAATACCGTTACAGTCGACTGCTGTTTACTTTCCGGCACATATGCATATATTCTAATTTTTCAACTAATACAATCTTATATACGTCTTTAAGAAGACATACCATTGCATTTCTTGAGCATTTGTGTGCACCAATCCACACGAGCATCCTTTTGAGAGTGTTTTAAATTATGTGGGATCCAGTGAGAGCATACATTTTTACATGACTAAATGATCATTAAATATTTTATATACGCTGATGGAACTAATTTCTAGGGTTGCCTCTAACTCACAGTATGTGGTATGCTTTATCAGTTTTTGCACAGATCAGTGTTTTCTGGCCCAACAAATGATTTTGGACGATCTTCACGAATTTCGTCAGTGAGCGAACGGTGGCCACGTTTAAAATGGTTAAACCAGCGGCTCTTAGTGGAAAGGATTGATCTTCATCGTCAATTGCAGCAGTGAGTTGATCAATGCACTTACGTCGAAGGTCATAATAAATAATTCGCGCGAACATTTTCACCAGTTAATTCTCTGTTTTGGCTGTGACACAATTTTAAAGTCACTGTAAGCAACACAAACAACGTTCTAATGACAAACTGTCTGCAATAAGCTAAGGTCAACAATGTCAAGCTTTCCGGTGATAACACCAGATGGCACCTACAGCAATCAGTGTTGTCAATGTCCAACATATAAATAGAGGCCCTCATATGTAGTTAAATATTATACTAACAAAAGCAGTATCAGTTACTTAACATTCTAACCTCGCCCAACTAATGTTAGTATCTATAATCAAGATAATTTAAAAATCTTGTGTTCCATTCCCATGACTTTCTCTACATCAAATTATTGTTAAAATACTTATGCTTCTACTTACTTCATGCTAATCAAGAAAAAAATAGCAAAAATAGTCTTATTACTTGCTTCCTTGTAAATAGAAGTGAAATACGGCAGTACCATAGGTTAAAGTGATATCCAAAAGCTGGTTCCTTTGTTTGTAAGGACAGGAGTTGACAAATTCCTGCATGAGAAAAGTGTAAGTTTTTTTTTAAAGCTAAAACCAAAAACTAAGAACATCTCAAAAAGGACAAACTCCACGAAAAATGTATATAACACAAATTGTGTGTTTTAACGTGCTCTACATATTTGTGTGGTAAGTTTTGTACATCTCTTACAGTTTAGCAGTTAAGGATAATTCCATAAAATTCATCCAGAATAAAGTAATCTTCAGAAGCTTTTCCCAGAAAATTCAAGACGTACATTTTATTTATCAGGTAAATATCTTTAATATATGATATTTTAATCAAAATCGTTAGAGCCTTTTTTTCAGAAAATCAAACTTTTCGAAAAACGTTCCATATAAAGGGTAGTTTGGGGGTGGGTGGATTTTTCTGAAAATCTTTGTGTCGTATCGCTGAAAGATACTAAACTTAAATACCAAGTTTGGTATTTTACAGACTTTTCACACAAACACACAACATTGACATTTTTCTGAAAAAAACATATATTTCCGGTGAAATTCTGGTATCGAATTTTTGGATGGAGTGCTATACCTTCTCTATACACTATGTATATAGTACGTGTAGAGAAAGTAAAAATAAACATTGACCAGGAAATACTAGACAGTATTACTGTATTAATTCAGCAGAAAAATTATGAGTATAAGTACTTGCTAATTATTGCACCACAAAAGCAATGTCAGTTACTCAGATTTCTAACTGTAGTTCGACAGCCTGTGGCTAAAACCTAACACACAATTTAAAATTACAATTTTATTCCCCAGGCACATGGTGATTAGAAAATAGCATACTTTTTTGCAACTGGAAAAAACAAAAAGGTGTCTTGCATTTTCTCTCTCTCTTAAATGACATGTTCATACAAGCGTCCCCAACTGACTGCTCAGAACCATCCATGGTCAAGGCCCAGGCAGTCGGAAAAACAAAACACACAGTCTCCACAAACTTGCAAGTGGGTAATCCTAAGCCACTGATCAAATATCTTTCTACCCAGAGAAGTAGAGAGGTGACCAAGTGTGCCATCGGATTATTGAACTTATCAATCAAGGTTGGAGGAGAGTGCGGTTCATATGTGATGCAGGTTGGGTGGATACTAAGTATGAAAAACGTCACAGGTACCGCAGGCCATGTAATATATACCACGAGAGGGCGGCGTTATGCTCAGCTTAACCTTATACACTTAGTGAATTTTGTAAAATGATGGGTTTTCGTAGCTCCGCCTTCTTCCCCTCTTTACCTCTCTCCAATTTCTACGCGGTATTCGTGTTACTTGTTGCGATAGGCAAGTCAATAATAAAAGGGAATGAAAGGGAATTTCTGGTTACTTCTTCTGGTGCATCACTAAATCATTGCTCATCAAGATGGAACAGTTACTTGTTTCATACACATGCCACACTCATCAGTGGCCAAATTATTGGTCTATGGCAAGCTGGTATCCAAGTTCGACAAATTTCAAAACTGTGCAATTTCAAAGAAATGTAACTAAACAGAAACACAAAACTCGTTTAACTCAAGCAACATTCACAACATTTTACATAATAAGTATTAAAATGTGGAGATGAATCTAAAGACAATTAAAACGTTACTTTCCTAGCAGGCCAAAGGAATCTACGCTTCTCCCCCAGCTTTCCTTGTCCTCGCTACAGAGCCACGTTTCTGGACACTGTCAGCAGTTCATTGATTAGTAGTGATGCCTCACTCCTTATGAGATCGCGTAAGATGGTTAGAAATTGAGAGATGCTCCCGAAATAGTTTCCGTACATGTATGTAGACACGGTATAGGACAGTAGAACCCATGATTACTAAACTTAAGGAAAAGTCGCCTTAGTCCAACCCAACTTATCGATCTTCATATTAGAAAACAGTCAAGAAATTAACCTTTTTTTAACTGTAGGTCAAACAGGGTATTAAATAAAATTACTCTTACCGGTAGCTACGAACAAAAGGTTTTTATTATGTCACTGTTGTTCTTCACCGACTAGAGTAGCCGGGAACGTTAAGCCGCATTCACGTGAACGCAAGACTTGTGGTATAAATTCCACCATGAAGTTCTTCCGGAGTATTTTTTTTTCTTTTTCTTTCTTTCTACTTCCTTCAAGGTTTTCCTTAGTAACCATAGCTAGTAAGTACTGGAGAGGTATTCTAAACTTACACCTGTAGCGTTTCTTTACCAAACTTCCATTTCTTACCAATATACAGCGACTGTGGTGTATTTTATATTAAGAATGGGCGTTAAATACTGTTATTATGCTTACTCAATACGGCCAGTTGCAACGGTTATAAATAATTGCTCGTTATACTCCTAGCCTAAGCACGTTAGAAAGCTATAAGAAAGCGTGGACTACTAAGGCAGGTGAGAACACAATGGATGCTAGTACATTGGCCCTTGTACCGCCTCGCAATCAATTTACTTCTCATTAGGACCTAATTTAATGACTGCCACTATCTCTGACGGCAAGTCTATGGCTACAAAAAGGTTTCCCTGCTGTAATGAAGGCCGATTCAAGAGATAGGGCCACGACACTATATTAATTTGAAGTCGACGCACAGTCATTGAACTTCCATCCCGTGCTCTTGTCAATAAAGTTCGTCTTGGAACTTGTCAGCCTTTGCCTTTGGAAACTTCTCCGCAGATTCTCATCAACAGCGAGTTAAAATGAAGTGTTTGTGCTTATGGATGGAGAATAGAGGGCTTTGCATTTTTTTTTAGTTTATCTACACGTGCTATGTGCATAGTGAATAAAGAAGCTATTATATTCCACTAAAAACGATTCCACCGGAAATACATGTTTTGAGGCCACCTTAATAAAAAATTAAGAAGAAATCTGTGACAGCAGAACCTTAAAACGAAAATATATTTAATACTAACTTTGATATTTAAGTTTAGTATTCTCCACGGATACGACAGGAATATTTTCAAGAAAACCTTCCTACCCCAAACTATCTTTTATATACGTAATTTTTAGAAAAGTTTGATTTTCTTAAAAATGGCTCTAACGATTTTATTTAAAATAACATATATGAAAGATATTTGCATGACAAATAAAATGTATATCTTGAATTTTGTGGGAATAGACTCTGAATACCTTTTCATTCTGGCTTTATTTTGCACAGCTGGTAAACCGTAAGAGACGGACAAAAACTTACTACACAAAAAATATAGATCTTGTTAAAACACACCAGTTATGTCGTATATATTTTTTGTGCAGTTAACCGTTTTCGAGATATTCCCCGTTATTGGTTTCAATGTAAGCTAAATAAACTTTTTTCAAACTGGAGGTCATCTTTATTTCATCTCTCTTTTGTTTTACTCCTGGCCTTGCAAAGCGAAAACCGAATTTAAATTGTTTCATATGGCGATCCACTTTCTGAAGGATTTGATCAACGCTTTAGCCTCATGTATTACTTATTTCCATTCTTCATAGAAGGAACATGTATAAGCATGTCTGCTAATGTTTATCTCGATTACCACTTTGTGCCAAGAAATAATACTTTGTAACAACAGTTTGTAGAGAAAGTCATCTGAATGGACCTCATCACATGTTTTTTTTTTTTTTTTTCAAAAAATAAGTAAATCTTTTTCAGCTATTGTTTGAGTAGGGTTGTAGATTACGACCTACATGGGGTCTCAACTCAAGAATTCTAAATATTATCTATAAAGCTACAGTTAAATCTAGTGTTGTATTGCGTTTCAGTGTTTCGGAAATAATTTTATATGATCTGCGATAGGCATAAAAAACATAAGATTTTTGTTTATACTGCATAACTTATTTGTGAGATCCAGACTTCAATACGCTTCAGTTGTATGGAATCCTCATAATTTTAAAAATATTACATTTATTGAAGTTATTCAGAGTAAATTTCTGAGGTTTGTGTTTCTAATATATTTTCACTATTTTCCTAAGCTTATATCGTATGAGTCATTTCTTCACATGGAAGAACTGATCCTCTTTATTTTTCCTTTACAAAGTGCTACATAACATAATTGATGATCCTAATATAAGACAATTAGTAAGTTTTTACTTTCCAAATATTGCACCAAACAAATTTCGCAATATTTTTTTTTTCCTTCAGAGGCCTAATACTGAGTCACACAAGTATTCACCTATACTTAGAAGGGAATCACTATACAATAAGCTACATCCCTCAAACATTGATATAGTTCATATGAATATTAACAGTTTTTGTACATCCTGTGATTATTTATTACTATTTGTAGATTGATAGATTTGGTGTACATGTGAATCAATGTTACCAACTTTCTATGTTTTGTGTTTATGCTGTGCTACTTTTTATGTTCTGCTATGATTTATTTTGTAATTAATTTTGTGATGTGCTTGTCACTTATTTTGTAATCAAAATTATATTGTAAATTTTAAGTGAACTTGTAATTGGGGAAATGTTTTACATACGTCGACGCACTCTTAAGTTGTAACTGAAAAGCTAACACAGTTTACTAATGTCGGACATTTTGCTTGCTTCAATGGTTTCGTTTATTATGATAAATGTATTAGAAAGCATAATTGGAGATGGTTCAAAATTCTCTAGAGAAGGAATGGTGGATAAAATCAGATGCGCTTTTGTGGTGTTTAGTGATGTCTGTGCAATTTATTCACAAATGGCTAGATTCTCAAGCAGAGTTATTTGGTATTATGCAGGCTGCCGTTCTATCCAAAGCTCAAAGTTCTGATTGTTGCATTTTCAGTGATCCACAAACTCCAATTACTACTATAAACGATAAATACAAGTTAAATACTTTGCCAGTAGAAATTAGATCCAACAAAGTATCATATGAGAAATATATTTGTTTATCATGGATACGAGGCCATAGAAGCACTGTAGGAAAAGAAAGAGCTGAATACAAAAAGTGTAATCCTTAATATGTTAAACAACAGAAAAACTATTGGGAAAGAATATGTAGTAAAAAGGAAATTGAGTAGGAAGAGGAAATACATATAAATAGCAGATATATTGTGATATAAATATTAGAATATTAGTAAGTAATATTGTGACCCAGCAAGATAGCGCCGCAGTAAGAGGTATGACATGCATTCGGGAGGTCCCGTGTCAATCCCCTGCGATTCCTCACCCTCACCAATAGGTTTTTCGTGGTTTTCCCGGATTGGCAGGCAAATTCCGGGAGGTTCATCTTCTACCATTTCCTGACCATTTTCTGTACCATCACTTCCTTGCCACCTGATTTATGGTTAAAGGAGGAGGCAATGGCGTTCAGGGGATTGCACCTGGGCGGTGGCTTACGCTTTGTAAATGTTTATTTTAACGCCCTCGTAGGTCAAGTCTATCAGGACCCGTCTTTGAGGTGTCCCTTTCGGACGACCCCGGAGGCTCCGGGTTTGTAGTTTAGTCTCGAATGGCATCGGATGCGTTCCATTTGAAAGCGTTAAAGACCCCAACCAAGCGTTGCCAGTTGTCACATAGAGCTGTCCCCTTTCGGATCTCTCATTTCAGCACTCCCTACTAGGGGTCTCATAAATCGCAAAGGGCCCCAGTGTCCTCCGTGAGGTGCTCTGCCCCAGTGCCTGGGGACCCATCCGAGATGATTCTTCTTGTGTGACATAGTAAAAGAACGCTGGACAGGAAAATCGGGCAAGCAAGTTAAAACAGATAGACTCGTAGATATTTTATTATACTGCTTAGGCTATGCCTCGGCGGCACCGCTGTCAATGCAGTAATACAATGTACAATATAATTAAAATAAATAAACAATATGGGACACATAATACCCTGTCGGAATGACACTACATCATAGTATACTACAAAAAATAATACTTCTAATAATGACAATACTAATAATATTACAATATTAAAAGAGTTATGCTAGTGATAACGCACCATAAATATTTGCTTTCCTGACTAAAATCACTTTTCTTTAGTCTCTTTATAAAACTATTGACACTTTGAGGCAAAGTCTCCAGTAGCTCTGCAGGTATTTTGTTCCATTCGTTAATTGTTCTATTTCCGAAGGAAAGTTTACCTGTGTCAGTTTTCTGTTTCCTATTTCTTATTTCTTTTTCGAATGATCTTTTCTGTCAGTACAATGGCTTTAATTATCACTTGGATATAGCAAATGTACTTTAGCAGGACACGGAGTTAAAAAAAGTAACAGATAAAAGAGAGAATGTACAACGAAAGAAAAGAGATAAAGGTGTAGTGAAATTCCCCAATATATTAGTAGCAACACAGGGAATTGGAAACATGGCAGTTTGTAGAGAGAGAGACAGAGACAGAGAGAGGGCAGAACCGACAAAAGAAAGAAATAGAAATGCATTGGAATTATCAAATAGGTATGACATAAAAAATGTGACCCAAGAAATACGAGCATTGAGCGGAATTGGTTAGGTGTTAACGTCCGTTGCTGGGATTTGGAAGGTCCTGGGTTCAATTCGGTTGGCTGAACAATCTCATTGGGTCTTTCCCATTATTTTGGGGAAGGTGAATATTTCAATTACTTCTAAATTTTTCGCGAAATATGTTTTCTCCTGTCTCAAATGATTTTGCAAGGAAATACACTTTTGTACTACACTAAATATAAGGAGCTTATTCCAAGAAAATTTCAAGATTTACTGTTTATTTGCCACGTTAAGGTCAGAAAAAATTACCGTTTTAATTTTTAAAATCCTTATAACCAGTTTTAAGGAAAATACATAATCAAAATGTTCCATGGCTAGTTTGGGTTGCCTGGAATTTCATGAAAATGTTCGTGTCAGATCCTGGGAAGATGCAAGACAATGATATCAAAATCTAGTGCGTTCCATTCACCTAACTTTCTCTATCTATTCTACAACAAACTATTTTTTTTAAAAAAAATAAATATTATTCTTCTGTTTACTTCATAATAATCAAGATAAACCTTTACAGAAATGGTCTGATTTTTTTCAAAAAGAGCTATAGAAATTTTAATTAAAATATAGTATGTTAAAAGTACTTTAATGATCAATAAAATGTATATCTTAAATTTCCTGGACATAATCTATAAATATCTGTTCATTCTAGATGACTTTTGAATATCTGTAAACCTGAAGAGATAAAAAAATTTACCACACAAAAAATGTAGATACCGTTAAAACACATAATTTATGTCATATACTTTTTTTTTTTTTTGTTTTTGTTTTTTTTTTGTTTGCAGAGACAACCTTTTCTGAGATATTTTTTGTTGCAAATGTAATGAACTAAATATTTCTCAAACGGGAATTTAATAATCCTTTTTCTTTTGTTTTTATTCCTGGCCATACAAGGTTAACGAACTCCTATCACATAGCAACCAGCTTTTAAAAGATTTGACAATCCCTTTAGCCTGGTGTATTCCCTTATTTCCCCCCCCCCTACATATAAGAATTAAGTAAAAAGACTAAAATATGGCTGAACTGCTAGTTGTCCTTCTTGTTACTAGTGGAGTGGTGTTTTGAATGGTTTATTAAATTAGGTTCACAAATATAGTCAAGTATAAAATAAAAGGGTAAAAATAATGTCAATTATAAATGCCATAGCTATCGTATAGTTTAACAACACGTGCAAGTAATTCTTCTGCCCTTCTTCTATAAGAACTACGTAAATAAAATTTCCTAGAGGTACATTCAGGTGTTATAAACACGTAAGGCAAACCGGTCTTCACCCTCCTACTTATGCTGTCGTCTCATATCCTCGCAACAAATGTTAGATAACATCTTCTCTGCAAAGTATAGGGTACAATAAACTTGCTGCAATTAATATATAATTCGTAAATGCTGGATAACAGCTCAATTCATTGAATAGCAGTGATGTATTTTAAAGTGCAAATAGAAAGCAGCTGGATACCAGTCGCTAGGTTGCTGGCTTTCCAGGTATATGTTTGTATAGAAAAAATTATTTTATTTTATATCAATTACACCGCAATTATTTTATATTTTTACTTGCTAATTTTAATTTTTAGTTTTATTAACAATATGAAAAATGAAATAATAGATAAATAATATGTATTGTTTGATTTTTGGTACCAAATTTAAAGTTTGAATATATGCCCCGGTAGAGTTGCCAAGGTGCTGGGAGAGCATAATCGGATTTTATTTATTTGTTTGTCTACAAAGACATTATTTTCTCTCTAATAATTTCAAATTCCACTGTAGGTTAATTATATGATAAACTCTGTTTGCAGCCTCTAATTTCAGCCATTAAGTCGTATTCACACAAAGTCTTGATCGATATTGTAAGCAAAATAACAGCTAGTTTCAGGATGTTGTCTTTTAAAGCAGGTGTACAAGTACGGCCTTTTATCCGCATCACATATGTTACCTCTCTAGGTTGTTTTTCTGTCGTGTTTTGCCTAATACGTTTGTGGTGTCCCCTTTATCCCCGCTATTTTTTCCTCTAACTTCATTCTTCATCATTTTTCTTCTATCCTCATTATCGCCTTCCTTCATATTTTGTTTCGCCTATACGTGTTTCAGTTGAGATTAAATGGCCCAGTGCGTTCACTGTGTATAAAAGTCAAACAATGGACGGAAACCACCAGGAGATCCGTGATTAAAACCTCGGCTACGGCATTGCATTTTTCAGTCTGACTCTACCTCAGTCCTACACACATCTGGTATGAAAGACACAATTAGTTCACATTAAATTTTCTTTGCTATCTAATTCAGCGAATTGTACCGATGGCATCGTCTAGCAGGACCAACCGTAACCCGTGCGAGTTAGTGAACCATGAACTCTACATCTACTTGACACGAAGAGAAAGGTCCTACGCTAGCTGTTCGATGTCATCGTATTTATGAACCATTCACAAAGTTCAGTTGCAGTGGCCTGTTCAATTATACAGCAATTATATGCCAATTTTTAATCATAATTTGCCAACTTGAAAATGCTGAGCCGAAAAGTTCGTCTATTTAAAACCCCGCGTACTTCCCTTGAGGTGAGGTTCCACATAATCTCAAAATGCGACTGCCTAAATTCTACTAAAGTTACAGAATTATACTACACTTAAATATTTTAATAAATCACTGCTCACTGTTACCAGCGTTTGCAATACTTGGACCACATATATTGCGAGTATATTATTTTCAAAATGAATTACGTTAAATCGTAACAGGGTAATCGAGGTTTACTTCGGTAAATCTTCTTAGAATTTGTACATGTTCATTTGTGGCAAATATCAATAACCTTGTTAACAATAAGATGTACCAAGAAATTGCTTAGAGAACTGTTACAGAACGATATCCATGTTGATTGTATTAAGAATGATTTAAGATATCACCACGAAATTCGGCAAACATTGCCATTCTTTTCCGACGTAAAGAAGGATTACATACTACAATAACACCTCAGCGGATAGACGGAGATTGACACACCCTCCCCTTTTCCAACTGTGGTTGGGCATCCTTGGTCTAGGACTTGCATTCGAGAAATGTCGACATGACGGCTATCCTGGTCAAGGGTAATTTCGTGGTTTCTCCTGATCACTAGGAATTGATGCAGGGATTGATTCCCTCACATCAAGAGTTTTCCATTTCTCACCCACCCTTAGTTTAATTCCTTCAAAGAATGTTTGGCACTAAATATTTCTTCGATATATTACAAATACGACGGAAAGAATTTAAAAATACAGGATGTTTAAGAAAGAATCATCCGAATCCACGCAGGTACCCACATACAACTGTATGTTCATGCCGGTGTTAATGCGATGCTGCTCCGTTCTGTTTGAAAAAGAAGTTTTCGGTATCATATCATAATTGTGGAAGAACCAAATTCTCCAAAATACCCAGGTACTTTATTCTTTTAATTGTGCTTTTCGCAATAAACGAACGGACTGTAAGCCTTTCCTCCGGAAACGTACAAAATATGTTGGAAAGTATTTTTCATTCTTGATTAGGGTCCCCATATTCTTAGGTGGTGGTGCTTCACTTTTCCGTTTAAATGGAATGTTACCTCATCACTGAAAACTAAACGCAAAAACGGGTAAATTGTCCATCTCCACTCTAGGCTGAGTCTTAGAATATTATCTATTTTTTCTCGAAGCACAATATCTAGAGGGGATCTTTATATTAGCTACAAGACGTATAAGACTGTAAGGAAATGGCGGTATATTGTGATAACAAAGGGATTTAAGCTTTCACTATTTGACAAAATTAAATAATCTAACTTGTAAAATTGAAAAATAAATATATCTTTAACTAACTAATGCAAATATTTATTTGCGATATGGATAATGTTTTCAAGTAACATTGTATTTCTTGTTAGCTAAACATAAATCACCACTGGGGTTAACCACTCTTCTACCTTCATGCTGTATAACATCTAAGCTTGAAGAATCGAATGGCGTCTTTTGTTTTACATACACATTTAACATGTCATGAAAAAGTTTAGATGTGCAATATTCTCCTGGAACCTTTAAAATATTGCATTACAGCATTATAATTTTGACTCACCGGAAGTATTTCCCGAATTTAGTCCCGCCAAACATACCCAATATGCTACCTTGCCCTGGTCGACCTTCTTGGTTGCACAATGCACGTGAGTTAGTTTGGAGTGTGGAACGTTCGTTAGTTGAAGATTCTATTAGGGGAATTTGCCCATTATGCGAGTAATAGCATGACTAGGTCCATATTTGAAAAAAAACGAGGTGTTTCAGCTTCATCAGTCAGAGGACAGCATGTTGGAACTAATTCTAAGCAGCCAGAACTGGCCAAGCCTGGGCACATACTTAACGGAAGTTCATGAAGCTTAAGATAAGGTGTTTGCGAAAATAATCTGAAGAGGAAGATGATACACATTTAGAAGCTTTGGAGTTAATCCATGTACTTACCTGGCCAGAAGCGCGAGAAAAGTTAACATTAATACGTCGTCAGGAAAGCTTCAGCTAACAACTACTACTACTAATACCACCACCACCACCACCACCACCACCACCACCAACACTACTTGACATTAGCCTACTATTTCTAGCAAAACAGTGTATGTACAGTCGAGAGCAAAACATGGGCAGATGCATTTTGTTCCCTATGGTATTTTTATATAGTGTTAGCAGAACCCACTTATCAATTGTATTCCACACCTTCCCAGCCCTTTATTAGATTAAACAAAGTGAGAACAAAAGGGGTGGGATACGGAAACATTTTACCTTAGTGGCTGGAAGACGCTCGCTAGACGAGTACATCTAATATAGGGTGTATCAAAAGTTTGGCACTTAAACCCTAACTAACGAACAGAGGTCGTTCTCAGGTCAGGAGCGAAGGAAAGAGGGGTGAAAAACGAACATATTTAAGGTGAAATTGTTCTGTAAACATTGCTCTCTTTATTATGTATGTCATTTGAAAGGAAATATGGACGTGGACAAAAACCGAAAATTAGTTCCCTTATTGAGCTGTGCAGCTATATAGATATTTCCAAGAACATGGCCAAACTTGGTAAAATAAATAACACAAACTGGGCTGCTAAACAGAAGTAGAAAATCATGGCAAAGAAACGACCTATACACAAATGCATTCGTAAAACTAAGAGATTTAAAACATCTGAATTTCGCTTCACTTAAAAAGGTATGACAATGTTTTTACACCAATTTTCTTGCAATAACTTTTATTAAAATTCCAAAGTAATGTTGTAAATACAATAGGAATAAAAAAGTCACTGCTGTAGACAGGACCAGAACCTCCAACAATCTGTTTACCAGACCACTACTCTTCCATCTAAATTATGAAAACAATGCTGGCAGATTAGGAAATTGTCCAATACAAAATGGATATATCACAGTTATTGCGTTCTTAACTATCTTGAAATTGTACACATCAATGTGAATTTAAATGCTTATTCATTCTGATTTCCAGCTTACGGAAGAACAATCAATAAAACTAAATGAATCATGTTTTACAAAGAATCTAAAACTATTTTGGACCCTAGCTTCTAGTAAACATCTGATATCGTGGAAAAAACCGATATGCCAATCATCTCTCTAGCTAGAACCAGGTGGAGCCAGGAATGTGGCAATAGCTTCTATACTAAAAGCCTTGCCCTCTTAGCACACCCTTTTGCTCTTGGGCGTAAATGGTGGAAGGAAGTTTATTACATTATTTATAGTATGTACTTCACAGAGGTATTACAGAAGGGTGTAATAGCATTTAACTATGTGATCAGCCGTTTTCGAAAAAGAATTGCTGATTTCTTAAATTGGAGAATTAGAAGATAATATTTTGTTAGTTTTAAGATGACTGCAGAGATCTATTGCGACCTAATTTCGGTAGTAACTGTATTATACCAGAAACTGATATAATTAATCATTTTCTTAATACCGTTTTTTTTTCTCAGAAAAATAGGGTAAGAGTAAAGTTCGACATCGCTAGTTCAATGTAGGGAAGTGTAAAAATCGATTCAAGGACTTAAAAAATATAGCATGCCTGGACTAGAAGTTTGAGGGACTAGCAGCTTTGTTTCGCAAACGACTTATATTCCAAACAAACACGGCAGACCTATTTCAAGGTTCAAAGACAAAGCGAAAGTGAAAACTGTTCATGTTTTTCTGGTTTTGAAAGAGAGAATGCCAAACTTGCTTCTATCAACTATTGGTTTGCCTTGCAAAGTTGCCAGCATATGCGTTTTAATTTTCCGAAAAAAAAATATCTCTGCAGCATGTATTAATTACAAAAATATATACCATATACAAAATATGTTCCAAAAATAATATCTTTAACTGTAATGACTTCCCTTTTATCCGGTATACTAAAGTTTCCATGACGTCGCCAAATGATGTGTTGGAGGACAGATTAATCTCAAGGAATATATGGGCACCACCTTCGTTTAATCTGACTCCACGAGATTATCTCTGGGAGACAACAAGATGAAGCGTGCTAATGCATCTCTAGATGCATGTGGAGAACATTTCTAACCCTGAACCAGAGCTGTATTAATCTGTAACAGTATAATCCATATATGTATGGTAGGTGAATCACTGAAGAACGAGAAAGAGTTCAAAGTGCCAGACGAAGTTCATTTTTTCTAACTCCGAGATTCTCCAATACACATGGACGTATGCATATTCAACTGTGATGTTGAATAATAAAACAGTGTTTACACAAAAATAAAATTAGCTACTAAAGCTGTTGAGCTGGAGGTTCAACTTGGTAGTAAACTGATGATCGGTTACCCGGTTGTCGATCTTAAGAGAATTAATAATTTGTAGCTGTCTTTCACTGTTGTATGAATTGACTCGATGGGTAAAAGGCCAAGCTCAGGCCGACTGATTGGAGAAGGCAGCCCAGGTTCGATCCCAGCATATGGTATTTATGGTGGACAAAACGCCGCAAGACGGTGCCTTTCTCCGGGTCCACCAGTTTCTGCTGTCATCGCATTCCACCGGTGCTCAATCTCAATTCAATGCCTCATCAGTGTCATCGCCTGCGGTGCCAAATGTAGTAAAAACAGGCGTTAAACACTATAAAAACCAGTTAAATTCAGCTGTCATATATAATTATAATCCATCACTGCATTAATAGAATTACAAGTGTTAGAGGACGCAATATAGTTTATGCATACATGTAACTATCCTGCAATAAAATCAGTCCATTCTTCTAGGTGGCAATATATGTTAACATCCTTAAATCATTTTGAACAATGAATTAATGAAATATGTGAAATGATTCACAAATTAGCCCGGAATCTCTGGAGCTTAATTATCCGATTTTGTCTTCTCACATTAGAGAAAATACGAAATAAATTAATGAAATCCGAGTGATTCACCCTACCCGAGACTCGAATTCCTGACCTCTTGAATATGAGGCAGACAAGATATCAGCATAGAGCAGAGGCGGGCCTAGATCTCAATATTAATTTTCCTTTCATAGGGTTTTTACCGTCGGCTAACCAACCTTTGACATATCAGTTCTGTGTGACTGGCCAAGAAAATAATTCAGAGCACAAAAGCAAACCAATAACTGATGTTATAACTAAAGTAGAAGATGTCCACAGTGATTCCTGACAGTTGCCTTACCTTGTGGACGCTCCGTCACTCTGTTGCCATTTCTTCCCGTCCATGACTCAGCACCAAACCTCTCAGTCGCTTGGAAGGGGCTCTTCTCTTAAATCATATTCATCGTCAACCATCTTCATCGTTGCTTCTAATTTCAAAGTCACTGACATTATCATAACTTATATTTACAATTACACTAGATTGCTCGGTGCCAAATGAAATGCATTGAGGAATTTTTGTCACATCTTACAACAAGGATGAAATCATTGCTTACGTAGCATGAATCTATTGGCAGAGAGGCGCACACGCACCTCTTATCAGCTGAGACAGTGCGATTTCTGTCAGGGAATACTATGAATTTCCCCCAGTTTAGTTTGAAAGATGTCGTTTGAGGGATTGCAAGTGCATAGCGTCAAGGGGATTGAAGGCATTACAGACAGGGAACAGGATCATTACACTCATTGTCCGCTCCCATCTGCCGTGTTTAGACTTCTCTGTATAAAAACCGATTCGAGGAGCACATGTTGTTTTCATCCACAAATTAATATGCAGGGAACTTCCGTCTTTATGTGCCCCAAATTCGAGGTTAAGGAGTGTTTTAGATATCACCTCCATGAAAGATTTTTCATTAGAATTGCTACATAATGCTAAACCAATAAAACATATGCTACATATCGGAGCTGCTAGACGAAGTGCTGTTGAATCATTTGTATGCTTCTTTTAATTGGAAGACAACTACGTCATTTATACGACAACTTTCATCCACGACATTATTTCGGCGTTTTTATTTTACTGCATATAATTAAATAAAATGTTTGCATCGACGTTCAATGAAGGTTATGTTAATATTGAGAAAACAGATAACTATTGGATAGGTAGAGTCAGACTTACAAATTCAATGCCATAGCTGGGATTTGAATCACGGATGACCCGGTCTCTAGCCGGTTGCTCTGCCACTGGGCTACCATGGCAACATGCCGGCATAGGATTGAATTTCTCAACTGACTCTAAAATCCAGCTCCTGTCCTACACACGGGTTGTGTGAAAAAACAAATAAATCAGACAACTATTGCTTTTCTTATCGTTATTGTGGTCATCTTTTGGGGGAGATCATATATTCTTGTACTCCATAATTATAGATATATTCAAGAATATAAAATAAAATGTCCAACATAACAGTATCAATATAAACCACTGCATTCGATTACGAGTCACATTTTATGACGTCAGTATACATACAGTTAAAATAGACAAAACATCAGCAATGAATCCAGGAAATTAACTTTCCACTTATGACAGGATTAACTGGAAATGGATGAAAACAGCACACTATCGCTAAAAATACTTGTGCATACAAAGGCACTGTGTACAACATTTATTTATTTCCTTTTTCACTGTTGAATGTTTTCTGGGTCAGATGACAAATCTGCATGGACAGATTTTCTAAAACAGAATAAAAAATGCATGGTTGACAACTACATGTGACAGTGCCCAATCTTCATTCGAAATAAACAGTAAAGTCATTACTGGTATGCTAAAACGCATGACAACTTCACTAAGTGCTTTGCAAAACTCGGTTTTCAAGTTTTTTCCTCAATTATGTAAAAATTGCTTACATACCTAGTATCCTAATATATAGTAGTTTAGTACAATGGGCATAGCAAACTCGTAAATTGCCACAAAAAAGGCTTACTCCCTTTCTTCAACTTTGAAACGATATAGGGGTTTTGAATATGACTAAAAAATATAAAATACAACCCTTATCTTTATACAAAAAGTAGGAGTAGAAAGCAGTAATATTATGTACTTATCATAATCATCAAGGTTGTGCATGTATGACATTTCGTATGAATTTCAAATTTATATTAAGATAGTTACTGAGATGTTTACGGGGAATTCCCTTTCGTTTTTTTCCCCCGTATATGTGTTTGTTTCAATAAAGTGGTTTAATAAATAGAGATATATTAGCTTAACCAAATTCACCTTAAATAAATATGAAATAAAGTTAATGTCTCTATAAATGATTAGCAACTGATAGGGATTTTATTAGAGTGTACTCAACCTCCAGGGGGAAAGATGAATGGTGGTAGTCGCATGGGGGCATGTCAACGAGCGCTGCTTCGCCGTTATGTAGATGACAGGTTCTTAACATTACCTCGAGTATCCAGGTTGGGGAGTTGCACTAGCCTCCCTTCCTAATGAAAGGTTTATGTCGTGGAGAGGCCAAGTTGGGAAAGATCTACACAGAATATTGCATCTTCCTCCTTCTCGTTCCCCTTCTTCTCCACCTATCGTTTAGTAGTTAATAATCATTCGCAACAGGAGAGTGACTAAAATAATGGTTACACGATAATAACAGTCATTGTACCCATGTTCAGTTTTTATTCAACACGTCCGTAGCAAGAGAAGATATTGCATTCCACGTATGTGTGTGTCCGTCTCTAAACAGCATACCTCAAAAACATAGTTGGTTAAATACTAATCTTTCAGGAAGCTTCACAAGAGAATCTCCACCCTAAAGTATCCTTATTAGGAAATATTTTCGAAAGTTTTGACGTTTCTAAAACTGGCTTAACTATTTTGAATAAAATACTACATATTTAAGACATGCTTACGACAAATATAATGTAAACCTTAAGTTTTCTGGGAAAAGCTGCAAAAGCTGTAATTATTCTGGATGACTTTTGGATGGAGAAAAACAAAATATTACAATACAAATCTTTATAATACACAATTTTTGCCAAATAAATGTTTGCTGGAGTTTAGAATTTCCTAAATATTCCATAAGATTGATTTCAATTTAAGTTAATTATGCTTTCCTCAATGGGACGTCGTTATTTATTTTTTCCTGCTCCTGATGAAGCAAACAAAACGGAATTTCAATTCCAACATATATCGACTAGTTCTTAAAAAAATTGACTGAGAGCTCTAATCGATTGCATCATCCAAAACATATGTAATAGAGGCATTTATTATATACTTATCTAGGTTTACGTAAAGCAGTTAGAATGACCTTTTTCAAGAGCAGCTTTGATGAAGAATGGGTAGAATAAATTATGTGAATGTAATACGCCAGAGTTTTATGTAAGGCTACAGCAGCTTCATACTATGCACCTTCAAAACCTATACGTGTTTCGTATCTCCGATACTTAGCAACGCACCTAAACTGAATTTGGTATACACCAGCAGCTTCGAGAATTATTTTTTAAATGTTCATCACGAAATTATTAAGCTGTATCATTAAGCGATAATCTAGCAAACGAGCTAGCCTGGAGTTTTAATTTAGGATCGGTTAAAACTCCTGCATCACCTAAATAACTTTTGAAGCAGGCAGTAGATTAACACAAAAATAGGTGTACGGAGATATTTAGGTACAGTGAAAAAAAATTAACAATTTTTTGTTAATTTCCGTTTAACTGCAGCTATCTTATTTTGAACCATACAGCCAATGTTCTTTTACATATTGCAATCGTGCTCTTCAATGGTTTTTCAATAAATACCAAAATATAAAAACAAACAGAAACAATGATAAAAAGAAAATAAAAACAATGGTAGTACACCTCCTAAATTCGCTCTACTACTTGACAATATGAATGCCAATTATAGAAACCATTTAAGGACTGAATTATCCAGTATTTAGGAATGTCTCTCATCAGTTCCATTATTTCATGACCTATATCTTGAAAGTTTTTGGATCCATCTCGCTATAGCAATGACTTCAAATGATACCACAAAAAGAAGTTCAAAGGCGAAATATTAGTGAATCTTGCTGCCCACGATATGTCACCTCTCCTACCAATCCATCGTTGTTGAAAACCCTGGTATAAATACTGACGAACAATCTATCCAAAGTGAGATGTCTTTTGTTTTTTTGGACGCCCGATGGTGCCTTTATATATATATGTAACACCATTAGCTTTCTTAGCAACTCCAAGAATGTAGTAGCTTTTAGCTTTTTTTAGCCAATAATATCAGCAACATTTGTGGATTACGTCTGACCAGAATAGACAGCTGCATTCTTGGCAAAATATTCAAGCAGAACATATATTTATCTGAGAATACACATTTTTCATAGAAAAAACTTTAATGTAGTTAATGTGTTTCACCATTAATTCACAATAGTACATCATTTTATCAGAGCCTTCCTTTTAAAGCTCGTACAAAAATTGAAATGTTTAAAGATATTGCTTGCGGTTTTTAGAATTTACATAGTGGAAATCTGTATTGGAATCTAAAGCTAAAGTTGTTGTCGATTCTTTTGGATTTTTTTGTAAATGAAGGATAACATCCACTGAAGTATTCTCATCAGCTTCACTTTTCGACCAACCATATCTTAGTAACTCTTTTTCACTTTCGGATTCAGTGAATGTTCTTGCAATCCTTGTAATCGATGGAGCACTCTCCGGATACAAATTAATTGTTACATAAATTTGCAGCTTCGTGAATGAGATCAATGTCTTTCTCTATAGCCAACCATTATTAAAATTGGAAAACTATTTAACACAGTAGATGACAGTAGATGCAAACCCAAAAATCTGATGTGTTTCATTCACACTATTTTCTCTAGCGATTCTGCAAACAAGATGTTCTTACAAAAGATCATCTTTTCATTTACATCATGTTAATCGAGATAAACATTAGCAGATGTTGTCTTATTACTCGCTTCATTGTAAGTAGAAGAGAAATAACGAAATGCACTGTGCTAAAACGATAGACAAATCGTTTAAAAGCTCATCGCTGTGTGAAACAATTAAAATTCGGTGTGAAAGTTTAAAATTTAAATCAATGACGAGGAATATCTCGAAAAACATACAATTGTGACAAATTCTCTATTTTAATGAGATCTGTAATTTTGTCTATCTTTTACAGCGTACGAGTTATACAAATGTCATCAAGAATGAAGAGGTCTTTAGAGGCTATTCCTAGAAAACAAAATATACATTTGGATTGCCTAGAAAATATCTTAAAACATATGTTAGTTTAATCAAAATCGTTAGGCCTTATGAGAAAATCAAAATTGT
This sequence comes from Hymenopus coronatus, assembly GCA_030762935.1. NCBI lineage: Eukaryota > Metazoa > Arthropoda > Insecta > Mantodea > Hymenopodidae > Hymenopus > Hymenopus coronatus. The sequence continues at coordinate 64,014,125 of CM060896.1, forward strand.
CCATGTAAAGTTTAGTTGGGGTGGAGAACTTAATTATTACATATATTGAACTACATATTTTTCTTTTTATCCTGAAAATGTTTTCCTATCCTTGAAAGATACTGGACCTAAATACCAAGTTTGGTATCTATCCGACTTTTCGTTTTTGAGCTATGGTGTCCTCAAACAGGCGTTCAGAGAGAGAGGTGGGGGAGGAGGAAGAGGAAGCCAGACAGAAGTATTACCGGTGAAATCGCAATAAAGAATTTTTCGTGGAATACAATAAATCCACTATCTAATATGCACATTGTACATACGTGCTAGAGAAATTAAATCAGTAAGTATCAATAAGTAAACAATAGTCAAAAAAATGTTATAGCTTAACTAAAGTACAGCCAGGTACATATTTTCATGGACATACGTAAAGGGCATAAAATCACATTGAAAAGTGTTAGTCGTCTAGTCTACATTTTTATTTCTCTAGCACGTATGTACACATAATACACAAAGTAGTTATAGAAGGTAATGCATTTTTGAGGTCCGTTGAATAAAAAAGAAAGCACTTTTAGAAAACGGTGTGGGTGTGTATATATGTGTATGTGTGTGTGTGTGTGTTTCTGTGGACAGCATAACTCAAAAATGCAAAGACCATTAAATACCAAGCTTTGTTTAATATCCCCCAAGGATGCGACACGAAGCTTTTCACGAGTATCTTCCGACCCCAAACTCCTTTATTTGGAAGATTATTTGAATGTTTTATTTTTCTCAAAAATAGATTTAACTACATATTTAAGATATTTACATCACAAATGAAATGTATATCTTGGGTTTTCAGTGAATAGCCTCTGAGGATCTTTTTATTCTGGATGAATGTTTATGAATTTTGAATAACTGGTTAACCGTAAGAGAGAGAGACTAAAGCTTACTACAGAAAAATGTAGTTCTCGTTAAAACACACAAAATTATTTCATATACTTTTTTATGTAGATTTGATCGTTTCTAAGATATTCTTTATTGTTGGTTTTAATTTTAAACTACATAACTTTTCTCAGACGGGAACGCTTTAAAAAGATTTGACTTGACCTCTATTAGCATGAAGTAGATAAAAGAATAATCGTTTGTGAGGATAGTTTGTATGTGGAACAGCTAGACAAAGTTATGTGAATGGAACATATATTTTTAACGGAATTAAATTGTACAGAATTATTTATGTGGGGCTTTGTTGAAAATCTCTTTAGGAGTACTGTCCAAATATATATAAAAACATGTGGATGCCATTTAAACACAAGAGATTTACAGTCACTCCCAGCGGAACCGGAAGTACTAAAAGCGTTAAGACAATCTGAGTTCTCTGTTCATGATTATCTGCGTACATAGAATTTCGTGTTAATCAGCCACATGGTTCAAAAATGTATTTATATGGTGCAGGAATTTAACGATTATATAATATTGCCGTGGAAGAGAGTCCTCATAATGCCAAACTCCAAATGCCTGATAAAATATAACAAATTATATTCCTAAGTATTGATTTGACGGCGCCGTGGCCGACTGGTTAGATAGCTCACCTCCCACCAAGGAGGCCCAGGTTCGATCCCAAGCGCCCGCATGTGGGATTTGTGGTGGACAAAGCAGGGTGACTTCCGATTTCTCCCACCACTCATTCCACCAATGTTCCTTCATCACCTTCCCTATCATCCATTTCACCTACATTTCATACATGCACTTCCTCACGCTCATGCCAGACTATGGACCGACCACTCCTTCCAGGTTCTCCATTACTTCCCCAATAGATTTCTGACCCCTAGGCACACGTTTTTAGGTCTTAGGGGGTATCAGTCCTAAATATGGGGAGGGTAAGTTGACTACGTAAAAGAAATTTGATGTGTTCTATTCACATGACTTTCTCTACATCTCTGCAACAAATTATTCTTAAAAAGTTTATGCTTCTATTTACTTCATCCCAATCGAGAAAAATTAGCTGAAATAGTGTTATTACTTGCTTCCTTGAAAGTACCATAAGTTAAAGTGATAGTCAAAAGCTGGTTGCTATGTGATTAAAGTTCCTTGTACGGACAGAAGTTGACAAATTCCTGTATGAGAAAAGTATAAGTTTTTAACGCTGAAACAAAAAACAAGGAATGTCTAAAAAACGATCAACTCCACGGAAAAAATATACATGTAACATAAATTGTGTGTTTTAAGGTGTTCTACATGTTTTGTGTAGTAAGTTTTTATCTAACCCTTACGATTTAGCAGTTATGCAAAATTCCGTAAATTCCATCCAAAGTAATGTAGTCTTCAGAGGTTATTCCCAGAAAATTCAAGATATACATTTTATTTGTCAGGTAAATACGACATATTCAATATACGACATTTTAATCAAAATTGTTAGAGCCATTTTAAGAAAATCAACAATGTCGAAAAAAGTTCCATGTAAAGGGTAGTTTGGAGTGGGGATATTTTTCTCAAAATCTTCGTGTCGCATTCCTGGAAGATACTAAACATTAATACCAAGGTTGGTATTTTACCGACTTTTCGTTTTTGAGTTATCTTGTTCACAGATACACGGACACACAAACATACACACGGGGATCTTTTTCTGAAAATGCTTTCTTTGGTTATAGGGGACCCTAAAACATATATTTCCAATGAAATCTGGGTGTCGAATTTTTGGGTGCAGTGCAAGATCTTCTCTACACACTATGTACATAGTACATGTAGAGAAAATAAAAAAGTATTGTTTTGCCTTGCTGTCAACTGGTGAAATAGGAAGTAGGCATTTCTCTCCAATCACACGTGACTAAAGAGATCACGAGCAGCCCTTACCAGCAGAACAAAAGAGGAGGAAGCGTAACTCAATGTTCCAATAGAGGCACGTTACTCCTCTGAGAGCAGTGTACCGGAACAAATGAGCAGATACAGGCTAAACGAAAATTATCTAACGCCTGTGAGATCACGGAAAGGATCAACATACAGGAAGCGTACCAAGTGGAAATTTTGGGAATACCAGCCCACCTTTTGCCATAGAAAACCGCTTTAAAACACTCGACCAAGTTTCCCGGCATCAGAACTTCCCTAAAGGGAGCCAAAGATGTTACAGCTCGATCCAAACCACTTACTTATGCAAATAAAAGTTACAAAATAGACAAAACTCATTTAATTTCGTCTGAGATATAAACGAAATATCTTTCATTACTGTGATGTTAACCGCTTCAACATATTTTATTTTACAGTTCTTCAGTTTTCTAGGATTTTAAGAACCGCTAAAATGGAATAATTTTGTCTCTCCTTAGCTATCATTTATCAAACTGTTTCACAAACAACTGACATCCTCTCTGCCTTTTGGGTTCACTTAGCACTATAGTGATAATTATTCGTGATGTGTAGCTAACACACCCTTATTAATCCATTTATTTGTTGTGTGTATTTTGGTAAAAAATTGCTATGTCATTCGTTCTCCAAGAGGCAATTATTCGCTTAACTCTAGATACAAAGGTAAACATGATCTTAAAATTTAATCACTTAGAGACTGGTAAAACTGAATTTGGTTCCAAAATAAAAAAGATGTTCGCTAAAGGAATTACGGGATTCCAGGAAGACCACATCCTCAGCTACACACCACCTTGCAAAGTATAACTGTTGTAAATTTATACTATGATAGTCCTAATTTTTTTTTAACTTTTTCAATGTTCAGTTCTCATCCCCTCAAAGAAATTAATATATATATATATATATATATATATATATATATATATCAACAATTTAGACACATATACACTCAAGAGGGTTGGCATAAGTCATGATAACAACCAGTTTAACTTTCTCTTCACATAGTATGTCACATAGTCTATGGAGCAAGTAAGTATTGTATTCCACCCAAAAATTCAATACAGAGATTAACCAGAAATACACGTTTAGTTTCCCATATATTAAAAAAAAACATTCTTCCAAAAAATCAGTGTATTACTTTCTCTATACGAACAATGTGCATAGTGTATAGAGAAGGTATTGTATTCCACCCAAAATTTCAATACCGAGATTTCACCGGAAATACATGTTTTGGATCTCCCTGAATCCAAAAAGAGCATTTTTACAAAAAGGTCCTTGTGTGCATATCTGTGGACAGCTTGGGATCTCGAGCAGTGCGGACGTACCAGTGGGAGGCAACTAGCAGCAGAACAATGGGTGTGGATCTGGTTGTTTACCGGGCGAGGGTAGGAATGTGGTCGGACAGGCGACCGCGGAAAGCAGGTAGAGAGGCGACAGGAGCTACGGAAACTACGAAGAATTATTTTTTATGGCTTTTGTATTACTAGCCCTGCTTGTGATAGGAGGAGTTGAAATAAATCCAGGACCTGTAGGAGATGAAATATGTGGAAGCTGCAACAAAGCACTGAGGACCGGACTTCTTTGTATTTCATGCGCGAGATGGTACCATTTTGGCTGTCAAAAAATTAAGAGAGAACAGAACATAGAAGAAAACTGGTCATGTAAGGACTGCAGGAGAGATGTGACCGTCACCGCAAATGATACAAAATTGGAGCAGCTGCAGGAGGAACTACGAGACTTACGCGACAAGCTGAAAACAGCGGAAGATATTATTCGGAAGCTTAAAGAAGAAAACCGCTTACTGAGGGAGACAAGGGAAGATGACCTAAAGAAAGAGGAGAAGCCATGTTTGATCATCGGCGACTCGATCGTTAGACACGCGGGAACTACAAATGCAAAGGTAGCTTGCTATCCTGACATAAAGACTGACGACCTACTGAGGGAAATTGAGAAGAAGCGAGAGGAGGAAGAAAGCAACTACCGGACGATCGTAATACACGTTGGAAGTAATGACCTACGAAGGAGTTCTGACTATGTGATGGGAGACATGTATGATTTAGTTAAGTAGACAAAGGCACTATTTCCCTCAGCAAACATTGTCATCAGTGGAGTTTTGAGGCGACGCGATATCAACTGGAGGAAGGTAATACAGGTAAACGACGCGTTTTCGTGGGTGGCTGAACGACTGGATGTGCAGTTTGTGGACTCAAATTCGTGGATTGACGACTGGGACTGGGACTGGGACTGGGACTATGGACGGGATGGTGCTCACCTAAACAAAAGAGGAAAGTTGGCAGCATTGTTCGTGAGGATATCCGAGTGGAGCGGGGGCACCGGGCAACACTGACAACGGCTTCGGGGAAGCGACGATTCTCAGGTAGGGGCACATTCCTTAAGGCTGTTACAGGTAAATTGCCGTAGCATCATAAACAAAACATTAGAATTTTGGAATTTAATGGAAATAAGTAACCCAAGTGTGATTATAGGTACGGAGTCATGGCTCAGTGTTGATATTAATGACGCGGAGATATTTAGATCAGATTACAGGGTGTTTAGGAGAAACAGGGAAGGAAGGGGAGGGGGAATTTTTATTTGTACCAAGTTAGAGTTAAGCAGCAAGATATTGTGGATGGAAGAAAATGTAGAAATGATGGCCATTGAAATTATTGATCACGAAAACGAAGCAAATAACATTACATTAATAGCATGTTACAGACCACCTGGCGAAACTAACTTTGAAAATCTTCATAAACTAGTGGAAAAAATTTCTTCGGAAATGGGAAAACATGTTATTTTAGCAGGAGATCTAAATTTGCCAAATGTAAACTGGAATGGGCAGTTATTAGGAGGCGAAGCTCAATATGTTGTTAACCTACTGGTTTGGGATCATGGGTTATCGCAGGTAGTCAAAACAGATACCCGGAAATCGGCTGTACTGGACGTGTTTCTATGCAGACCTGAGTCATTGTTTAGCGCATGTGAGGTTTTGCCAGGTATAATTGACCACAGCTGCGTACAATTAGACATAAACTGGAAGGTGCGAAACCGGTTTGAAGGAGAGGAAATTATTAGTTTTAACTTCTGCAGAGCAGACGTAAATGGAATTCAGACATTTCTCAAAAAGCAATTTTGCCAGTTTGTAAAATCTGCAACAAATGTAGATGCAGCATGGGATAGCTTCAAAATACTTATTTCGGAATCAATAAAGAAATACGTTCCATACAAAGTTAACAAACAAAACAATGATCCAGAATATTATACAAGATCCATCAGAACACTTAAACGAAAGTCTAGGCGCGCGTTTCATAAACGGAAGAAGTCAGATTGACATTTTAACAGATATAAAGAATTAGCTAAACAATTGAAAGACGAAACGTTGCAAGCCCAGGAGCGGTTCTTAGAACAAATTCTTAGCGGGACCAATAATAGTTGGAAATCTTTTTACAATTATGTAAGTAGACGCAGGGGAAATAAACTTTGCAAACCAGAACTCAAGGAACATGGAATTGCCATATTGAACGATAAGGAAAAAGCGAATGCATTAAATTCACATTTTGTGTCCGTTTTTAACAAAGCGGATTGAAATTATAAACTGGAAATTGAGGATAGTGGAAAACCCATTTTTCAAATAATAGCATCCAAATTGCGCAGAAGGATCAGAAGGTTGCAAAATCGAAAGTCGAGGGGGCCTGATAATATACCGACCGAAATACTAAAAATTGGAGGGGAATCTATGATTCCGTACCTAATGCTTTTATTTAATGTCAATAAATAACTGTGCCTTACCGGAAGACTGGAAAACCGCGATTGTAGTTCCAATTAATAAAGGGGGAAGTAAAACAGAATTAAATAATTATCGACCAGTCAGCCTAACTTCAGTAGTGTGCAAATTGATGGAACATTTAATTGTGGAATATATACGGGAGGAATTAGAAACAAAAAGTGGTTCAATAAAGCGCAACATGGGTTTAGACCTGGATACTCGTGTGAAAGCCAGATAACGTCATTATTTCAAGATTTAGCAGAGGAGGTGGATGCAGGGGGAAGAACAGATGCAGTGGTGATAGATTTTTCCAAAGCTTTTGATGTTGTATCATATAATTTACCTATCCAGAAGCTAACTGCTACAGGAATTGATAAACGCGTAGTTCTATGGGTTAAAAAATTTTTGGAAGGAAGACCGCAAAGGGTAAAAGTAGGCAAGGAGCTATCTGAGAGGGGTATGGTAAGCTCGGGCATACCCCAAGGCTCAGTACTGGGGCCGTTACTTTTTCTTATTTTTGTAAATGACATAACTGTTAATATAAAATGCCAGATAAGATTGTTTACAGACGATTGTATTATTTACAATAAAATTAGAAATGCTGAAGATGAGACTGCTTTTCAGGGTGATTTAAATGAAATTAGTGATTGGGCTGCTGCAAATAAAATGAATTTTAACGCTGGCAAAAGTAAGTCAGTTGCATTTAATAGATCTAGGGGAAAATTTCTGCAAAACTATCACATGGGTGGGGAAAAAATTCCACAGGTGGACAGCTGCAAATACTTGGGAGTTTACTTGGCGAGTAACCCTGGATGGGACAAACAGGTAAATTCTGTATCTAAGAAAGCG